>OX421908.1:23648423-24189324 GCA_949128165.1 Lathronympha strigana
GTTAAAATAAAAAATGCTGGTTTTATTTACACAGTAGACATATTATTTTCATGATTACTTGGCAGTGTTGAACTACTCTATATAACCCCCCACAGCTTGTAATCCTGCAACAGTCCGCGGAACCGTTCGGCGAACAGTTCGTTGGCGCGCGGCACGTAACGGCCGGTCTCGAAGTCCGTGCCGCTGCCGGCGTCCACTGTCACGAACGGCAGTGAGGTGGCTGCCATGCCGAGGCTGATTGGCAGTTTCTGGAAAAAACAATCAAGAATGGAAACTGAAAAAGATGGAGAGGAAATACAGTTTAATAATGGGATACACTTCATGTTTTACAGATCAAGTTGTTAGGTAATTGTCGGTCGCTCAGTAAGTACCATTGCTGCACCAGTACAACGATGGTTATGAAAGAAAAAAAAGAAAAGCCCTAAGGGAAGAAGTTCAAAACTTTTACGTACCTACAAAGTTTTACGGAATCTATTGCAGTTTTTATTGCCTGTTACTAAGATTGCATATACTCGAGCAATTCGCCGGCATTTCGATAAGACCAGTTGGCCTAGTGGTTATGGCGTTAGCCGCGTAAACTGAAGACCCGAGTTCGATCCTCGGATTGGCCTTCGTCGATGTTGGTCTTTTTCTTTAGTATATGACATCTATTTCAATTTATAATCTATTGCAGTGTTACATTCTAAGCTTTCCTGAGTCATACTAACAATTAATATTGTAAAACCGATTACAACTCATGTATTTTTATCAGAATAGGCGCGACATGTTTCGATTGCGTCGGGCAGTCATCGTTGGACAGACAGAGTAATGTTGTCAGGTCCTCGGCTCAAACAGCACGAATGAAGCTTCGGGTGAGTGTTAACCGTTATTTCAACATACAACCAAATGGTAACCTCTGGATAGGCGATGGCTTAAGCATTGACGATGTTCCATGTTCCATGCGTATGTTAGAGCTACATCTAGCATCTAGAATTAGATTTATTTTATGGACATCTCTATTCATCTTCCTATTCACCCTACAACAACAGATAGAGGATTTTGCGGCGTTTATGTTATTATTGCTTCTTCCTATTCGCGATTTTGAACAAAATGAATTCCACATAGCTGTCTTTCACGAGCGTTATTCTACACAGTATTTTTTTCTTCACAATCTTGTTTCTTCAAAGTCGCGATTCTGCACAACAGAAATGCCACGCAGTTGAATTTTATCATAGGCATTATTAATATTCTTAATGTAAAAAGTAATAATAGGTGTTATCAACACCAAATCTGAGAAATTTTTGCGTAGGTACATTTCTAAAACTGGTTTTTTTTAATTTTTTATTATAAGTGTCACGGGTATTATTTAACGCAATATCTGCATGTGTTTGCTGCAGTTACAAAGTATCTGCGGTCGTAATATTTAATTAAGTTGTTAGGTTTATTATCCTTATCGACATTGCAAATATTTAACTATCATAATACGTTATTTTAATGTAACATGCATTTAAAAAATACCTACGTGTTTTGGAAATTTCCATTTTAAGTTAGTAACACAATGAATATAATACCCAGACGTTACCTATACCTATGTTCCCGCAAAAGTCTAATAACTTAGTTTTTATAATTTAAATTATCGTGAGTCATTCTGATATTAAATTGCAACGGTTCAAAGTCACGTATTTATATCACAATAGGCGTGACATGGTTCGACTGCAGCGGGCAGTCATCGTCGGACACACGGAGTGGTGTTGTCACCTTCGCGGCTCGGGCATCACTTACGGGCAAACTTAGATTTTTTGTAAAATGAAGTAAGGCATAAAAAAATTAACATCACTTTTCTACCCGAGTAATGTTTTGGTTCTTAGAACAGCTATGTATGATAATCAAGGTGGTAAGCTTGTCTGAAACTCTCATCTACCTTATTAGCGACTAATTACTTTAATAAATAGTTCTCGTTTTTTACCGCTTTCATGTCACTTTCAAATTCCTCCTTTCCATACACTTCTTCCGGTTTCAAACCGAACTTGGTCATCATCAGAGCCAGATGCTCATAGTAGTGGTTCACCAGCTGATGAAAGTGTTTCTTCCTGAACTGCTGATCGGATCCCAACACGATGAAGTAAAGGAGATCACCCACAGGGCATCCCATTTGGGCAATCTGGTAGTCAACTGGGATTATATGATATTCTCCATTCTGAAATCCAAAATGATTAGAGGTTACAATTATACTCATAATACCTTATCGGCTACCTATAATATTGGTTGGGTTGATCTATCGTGGTCTTGATCTCTGAGAAAATGTGGGTTTTCAAGTTTTTGAAGTTGATGAGGAGTTTACTGAGTTCTGTTTGATAATTTATCCTATTTATATATTTTTGACAGAGTATGCAGTATCAGTCCAAATATCAATGTTGTTTTATCGTAACAGAATAAAACATAAAACTAAAACAACGTGGGAACTTACCACTCTTGTATGCATCAAATTACAAGCGCGAAAATCACCGTGGACAATCACACTGGTCTTACGTGGTTCATAAATATCCAACATTTTACTCATGCCATCACAATCTTCAAGTAGTCGAGAGAGTATTTCTCTATCCTCTTTATCTACAGCTGCATATGCTCCATCAGTGATACCTTGCCAATGAGAGCCTATTACAAATTTCCGTGGCAGTATTAACACATCCCAAAGCTTTTTATACTCCTCTGGATATTCGTTATTGAAAGCTAAGGAAAGCGCATGGAATTTAGCTAAAACTTCTACTGATTTTGACGCATATTCCCAGTCTATAGATTTGAGTCTATCATAGCATGCGTACCCTTTAGATGCTAGATTCTCCATGACAATGATTCCATCAGCACTCGTGTAAAACTTTGGGAATGTAAATTTTTCTAACATCCCGTATTTGTCTTGTAATTTCTCGAAAGCGCTTGAAATTGTTGTGAGCATGAACTCTTCTGTGTTAAACAAGTGCGTTCCTGCTTCGTCGAAAATGCCAGCCATTGAAGAAACCTTTGCAAATAATTCCAGAGTATCTTCTGAAGTAATGATCTTGGCTTCTAACAATTGTGAGGTGCAGTTACTACCACCGCTGGTAATAGGTTTTATTTTGACATTGGAGACGTCACGGAATTTCTCTTGAATAACACAATTCAAAACTTTACGCAATTTTTCCTCGGCGTTCGACATGGTTGACGCTAGAACTGAGATTATTACAAGTACTGTCTCTGCTGCAATATATTAACAATCATAATTTTAAGGTTCCGTACCCAAATGGTGACAATCAGAATCTTATTATTGAGCCTCCGTTATATGTCAGCGATCTAGAGAATCCCAAAAATCGCAAATAGTAAGCATAAATACAAAAGTAGACAGTAGAAATGCTCTTAGAGTGATAAATTGTAAAGATATCATATTCTACAGAAAAGTGATCAAGGCCCCCGGTGAGCAGGGCTGGCATCGAATCAGCGACCTCCTGCTTTTGCGGCCTGCTTTTTACCGCGAAAGCAGATGGTCGCTGGTTTGATCCCAGAAATGCCTTGGTCACTTTCTCTGTAGCACCTATATGACATCTCTTTCAATTTATATATGTATAGTAGTGCAATAGTGTGACTACTTAAATAAACATAGAAACATGAATTAAAACGTTGATTACAAATAATAAATGATCTGATTCGTGCTTTACAATTGCTTAGAGTGACTTTACATACTGCCTTTATAAAAAAAAGCTTATAAGTATAAGAAAATAATAAGTATGACAGGATACTGAAGAACAGGCTTACCTATTGGTGAGTTATACGTTTTATCGATGAGCTTTATTTAAATAGGCAAATGGATGCAAGAAATGTATTTGTTTTAGAAATCTGTGACTGTAGGCTCAGTACAGAAACCTCATTACGCGAATCCAACTCGCACTTAGCTCTTTTTTATGATCTAGATTGTTTACATAATTTAATTAAAATGTCAACTGATATCATGCACACGAGTATGCATATTTAAATGTCAGTAATATTTACTTTTTCGACAATAACGGGAATTACCAAATGACAAGAAGAAATAATAGGTTTAATGGATTAACAAAGGCGATAAAATGTCAGTAACACTCGCCTCCGGAGGGTTCCGGATTCACTCCTAGGGATTTCATAAAAGTGTACAGTCAACAAATTGGAATCCTAGGCCACTCTAGAACCATGTCAAAATGGCAAGCAGTAAGAGATTTCTTACAATAGCGTCACTATAACATATTCCTACAGTAACCTTGGGTTCCAATTCGTCGACTGTACTTACCTCAAACGATGGATTGGATGTACGAGTAGCTATAAGAAATACTGAGAATTTGCAGAAAAACTAGACGAGATTTTTTTTATTAACGAGCGCACACAGGCGGATTTTCCTAAAATTCTGGCCAAAACTAATGGATTGAATTAAAAGTTAGAAACGCTTTAGGAATCAAATAAAAACATATTTAAATTAAACTACAGCTTTATTTAAGGTCGATTCACTGTTTCTATATTTATTTTATTAGTTTTTTTCTTACATGTCCAGTAAATACTTAAGTTCTTTTGGATAATCATTTATTTTTGAATCCTTCTTGTAATGTTTTCGTGAAATATCTGTTATGTAAGGATCAGATGATACAAGAAGGTTATTAAACACATCCTCTACATTTTGGATCCGACTAAATTTTCTCGAATAACTTTCTCTGTACATTTTTATGTCTTTATTTCTGGATTCTTGAGCTTCTTCTGAAAGTAACCCCAATGGCACTATACAATTTTTCATTATTTCATGGCCATGAAATAAGATTTTATGTACAGTTGTTGGTAGGGGGTACCATGGATAATGTTTGATAAAGACAACAGCTGTCTTGCCGCAATAAATTTTAAATTTGTTTGGATTAACTGGAAACGTACTTGTAAGTGCCAAAAGGATTATAAGAAAGCGATATATAATATTTTTGTTTATGCCTGTAATTTCACCTGAATCTTCGAAACAGTGAAAAAATTTTCTCGCTGTATTCCCGTCATTGCTACTACCAAATCCGGGTTTGGGTTTGTCCACTATTAGGCCCATTTTTTTTCTAAATTCTTCTTGGATATATTTTTTTCTAACTTCTACTTTACTCTTATTCTCTGCACTTCGAACTTGCCACCTACATATAGTTAGTCTATAACTTACATGAAGCAAACATTCAAAAAGGCGGATCCAGGCATGTAGTGGGGATATCCCAAAATTTAAAAAATCCTCGTTGACAATTTTCCTTGATAAACTAAGACGTATACTATTAAAGTCTTTTGATGTCAAATGACATAGGTAACATCTTTGGTTTGATTTAGTGTCAGTAATAGCATTAACGGTTTTCCCATCAATCATACACAAAATTAAATTATGCTTTAACTGTATTTCAATACCATTCTGCTCTATTTTCGTTGCTATTAATGATTTTATTTGAGTTTCAATGTCTTTGACGCACTGTTTAATCAAATCGGTCGACTCTTTGGCGAAAAGGAGCACTAAGGGTCTGCAACTTCTCGGGGAAGATGCAGTTGGGTTTCTCCATATAATTGTTTTACCACTTCCGCTTAGGTTGTCTACTTCTAACTGTATAGGAGCAATAGTTATCAAATATATACTAGAATCTGAAACCGTCTCATCCTGAAATAGTTGTTTATATTCAGCTTGGCCAGATGTACCATCACATCCCCATTTCGTAATCAAAGACATGGTATCAAGTTGGTCTTTAGAAAGCGAAGAAATGACTTCATGCAGTGAATGAACAAGTCTCATTGCTGTATGATCTAACAAGTCTTGGATAGCTATTTTTACAGATGATTCACTGACCAATATATTTTTAGGATAACATCTCTTTTTGGCGCAAGTAACATTTTCGTAAGGAGGATAGATGTTGCAGTAATGATCACTTGCACTTTTCCTAATTAAATTGTATTGGAACTTGGTAAGTTTTGCTCCAACAACAAGTGCTAAAGCTTCATCTGGTGTGAAAGGAATGTGAGATTGTCCAGAAGTGGCTTCTTGTTTTGTAATTATAGTTTCACATTCTTTAGCAGATTTCAGATCACCATCTCTTTTGAAGTTCATTTTAGCAGCAAACAAAAGTTCACTACTAGTTTTTTCCTTACGTAAGTCTTCGGTTTTTCTGCGTTTGGACCGATCACTACTCTCACAGAAATCTTTCGAAGGTCTTCCGCTTACTTGCTTTGAAACTTGTTTCTTAACCACGAAACAAATACCATTACTAAGCCAATTACATTCTTTTTTATTGAAATAGGCATTGTTTCTTCTAACAGATGCCCACTTTTGTTTGTAGTCGAATACGAACTTAGATAATAATTGTTTTGAGTCATTTGTTAGACCATCCTTAACACCTAAGAAACTTGCTACTTGGTTAAAAAGATTGTTAAGTTTTTCATTATTATCTTTCGAATTGCACGTTCTATAATATTCAAGCAATTGTTGACGACTTATAATGATATTCTCAGAAGATGAACCTAAAAACAAAGAAAAAATAAAAAAAAACCGTTTTCGTGATTTTTACTTCCAACTGATAATAGTCTAATAAAAAACGGATTAGCACGTATTAGCAACCTAAACTATCAAAATAGTTTAGCTAATATGTTTGTCTTTACTATAATATTCATTCAGTAGTCAGATTCTATTGAATATTGAACTTTATACACTAATATAAGTAACAAACAGGTAAAAATTCGATTGTAAATTAACTTTTTTTTCCTGTGTATAAACAAACTGAAAAGTATGAACATTCATCTTCAATATATAGTTACATACCTCCAGCTTCACAATCCATTATATAAATCACACCAAACAACTTCAAAACAATAGAATATGTTATATAAATACACTTAGTTTTACCAAGTAATTAACCTTTGGTCAGAAGTCGATACTTCGTTAATGTGGGTAGTTATGAAAACGTTCGTGTAAATTATTATGAGGGTTGTCATTAAATCTTAGGAACGATACAGATACAAAAAATAAAGTCACGGGACTATTATCGTTGATTTGGTACATTGGACTTTTGGCCAGAAATTTAGGAAAATCCGCCTGTGTGGAGCGATTTAAAAACTGCATAATAGTGCGGTAAACGAGGTTTTAATATAGGCATATGTCTTCCTCCTTGTGCTTCTAAAGTTTATAACATACATGTGCCTACAGTAATTCACAGACAGATTTCCTGACAGAAATTAGATAAGGGAGAAATGAAACAAAAATTAAAGGGTATATGAATATGTAATACGGTAATTTATGAGCTCTAAAATCTCGTACCATTATCAATTAGTTGCTAACGGTTTTCCGCTGCCTCAAAAAAGAGTTTGTTTTAGTTGCTATATCACCACGATAACCCAATATCATCAAATATATTATACAGTGCATGCAAGTTGCTTACGTTGCTTCCTTCAACGAAACATTTCAGAATTTTATTAATGCATTAGTACCTACTCTTTCCGTTTTATTCTTTAAATACAAATTATAGAAGAGTCCTTGATATAAATGTTCAAAACAATTTAAACACCTAAAATACTTATAGACATTGCTGCACTGCTTACAATAGTCTATATAGCCCCCCACTGCTTGAAGTCATGCATCAGTCCTCTGAACCGTTCGGCGAACAGTTCGTTCGCGCGCGGCAAGTACTCGTTTCTTTCGAAGTTTGGGGCGTTCGTTGGATCCACCGTCACAAATGGTAGCACTGAAGCTGCGACGGCTAGGGAAATCGGGAGCTTCTGATAAACAAAAGAAAAAACTTTTAAAGCCTAATATTATTTTTATATAACCATAGTGTTGTGAAAACTACTTCTATGTTCACGCAAATCATTCCTTGGCAGTCCGCAGTAAAAATGCGGCAAATCGGGATCACACTAAGAACTTACCGCTTTCACATCACTTTCAAATTCTTCTCTCCCATACACCTCGTCCACCTTCAAGCCAAGGTTGGTCATCATCAAAGTCAGCTGCTCGTAGTAGTGGTTAATCAGCTGATGGTAGTGCTGCTCTCGGAACTTCTGGTCGGAGCCCAACACAATGAAGTATAGGAGGTCGGCTGCAGGGCACCCCATCCTGGCTGTTTGGTAGTCCACAGGAATCACGTGGTATTCTCCATTCTATAATGAAATTCAGCATGATACTCTTTTAGATGCTCAATACGCGAAAGATATACATAGATATTTAAGTAAGGTACCTATGTAAAAAAAAATTGGTAGCGATTCATGCAAGTAAGTAATCAGTATATTCAGTATCGTATTTTGATTAAAATAAAGATTTTTGGCGCAAGCGGGTCTGCTAATTTGAATAACTACTTTTTGATGCACCTTTTGCACACGTAAATCTTGTATAAATAAAGTTTACTATTCTGATAGGTACATTGATTCCCAACAACTATGGGTTTCAGTTTTGACAGGTGAACAGGTGATGTTGATTTTAATGATTATCTTAGAATGAACACTCAACATAATTACATATTTCACATATGAATTTTTTCTTAGTATCTACACACTTTTATCAGAGTAAGGGATCACTCACACTAGAATAGGATGGGAGAATATGTCAGCTTCCTTAGAAAACGTCACCTGACAACCTAGAGCTCCGAGCTATCACGTGATTATTTCTATTAAACATAAACTGCTTTAAATACTTACCACTTCTTTATGCATCAAATTACTAGCCCGGTAATCACCGTGGATGATTACTGAGGTTTTACGAGGTTCACCAAGACCCATAATTGCACTAAAGCCCTTAGTCCCTTCAAGGAGTCGAGAGAGTTTCTCTCTATCTTCTTCATCAACTGCCGCCATCGCCCCATCAGTAAATCCTTTGAAATTAGGACTATCCATATCGGGAATGATAAACTTTAATACATCCCCGGCTTTTTTAAACGCTTCTGGATGTTCCTTCTTTAAGGCGAAAGAAAGTGCATGAAATCTGGCTAATGTTTCGACAGATTTTGACGCATAATTCCAGTCAATACTCTTAAATCTGTCATAACACCCATATCCTTTAGGTGCTAAATTTTCCATAACAATGACTGGAACTCCATCAACAAATTCTTGTTTATAAAACATGGGGAATATATATCTTTCCTTAATCTTGTGTCTGTCTTGTAATTTCTCGAACGCGTCGGAAAGTGTTGTCAAGACGAATTTTTCTGAGTTAAAAATTTGATTGCCTATGTTGCTGAGATGCTCACCTAATGAGGCAACTTTTGCAAACAATTCTTTAGTACCTTGAGGGGTTACGATAGAACCTTCATATAAAACTGAACTGTAGTTAGCACCATCACTGCTTATAGGTTTTATTTTCACTTTAGAAGCGTCAGGAATGTCTTCCTTAACAATAGAGTTAAATATTTTACGCACTTTTTCTTCAGCGTTCGACATAGTTGACGTTTAAACTAAGACTGTTTCCAAAGACGCATTATGCCTTCTAATAGTGTTGTTATCTTAATTTAATTGCACAAGTAATAACAAAGTCCTTATGTTCTCTAGTATGCATATCTAATACTCTTGTTTATTGTATCTACAAGAACGCAACTAGATATCAAATACAAATATGACTAGTAATAATGTTAACATACATTATATAAAATATTATCATATAAAGGAATGTCATAGACTAACTTGATGGATAATTGGATATGAAATTATGTATGGTAATTTTCTTTCGCACCGTATTTGTTTGTGTAAAAATATAAGCTGTCGGTATTATTTTAAAGGCGTTACACATGCGATTTGCCAGCTAGTTTTATAAAGACGCGAACACAACCTTGGTTGAAACAAATAATATTATTTAATTGAATAATTTGATTTGTTAAAGTAACTATAGTAACACTACTATATACATGCATATAATTAATTATTAATTATAAATTCAAAGTAATGTCATACACTAAAGAAAAAGACAAACACCATCGAGGGCCAATTCGAGGATCGAACTCGGGTTTTCACTCTTCAGCTTACGCGGCTAAAGCCATAACCACTAGGCCAACTGGTATTAACGAATGCCGACAAATTTCTTGAGTATATGCAACCTTAGTAACAGGCAAGATGCTCGTGGCCATTCTCTAAGTACAAGCATCATCGCTTTGTACTTCCATCCAAACGAAACTTAGGCGGAACCCCTAAGTTTAGTATGGCGAAAGAGATGACGCTGTCATCAATACAACTTTTCGTTGAAACAAAAGCAAAGTTCGTTCGTTCAAATTTTGTATAGAAATCGCTTTCAAATCGCCCTAGTGTGATGAGGCCCTAAGGATTATCTATAATATAATAACAACCTTGCTCTTCACATCACAACTGAAGTATGTCTCAAGTCTCAACCGTTATCTTTGAGATAAAATAAAACTACTTACATTTCAACTCCCACTTGGGAGAAGGCGACCCAACTCATGCAGGACCGAAGCCGGTGGAAGAATTTAATTCGAGCCCTACACTACACCCCAACAGAGGGTAAAATGATAAAAAAGAAGAAAGAAGTCATTTCAACTCCTGAGTTGACACTAAGGTTTTATTTTAAGGTCCAAAACTTACAAATCTGTGAACATTGAGTTACCGCTTAGTCTATTCAACCCCCCACTGCTTGAAGTCATGCATCGGTCCTCTGAACCGTTCGGCGAACAGTTCGCGCGCGACACGTAGATACTCGTTCCGTTCGAAGTTCGGGGCGTTCGTTGCGTCTACCGTCAAATTATGTTATTTTGAGAAGGTATGGTGTAAAGAATTTATGGCAAACTCCTTCAGATTCTATACAATTTACGTTCACATTTATTATTTTACGTGATATGTGCACATCTATGTTGCAATGAATAGCTGTCTTGATGTTATAATTAATATTTCAAACGAGGTATTTACCATAGTAGGTATACATATTTATTTTTGTGAGGTCTCGATATTTTGGCACTTTAGTTGCACCTTGAACATGGCGTTTGTAACAGTGCCTAAATATCGGGAGCTCACAAAAACAAATATACACGGTAAATATCTCGTTTTAAATAGTAATTACAATGGAAATGATCATCTTAAAATCGTTAAGTTTGTTGACCGTATCAGCATTTTAAATACTTAGTTGTCGTCATTTTATTTTTTGGTTGCTAAAAGTACATACACGAGTACAAGCCGGCAAGAGGCTTGAGTGAAAATTAAACATGTTAACCCAAATACAACAAAATATCACCCAGTTTTTCCGAAAAAAAAAATACATTTTATTATTCTTATTATGTAATAAATGCCATGTGACTTAGTAATTTTGCTTGTGAGGCACCGCATAGGCATAACATTATCTAACTGACAAAATAAAAATTTATTAGTTACAAAAATTATACCTAGACAATGTCCAACGACCGTGTCACATGGATTTTTTGAAATCAAATTCTTCCCTCCCAGGCCGATAGTGAAGGACCACGTTTCGGCGCCGTATGTCACTGGTAATACACGTTGATTGAAGACTTTCCTCTTGAGGCACTGAACGCTGCCCAACCGAGTTGGATTCGGCGGTTGACCTCTTCCTGAAAGTTGGACCTACCTAAACTGTAATAGGTACCACATTTGTTTGTAGAAAAATATTTGATCTGGGTATTGTTTGATGTTTATATAATAAGAACCTCGCTCTTCACAACTGCAGCATGCCTCAACTGTTATCTGAGATATATTTTGCTTTACTACTCAAGTACTCACTGTGTACTCAGTGCTAGGCTAGTGATGTGCTCACAGGTTTAGTTTTAACTACAAATTTCACAAAGGGATATTCACATCATAACTTTCATAACGTTTGATAAAAAGGGAAATTATGACAAATCACAATTTCACATCAATGTGTCAGTTCTGGTTCGACGTCGAATCCAACTCCTGTAATATAGAAAAATAAATTAAGTTCTAAACTTTCTTTTTTATCAGACTATAAGGTAGAAGTATCAGTACTTGACGCTACACTAGTGTTTGACATGGGCACTTTATGTCATTATATAATCCATAGATACTTTATTACGGTATTCGCTTACAAACAAGCGATACATTTAGCCTTACTCCTATTTAAAAAAAAAGAATTATATATGTTTACATTGATTGATTGATTGTTGTCAGTTTTAGAAGAGGTCGAATCCTGCTCGACGCGGGGAATTTTTTAATTCGTAGACGAAATTAATTTATTTATGGGGTATGTTATCGATGATTTCTAAAATAAATAAAAACATCGATGCCGATTTTTGTAGATCACACTACACTACTACACACAGAACACTTGGTAGATCTCGCTACGCGGGAGACGCGAAAACAAATGAAAGAAATAGTGGAAATATTCGACCGGGTCGCGTCGTCGATAGCTCAATTGGCAGAGCGATTCTGACCGGTGTTCAGAGAGGTCACAGGTTTGTATCATCCTCGACGTGAGGAACTTTTCTTTCAATTATAAAAGTTTAATAACTAAAACTAATGATTCATACTTTCGCACTTTTATTGCATTCAAATATTTCCTATAATAATTTCTTTTTTTCCTTTCCTAATTTCCTTTTCTATAATCTTGGCCTTATTCCTGATTTTTATCCGAATCCAGAAAATTTCTACTTTCTGTATTCGGATTTTTCCGCGGCGCATCACTCAGGGCATCGCAGGTTTACAGGACTGTAGATTATCTTGAAAGAGCTTCATTAGGCTCGCTACTTTATTCTCTTTGAGCGTCTGGTGTTGACAGTGTCATATTTGCCTTTATGAATACGGGCGTTGATGGCTGATAAGTCTAGGTTTCAATCTATCTACCAAAGGGACCTACTGAATAAAAATCAACATTTGGGTACAGTCAGTCTCCATAATACCCCGTGTCAATGAGGACAGTCAAGTGCAAAAATATGTATTCACACAATCGTCTCATAAATGTGGTACTAGTACTACGTTTATATGTAGACGACCGGTTGGCGTAGTTGGTAGTGACCCTGCCTGCTAAGCCAATGGTCCTGGGTTCGAATGCCGGTATGGGCATTTGTTTGTGTGATGAACACAGATACTTGTTTCTGAGCCACGGATGTTGTCTTGTCTGTGTACCCGTAACACAAGCCTTCTTGAGCTTACTGTGGGACTTAAGTCAATTTGTGTAAGAATGTCCTATAACATAAAAAAATTGCAGCGGAATAAGATGGCATGGGACATATTTTTGAGTAAGATTTGTCCCCCAAAGATTTCCACAATGACCGGTCCTGCGCCACCCGCATCCAGCGCACTCCTGCGACCTTCACCAGGTCATCAGTCCACCTTGTGGGGCTGCGCTGCGCCTTCCGGTACGCGGTCGCCACTCGAGAACCTTTCCGCCCCAACGGCCATCGGTTCTACGTGCAATGTGTACTTTAGTACTATTACTTATACTGTTTTACCAACAATTTGATATATGCCGAGGAGTTACTGGCGTAACCATTTCGACTATAACAGTTAAGACATTAACATAAGAAATTAACGTCCCGTGAAGCTAATAATTAGAGTTGCCCACTTTAAACTGGCTATTTAATAATCAAACGAACTTACCTGTGAAGTTTGATTGGAATTATACGAGTATCCAAATCGAAGATTACATATATTTACTAGCAGCAGTACACGGTTATGTGCTGTCCTTGTCACACATTTAGAGTTATAATATTATTCAAAAAAAAAAAAACTGTTCTCGCTCTCGCCCGCCGGGTAATTAGGAACGGCAGCGCTCCCAGCGGCGTGGTTGATCATTATTTTAGAGCACATAGATATTTTTGTGTTAGGACCAGAGACGATTTTATTTTAATTTTTAGGGTCTGGGAGGGTGGGAGTATGTAATCTTCGATTTGGATACTCGTATAATTCCAATCAAACTTCACAGGTAAGTTCGTTTGATTATTAATTATACTTCGTATCCAAATCGAAGATTACATATATTTACTAGCAGATGTTTAGAGAATTGTAATACTACATGTAAGTAGGAAAAATAAAATAAAATATCGAAGTCAAATCCGTACGCTCCTATGGGTTCCTGATAATTAGCTTCATACATGAGTGCCTAATAAAATAAAACGGTACTATTATGTAAATATTATATGAATATTTTTATTAGATTGGACTTATGCATGACATGCTGTGCGTGTCCAAGTGAGGAACGACATTAATAAAGAATGAAATTACTTTCAATAACCTTTTAGGTGAAACAAAACACTGGAGTGTGTATTATCGTCGATATAATTTTAACATTACTTGAATATACCTGCTTTAAATTATACTTCGTTCATTTAATTGAACTCTACTGACGAATCCCTGCATAGTGATTGTATACTATAGATATGCCTGTATTTCATATCGAAGTAAAAAAGGAAGACAAAAACAAGTTGTATAATTAGTAAAACAAGCTATCAGTAGTTTCTTCATTGCAAGATTAGTACTAAAGAAATCTTGTTATAAAATATACATACAGATTTATACTGAGACCAAACAATAATTCAAGTGGTTCGTAATGGTTAATACGGTAAGTTTTTCCTTTTTGAGTAGAACGTTGTAATAAAAAAGTGGCAGGTGTCTTCGATTCTACTGTAGGATAACGAAATATTGACCAGTACGCTACAGCAGCAAGAGAATTACTATTTTTGTAAATAATTGTTATAATAAAGAACAGACACGTGGAGTGTTTTATATCTTGATAATCGGAATGCTACTATTGAAGAGAAGTCTCATCATGGTAAAAACAACCTGATGGAGTAAAATTTTATTACATTCTACACAATTCCTGTAGAATATGTAATAGGAGACGCCGTTAATGCGGAGCAAAGTTGTACGATCCTCAACACGATTTTATTAATGTGAAAAAACTCAACGCTGTTAATGCGAAGCAATGTTGTACAATCATCAACAAAATTGACGTAGAGTAACTCAACGCTGTTGAAGCGGAGCAAACTTCTAGAATCCTCGACACAATTAATGTGGAGTACCTCAACGCTGTTAAAGCGGAGCAAAGTTCTAGAATCCTCGACACAATTAATGTGGAGTACCTCAACGCTGTTAAAGCGGAGCAAAGTTCTAGAATCCTCGACACAATTAATGTGGAGTACCTCAACGCTGTTAAAGCGGAGCAATGTTCTAGAATCCTCGACACAATTAATGTGGAGCTCAACGCTGTTAAAGCGGAGCAAAGTTCTAGAATCCTCGACACAATTAATGTGGAGCACCTCAACGCTGTTAAAGCGGAGCAAAGTTCTAGAATCCTCGACACAATTAATGTGGAGTACCTCAACGCTGTTAAAGCGGAGCAAAGTTCTAGAATCCTCTACACAATTAATGTGGAGTACCTCAACGCTGTTAAAGCGGAGCAAAGTTCTAGAATCCTCGACACAATTAATGTGGAGCACCTCAACGCTGTTAAAGCGGAGCAAAGTTCTAGAATCCTCGACACAATTAATGTGGAGTACCTCAACGCTGTTAAAGCGGAGCAAAGTTCTAGAATCCTCGACACAATTAATGTGGAGCACCTCAACGCTGTTAAAGCGGAGCAAAGTTCTAGAATCCTCGACACAATTAATGTGGAGTACCTCAACGCTGTTAAAGCGGAGCAAAGTTCTAGAATCCTCGACACAATTAATGTGGAGTACCTCAACGCTGTTAAAGCGGAGCAAAGTTCTAGAATCCTCGACACAATTAATGTGGAGTACCTCAACGCTGTTAAAGCGGAGCAAAGTTCTGGAATCCTCGACACAATTAATGTGGAGTACCTCAACGCTGCTAAAGCGGACGATCCTTGACATAATTAACGTGTTAAAGCTCAACGCTGTTAAAGCAAGCTTATTTGACACAATTTTTGTGGCATAATTGTTGAAACGGAGCAAAATTATACAAATTTACACGCGATTTATGTCACGTAACTCGGCGCTGTTAAAGCGGAGCAGCGTAGGGTATTTAATAAGATTAAGCCTATTTCATCGATATAGCCTACGAAAAAAAAATATATTTTCGTTTCGTATATATATATGTGTATATATATATGATATGAAGTTTCTCTAGGAAACTATAAATCAAAATTTAAGTCGTTGTTTGTATTACTTCAGTATATATCGGTTCATGCTTTCAATAAACAGGAATATTAGTTTCGTGATAATTCAATTGGGTTAAAACCATTTACTCTCCAATGAGGTTTTTGTTAGCAAACTCACTCAGCTTCGTAAAATTATTCCGTTTTGGTTACCACCTTCCTAAACGGTGAGGTTTTAATAGTAGGTACGTACGACCATATTAATATCCGACTTAATTTTAATTAAGTCGTGTTGAGTCCTATTATCGTAAAGATATCATCTACAATTTTATATGTAGGTATCATAAAAATGTGATCCACAACATTCACTACCTACATGTACAAATTACAATACTTCTATTATAATATGTATATGTAAAAATCATATGATTTATATAATTTCATGCATTGCATTGCATTGTAATTCGTTTTTACTAACCGCAACAATTCGCAAGACTGCGCCGTCAGATATTGGTTCAAATTCCCGAACCAAACTATCCTTGTTTCGTGATGGGGATACGTAAAGTTGATAAAGAAAATCAGTAAGTATAGGTATTATTGTTATGCAAAAAACCACAAAAAACTTTAACTATTTTGTGTCTTTAACCAGTTTTCTCGTTATTCGCTCCGAGCATGCAGGAAAGCGATTGAACACCTTTTAGGTGTGCAATTTGTTAAAGAACCACCAATCATAATATACCTGTAATTTCCGCATATTATGTAGGTATTGTATTTTGTAAATTTTTACATAAACCAAAATATCATATTTTTGACCTGGTTATATCGTTGTATATTGAACGGTTTACGGTATCTAAAATATGAGGGAAAAAAATAATAACCTCTTTCGAGTCTGAACAAAACAAAAATGTTATTCTTTACCTTAAATAACTTACCTATACTCAAAGAATACACCTCTGAACATAAATTATCCTTCTTTAATCGTATAGACACTAGGTCGCAAATTAAACCCCTGCAGCGGCTACAGCAAGCATTCGCGCTATTTAGCGGAACAGGGTAATACGGCACTGCCGCTGCGGTTACACTTCCCTTTAGTTTAGAGCCTTAACTGACTCAAAATCGCAATGTCATAGTATTTTGACTTCATTAAAACATGATCAAGATTATATATTCCGACTCATTAAAGTAGTATTTCCTTGATAGAACCTGAAATAGGCTTACTCGTAAATAGGAACGTAGTTTATACGAAACCTATCTTATTTTTATTTTACAATTTTTCTCTGCAACATTATGATGATAATTATTGATTGTAGTCATTGTTACTTATTTCAGCGAGCTCATGATTCTTTATAAGCGAGTATATTTTTATGACAGTTCATATAAATGAAGTAGGTAGACGACGTACAAGAAGCGCTATAAGTATGTGTACTTCTTAGCTGACAAATCGAGGCTGTCTTTCACGAATAATACAAGACAAACATGAAGAATTGAAGAGGTCATACCTCCCTTTTAGGGATAAAATGGGGAACCTCTAAAATACCTATATTGTCCCGAAGGCTCGACGATATTCGAAACGGCAACATCCGGATCATAAGCTAGCTTTTATTAACAAAACTATAGATAAATGAGGGAACCTCTATGGCTATTTTACTTTAAATTACTTTTAGATGCCATTTTGTTAACCGAATTTACTACAATTTGTGAAATTCATGCCTGATACGAATTATAACGCGTAAATACTATAACGCGTAAATACATAACGAACCTTAAAGTTCTCTTAATTAGGTTTAAATTTGTATGTTAATCTACGAACAACAACCCGTGCCTTTAACATGTACTTTACTTATATTACTTAGAAAAAAGAAGGTAGATGTAAAAGCATTATTTCGAACAAAGTAAATATTCCTTGATCTATTCTTTTAGTTATTATATGATTAATACACCACACTAACATTCGTTTTTAAATTGTAATCTACCACACATATATTGAAAGCAAAATCAAACATTTGGACAAAATCACTTTCCGAAAGAAGATTCGTTAAACGGCAACTAGGCCGCGGTTTTATTCTGTAATTTGAATTCATCGTTCTGAAGATGTGTAAAATCACTCACCCTAATCCTTCAATCTGAAATAGATATACACTAAAACACTATTTTTGCGAGAAAATACGTGTGACTCGGACAGACACAAAAACATGTAATGATCAACCACGCCGCTGGGAGCGCTGCCGTTCCTAATTACCCGGCGGGCGAGAGCGAGAACAGTTTTTTTTTTTTTGAATAATATTATAACTCTAAATGTGTGACAAGGACAGCACATAACCGTGTACTGCTGCTAGTAAATATATGTAATCTTCGATTTGGATACGAAGTATAATACACCACACTTCAGATAACTATCAAAATATTAACCAGCTAAAGTATTTAATTAATTAAATCGTTTTATTATCAAGAGACATGATAAATTGTTAATTACGCGTTTTAAACTCTCTGGGAACTGGGTTGGAATATTCATATTTTCACGTATTAATAATGTAAATGCGGGTAATAAATCAGAGGCAAGCAATTAACTTTCGCGGGATATGGCTGTTTCAACATCTTATTAATTCAATAATCTGAAGGCTGGGGATTTATGGCGCTGACTGTACCGTGCGGAAATATGGTGTCGAGATGCGAATTAACAAAGCGGCAGATGTTTTGGATTTAAACTTGATTTATTATAATTGTCAGATTGGCGATTAACCATCTAATTCTCATTATTTTACTAAAACTTTGAAAATGAACCTCCGACGTTTCGAGGGCGACATTGTCCCGTCCCGGAGAAAGACTGGCTGAGGTTGATATCAACATCTAAATAGCCGCGCGGGTTTTACGAACTACCCGCACTTGGTCTTGATTATCAACTTTAACATTTTATTTGATTTTTTTCAACAAAACTTTGTAGTAATTTAGTAGATATACCAACTTAGCTCAAAATTACGAAAAACTTCACCCTGGAGATGTGGCTTGTAAAATAAATGTTACTCAAATAAATAAAAACATAAGGTTTCAATAGATACTTCCAAACACTTGACGCTATTTTGTTTTTCATCAGGTTTCTAATAATTGTCTAGTGTTTGTCATCCTATGGTTTATGTGGTGGTTTGAGTAAGCTATGCTTAATCTGATTGGATAAAGGATGACTTACACTAGAACGAGACGCGGTGGGACGGGAAAATCTGTTCCATAGAAAGCGTCACGTGACATCCGAGGGCTCCGAGCTATCACGTGATTCTTTCTATAGAAATTGACAGATTTTCCCGTCCCGTCCCGTGCTAGTGTCAGAGCGTGGTTGGGGCCTGGAGATGTTGTCTAAACCAATGAAAATGATCGATCGTATTTATTATCAGATCATTACTATAATAAATCAACATCAAATCCACTCTCTCGGTTCATCATATTACCAGTCTATTATCCTAGTCTGTGGCTCCTCTGAAAACGCCAGAAAGCCACATTTATGAGGAACGGCGTATGAAGGCGTCAACACCCGTGATGTATGGCTTGATGTATGGGACAGCCAGACGGATAAATGGCCCGTAATTTATAGTAGAGACTAATTACGAACGTGCGAGCGAAATGATTTGTTGCTCTGAAGTTCTTGTGAAGGTGTTGCATGGATTAAACGTGTTAGCAGATGTGACACTCATGTGCTGCCGATGACCTTTGTGATTTGACCTTGACCTTGGTTTATTATTAACCCATAATTTGCTAAATGAAAAGGGATGGCCATGAGTTAGAGCCTCCCCGGCGTACAAGTCTGACTCTGGTTAGGAAAAAATACAAAAAAGGGTCAAAGGGTGTGTTCATCATATTGAATTACTAAGTGATTATTTATGACAGTAGAGCTTTATCGATAACCGACAATGTGGTACCGTTAACCTGAAAACGCCGTATTTGAGCAAATTAATTGTCAGGAATGTAATTGACAAACAGACGTTTTCTTTGACACGAACAAGCAAAATCAAATAGGTTCGTTAGGTACCTGCCTCGAATTTGCTCCAATGTGCGAGAGTAAGAGACATAATTATGTACAAAGGGTAACAAAAGTCCCTATAGATACTTTAACAGCTGATAAGGTCACTGACCCTGAGTACGATGCAAGCAAAAAAAGGCATAAGGCAAGGGCGTCTGCCGCGAAAGCAGGAGGTAGCTGGTTCGATCCCAGCACACTGGGGGCCTTGGTAACTTTTTCTGTAATATATGACATATCTTTCAATTTATAATCAACATAATTTTTAGGAAAAAAAAACCGACTTCATTTGGTTCCCGGTAAAAGTGAAATTAAGAATTTGTTTGAGTTAGCCAGTTTACTTCACAAATATCCAATACACGTGTACGATTGAAAATTGAGGAGCTTTCTTAATGTCCTAGGGCTTCCATCATTACATTTGAAGTATAATCAAACGGAACTCCCTTGTAGACCTACAAACAAAATAACAATGTGTTAAATTGGATGACAGACTGTAAATTAACGAGCATATTCATTATGCCATCCCTGATTATCAACATCAGGTCCACTCCAGCAAAATGATGGCCACAGTAAGAAAATGCCTAAGCTAATTATGAACACCCTCTAATCACAATTAACCTGCCGTTCAAATTTGAAGAGTTCTCTGAATTCTTCTAGAACTCCATCATCAGAATATAAATCAAATCAAAAAGATGAATGTCACAACTAGGATAATAAGTAGAGCTAGGTTTATTAACCAGTTCCACTTTGCGATCCCTGGTCTTCATCATCAGATCCAGTTCATCAAAATGTTGGCTCCGCCAAAACACTGTTTTAGTTACTTAAGGAAACCCTCAAATCAGAATGCATGTGCCGTTAAAATTTGAGGAGTTCTCTCAATCCCTCATGAAGCCCATCATCAAAATAGAACTATAATCAAATAGGACTATCTTGAAGGTATTTCTTTACAAAGAAAAGATTAATGTCTCAAATCGGATGATAGAGCTGGGAATTAACAAGCAGTTCCACTTTGCCATCCCTGGTCTTCATCATCAGGTCCACTCCACCAAATTGATGATGTTCGTAAAGAAATGCTCGAGTGTCTTAAGAAACTACCCAAATCATCATGCATGTGCCTTTCAAATTTGAGGAGTTCCCTCAGTTCCTCATGGATCCCATCATCAGAAATTGATTTTGAAAAAAACGGAACAAACCTGGAACCATCTATTTTCAGAAAAAAAAATATTTTTTTAAAATCTGATGACAGTCCTGGGAATTACCAAGCAGTTCCACTTTGACATCCCTGGTCTTCATCATCAGGTCCACTCCACCAAATTGATTATGTTCGTAAAGAAATGCTCGAGTGTCTTAAGAAACTAACTACCCAAATCATCATGCATGTGCCTTTCAAATTTGAGGAGTTCCCTCAGTTCCTCATGGATCCCATCATCAGAAATTGATTTTGAAAAAAACGGGACAATCCTGAAACCATCTATATACAGACAAAAAAATATTTTTTAAAATCGGATCATAGTCCTGAGAATTACGAAGCAGTTCCACTTTGCCATCCCTGGTCTTCATTATCAGATCCACTCCACCAAATTGTTGAGTTTCGTAAAGAAATGCTCGAGTTTCTTAAGAAATCACCCAAATCAGCATGCATGTGCCTTTCAAATTTGAGGAGTTCCCTCAGTTCCTCATGGATCCCATCATCAGAAATGAAATGGATTTTGAAAAAAACGGGACCAACCAGAAACCGTCTACTTTCAGAAAACAAAAAAAAAATTCAAATCGGTTCAGTAATGACGGAGTTATGAGTGACAATCCATTAAAAAAAAAATTCAGACGAATTGAGAACCTCCTCCTTTAGAAATATTGAAGTCGGTTGAAAAAGGATCAACTAACGCAGAATTGCAGGTATAGTAGTCTAACTAGACCTGCAATTATACTATTATTACTACTAGTAGAGAATATTTTGCAGAAGAATTTTAGGAATTGTGTACATACGTATTTAAATACTTCTCTTTCTTCTTAGCGTTTTCCTGGCTTCTGCCACGGCCCACGGCTCATACTCAGCCTGTGGTCCACTTTGGCAACTCATCGCCAGATTTTTCGTGGACACTAGTTTTACTAAAGCGACTACTATCTGACCTTCCAACCCAGAGGGTAAACTAGGCCTTACGTGTTTAAATACTCATAACATACCTAATTGGAGTATAAGGTTCCGGTGTCATGATTATTCTTCTGTTGTCTTTGGATTCTACGCGTGGTAAACAAGCAGACAGCGGGCACTAATCACACGTCTAATATTTGAGACAACTGCGACATATATTTATTTTTATTGGCACAATCTCTATTCAAATTTTCGAGTTTTGGCTTTCTAAAGGTAGGTCCAAATTTAGCAAAATTTTTATTTGTACAGAATAATTAATTACTAGCTTTGCCCGCGGCTGCGCTCGCGTTAGAAAGAGACAAAAAGTAGCCTATGTCCCTCTCCATTCCTTCAACTATCTCCACTTAAAAAATCACGTCATCGTCGCTCCGTTTTGCCATGACAGACGGACAAACAAACAGACTCACACACTTTTCCATTTATAATATTAGTATGGATATGGATTTGTATTAAATGTTTTGATTTATGTTCTTTTGTTTTTAAAGTTGTCGCACTACTATATTATTATATAAATTATAAAATGATTCGATTCCAGCCTTGCTCACGCCTTGGTCACTTTTTCTATAGTACCTACCTATATGACATTTCTTTCAGTTTATAATTATACAGATCCCTTATTAAATGTTTGAAAGTGGTTTCTCAGTTTAAGCAGTACTTTTCTCTCTGAATTTTAAGGTAAGTCTCTAATTAATTACATTCGCAATGCGTCCATTAACTTCTCCATTTAAAGGATTTACATTCACTTTTTTATGTTAATGCTTTCGTTGTTCTCAAGTGCCAAGCAATTAAATTATTATGTGTAATTGTATAATCTGTGGAATTGCATTGGATTTCATTATATTACGCTTGGTTTCATTACGGCGCTCCACGCGGAAATCGACGGTATTTTACTAGTTTTGACTACTATATTTAAGTAGTCAATACTCGTATACTATACTATATCGCATACTATGTATAAGTATAATTACAAAACAATCTATAAATTGAAAGAGATGTCATATACTACAGAAAAAGTGACCAAGGTCCCCGGTGAGCAGGGCTGGGATCGAACCAGCGACCTCCTGCTTTCGCGGCAGCGACATTTATTATAAATAATAAATTATTTAATTCATGCTTTACAATTGCTATCAACGGTTCTTCAATCTTCTATCTTGAATTGCAAGAGCTAGATTTCGATAAAATTTATAGTTAATTTTTAATGACTTTTTCAAACATTGTCTAAAAATCACATTTTTCGGTATTCCAAAGAAGTTAATGATGTTAAATATGTGAAATCTATTTAAAACTTTTCCTAAGAGTGATTTAAATTGAAACTTATTGTTACAAAATAATGTATTATGTTAAAATTTTTTAACTTTTTCTTTAGTATATGACATCTCTTTCAATTTATAATTTGTATTATTTTAAACTAAAATTGACAAATTTTGATGCCGTGCATCTCGAAGACAGTTAATATTTAACAAAATATGATAAGCTAATTTTCTTAACGCCGTTGAGGTTAATGTAATAAGCCATAATAAATACTCGAAAATTGCGAGATACAGATCGTAAGTCATTGGGACCAGGAACGCCCTTAATGCCAATATCCACAATATGTTCTTTGACACATACATTACCTTATTTAATCACTGTAACTTAATTGTGAGTTGGGTCAGTAATTAAAAACGTATTGAAATTAAATATTTACGTATATTTTCTTCGCTTTATGTACTTTAACAACAAATTATATTTAACATTTCGGTTTCGGCTTACACTTATCCAGTCAATATCAGATCTGTACTAACATCCAAACTTTCAAAAGATAACTTCTGTTGCTTCGTACCATTTTAAATTACCTTTTTAAATTGAATCCTATTGTGTATTCACAAAGTTGTAATTTGATGTTTAAAAATGATACGAAATTGCAGAAGTTATCCATAATTGCATCACAAGACGAAACAGAAGCAGAATCTTTCTATTCCAAGTGAAGTGACTATTCCGTAACTTTAAACTTTAATGTAAATTTATGAAGTAATGTGTTGAGATTCTGATTAAGATCTTATCGGTTTAACAAGTTGGAAAGTTGATGTGAAAATGAATATAAAATAAGATCGTGAAGGTTATCTTAATGAAGTTGACGCTACGCTAGTCGTCGGTACTACGCTTTATAATACAAGATATGTGCCTCATTGTCACGAAATAATACGAACACGTTATCTCTTTAACACATACAGTCTTATGCATTAATCAAAAAGTCTATCCTATGAGTTTCTACTGTATTATTTTCATCAATTTTTCTTTTGAGTATAATTTGCTTTGTGATGAAAGCAGCGTCATCAGTTTGTGTTGTGCAACAAACCCTTTCTTTTGTTAATGGATCAGACTGCATGTATATACATATAATCTTGTATTCAAAATACTAGAACGAATCTGAATTTGTTCGTGTATCCTAAACAAGAACTGCATTAACGCTTTGATAATACAAACACAAATTAACAATTTTAATTTGCAACAACTTATTGAAAAAAAACTATTTAAATTACATCTATAGATTTGGTACATAAAAATTTTGTTAGTCTAACTAGAAAATAAACGCTTGCGCGATTCAAAGCTTTGGCCGTACATAGGGCATACCTGACCAAAATGCTCCTGGGCAATCCTTTATGTATTGCATAACACTGAACCACTTAAAACACTAGCGTCGAGGATTAAACCATCAGGCATGCCCGAATGTGTACAGCATACTTTACAGATGAGCTCTCACAATAATCAGTGCACTATATAATACATTACGAGTAGAGATCACAGCTGCGCGGCCCTCGCGGGCATCGTCGATGATATGAGCCGACTAGAACCTCGGAACACTACTATATATTTACACGCTCCTCGGTTGCGAATGTCCTTTTGGCTTGGGCGTTAGCGATCGGCGCCCCCCTTCTTGTGTTGGAGCGCCGCTGAACCTCACGGGTGCAGCGGCCGCGGCCCAAACAGCGGGTACGATGGGAAGTAGGCGGCCAGCGACGGATGCGGGGGCAGCGAGAACAGCGGCGGTGACGACACCAGGTGCGACGGCTTGCTATACGGGTGGAACCGTGGCGTGAGCGGCGACAGAGGCGGCGTCGGGTATGTCCGCTGAAGCAGGGGGTGCGTCGCGCTCAGCATCGACAGACTTGGACTGGATTCGCCGCTGGCAGTATGCGAACGTAAATGCTGAAGTAGTTCCTCGGATGTGGAAAACCTCTTGCCGCAGTAAGCAGAATCTCCAGCCATCCAGCTACATACAAAAGGCAGCTGAGATGCGGCAGCTAAAGCGGCCAGCTGAGCGTGCGCATAAGCTGCAGCCGCGGGATGACTAGTCGGTAACGGGAATGGCGTCTTTGCGTGATCGCACTGACTGCACCCGGCCGGGCATACCGCAGACTTAAGCAAATGCGAACTCAAAGAACAACCCGTGCAGTACGGATCTCTGCACACTCCAAGATCTCCACCGGGTGCTTTCATTCTCGCATACGCTAAGTAAGGATTCAACCCGCTCTTCAGCGCGTGATGCTGCGCAGCCATAAGACTGCTTGTCATTAAATCCATATGTAAAGGAAAGCCTGTATGCGGCAAACCTCCTAGAAAGGCTGATGACGTGACAGGTACGCTTGGTTTGAAGCTTGAAGGTTCTTTGGTATCAGCACTGGATGATAGACTGGTTGGCGTGTAAGGTAACTTGGACGTGGATGAATTACTAGCAGAGTCTGATTTGGTTGGATTCGGAGAGCCATTTCGGGGACTCGACCGTTCATCTGATTTTTCTGACGGTGTTTTGTGGTTAGCAGGTGGCGAGGTTCTCTGGGAGGAGGAGCTCTGGTTACTCCCGCAGCGTGCTAGTACAGGGGTTGTAGATGCACTGCCTTTGGAAGATGGCGTCTTTGAGTGCGCATTTACGGACGACGATCTGTCCTCGGGCGTTCTAGTCTTTTCTCTCGCAGTGAGGCACGACTCGTAAGGCTTGAAACTGGGCTTGTTATCCATATGCGGTTTGTCTTCATATTTCTTGCTAGCTTTTTCCGCAGCGGAGATAAGCTTGGGGTTCGGCGTGTCAGCGCCAATGGCGCTGCAGGTTTGCGCGAGAAGCGCCAGCGGGCTCTTTTTCGCGTCGAGCTGCAACAAAAGGGAGAAGCCGTCAGTTTATGAAATGAAACGTCCGGGTCGAGGTTGCGAGTGACGGGCGCACAAAGGGACCGCGGGGGGAGGGCGGCGCGGGGGCTGGGGGAGTCCAATCACGCGGCCGACGCGCCATTATCCGCGCGTCTGGCAGCCGTCGGCTCCGCTTGACATTTCACTCGGCTCCCGCATGATGTAATCTCGCTGTGAAAAGGGCAATTTGTGCCGGTGAATTTGCGGCGCGCCTGGACTAGCGCGTTGTCACGTCTATTGTCACGGGACGCACTATTATTTCGAGCGAGTATTGGGGTGGTTTTTGCGGTTGTTGTGTCAACATTTTAGTTTGATTGTTGAGGGTGATGTGGGACTAATTGGATTCTTAGTAGATTTTAATAGAATAAAGTTACGATCGAAAAATGCTAGTAAAATTAATCTTTCTTTTACCGAACGCGTATTCATTAAAACGAAACAAGTATACATAAATCAAGGAATTCATTACTGTAATTAGTTCCACGAAGATATTAACTCGTGAAAAGCCATGTTCTACGTAATAAGGTTTAATAACTTTATGATTAACTCGATTAGTTCGATAATTAGTTTGAAAAATACAGTAATTTCAATTTGCACCTAATATTTTCCAGCTCTTGACTCTCTTTAGCAGTAATACCTATAATTTGATTATGTACACGCACAAAAGCAGTGTGTTTACACCGTAACAAAGCCGTGTATAATCGCTACCATTAATCACGAACGCCTATTCGCAGAACGCAGAGCCTTCGCGAATTGCCTTGTAACGGAACAAAACGGTCTTAATTGTCTCACGTTTACGCGAAACTGTGAAATTTAACGCGATTTTTTCGCGAAGTTATGATTATGTACGCTTGTTTAAAAATAGAAATAATGAGTTATTGTCAATTTTATTGTTAGTAAATTCGTTTCATGTTTGCAGCAATTGAAATGAAAAGCAGACAATTGAACAAAGATTGTTTGCAGGAATTTCAAAACAGTCTTGTTTTGGCTATTAATAGGAACGATACAATGTCATCAACGTATATAACTTTAAATTTTATTTATGTGTAAGTTTATTATATATGTATTATATCTTGTATTCATTAAATATTAGTCATTGTGACATGATTTTAATATTTTCTATAACCTGTAAACCTCAATTTTTCGCCCAGTGCTTGACTGTTTCAGAATGCCTAATGCCTAATCGCCATTTGTACTTTTTTTGCAATAAAGTTTTAAATAAATAATTTAACAAAACACGTTTATAATTTAAGTTTCACATAGATTACAATTTCTTTTTATGTACCTTTTCAAAGTTTATACCGCTTAGTTGTTTTTTTACAAAACTAGTTTTGAAATTTCACAAACAATATAAAGTTTAGTTTTAGAAAAAAAAGTATCTTATAAGATAAGACTGTTATAAGAGTAACATTTTAACAAATACGTTTATATATTACCTTAACACTAAAGTTGAAATATAAACGAGATATAAATATGATTATACCTATTTCATTCACCCAAAACAATTAACTTTTTAGTCATATTACAATTATATCTGTGAAAAAGTAGGCAGTAGGTAGCTAAGATTCAAATAAAGAATTAAGTTGTTTATATTCTAAATCAGTAATACTAAAATTAATGTTTACGTTATTTTAGCAATGCTCTTCTACGTTTTTTCCTGTTTCGCGTTACTTCTATATTATTATAACATAAAATTTATTAATATTTTTTACTGTTAAGTATCATTTTGAACATGATCAAAAATCATTGTCGGTAAAAATGAAAAACGGACCATATAACAAAAGACGTGCAGAGCTAAGTAATATTTTTGCGCAAGTTGGGTGAAATGAGTTTTCGGTTGTGTTTTGTTTCTTTTTGTTTAAGTTTGAATCTGAAGAAAAGAATTATAAAAACAACTTACAGTACTATAGCTTTCAAAATTAGAATCGAACTTTTCTATTTTTATCCGTTACTTAAATGAGTTGACTAAAACTCTTTTGTATACTTATTTCGTTCTTTATTCAACTTGTTTTAATTTGTGTGATAATTCAGTTTATTAAGTTTGTATATAACTGGTTTCCCTTGTATTTTTTTATTTTACAAAAGTTGAAATCTGTGCACGATTAGTAGAATCTTAAAGAAACCTCTTAAAGACTAGTTCTTGATAATCTAACCAATCATAATGATATAATGAAGTAATGATAAATATTGTATTGGGAACATGCGACGAAGATCAGGTAAAAAACATTAGAAAACAATTGAATTTATGCAATAATTGGCGTCAAACGATTGCAGAATTGTATTTCAATGCCAAAACATTTGATACTTTACTTTTATTACTTATAAATTAGGACTAGTAATTACTTAACAATTAAATGGCATGAAACAAAGAGTTGAAACTTTCTCGGAATTAGCGTTGTCTTATGAGCACAAGACAGGTTGCATGTCCGTTGATTCATTGCTCTGGTCGTAAAACTTAGTTCCTCTGTCTCATTATCCTCCGTTATCCGTTCTACATAATTATCCACTTTTCCGACTTTGTTTACATTGCAAAAAAACTAATATATTCTAGTTAGAAGCATAGTCAAGACAGGTAATTCAAGACAGGTTATTAAAGTCATCTTCAAAAGTTATTATAGGTACCTAAACCTAACATTAATGACCTGTTTTGCATTTGTTTTGTTTGTTAATAATTTATGAGCATATACATCAAATTTGGAAACTCGAACAAAGAGATCGAGGCTATCAAGATTTTATGATTAGTTCTTCATGTTTTGTTATTGTTTATCGATGTTATTTTTATAATGATTAATTGTGTAGGTATCTTTACGTTTTTGAACTTGTTTACTTAATAAAAACCATCAGGTTTTTATATCCTCTGATTTTGTCTGAAATCGGGTTTAACTTTTTTTAATAATGAAACTTACCGTAGTAGGTAAAGGCGACAGATAATCCGGCCGTAAATACTGATTGCTTGACGTGAGCATCTTGCCCCACAATCCGTTAGTATCCAGCTTAAAAGATTACACACACAACACTTCACTTCACAAATCCATACGTCATATCCGTTCCACAAATAACACGTGTGTCTCGTTCGACGTGCGGCAGCGGACTGAGCGTTCCCCCCCTTCCTGACACCTTGTCACTCGTCGCCGCGCCATTTTTGCATTTTGTGTACTTTGCGGGAGCTTTGCCGTCTTATCCCCACCGCTGTTTGACACCCCGCTGGTTCGCCGTCCCGCTCTCGCTTGTGAACAATTTATAAGTCGTTCTCCCTCGTTTTGATGAAAGGATTATATAAAATATGCAACGCAGTCAAAGGCTAGTGACGACAGAGATGCATCGCGGGGAAATTGAATGGAGTATAAGCGGCGCAGCAATAATTTAGTTTTGAACGGTTGCGTTGCGGTTTAGCGGAGCTTTTTATTGTGATTTCCTTTAATGTTAAATTAATTTCGCATATATTTTTATCAGGCCTATTATAATTATGAAAATCACAACATGAATTGATATAAAGTTACTTAATGACTAATTAATTTCAAATCAAAATTAAGATTTTTGATATTTGATTACTTAAGTCCAAGAAAAATGTGTATTTTGAAATTGTTTATAAGCATTTTGTGCTCAAAATATGAGATATTTTTACGTACTTACCTATAAAGCCCATGTTAACAGAATTACTTAGGCTGCGTTTTACCAAATTTTTATTCCGAAAATAACGCTTACTCTTGGATACTAATGTCAAAATCCCATAGTAATTTGACGTTATTATCTGAGAGTAAGCGTTATTCTCGGAATAAAAGTTTGGTCAAATCCAGCCTTAGTCAATAAATAGCTTATCCTTGCGTAAGCCAGGTATTAAGTAAACCATACCCTCATTTAGGACCACCGGGCGAGTTTAAAAAACCATTTCATTATTGACAGACCTGACTCATCGCAATTTTTATAATCTAACAAAAGGGGCTGTAAACAGCAATGATTCTTCAATTTTTGTTTGTAAAAATGCTTAACGAGGGTTTAAGTTCATTCAAATAAAAGTGACTTATCTGACTCGTGTTTTTTAAGATTTTAAAGACGTTTTGAATGTCGAAAGGATATTCGTAAAATGATTGGGTGGTCTTTGTTTAAAGCTAAGTATATATAATAATTATTGTTCTAGGTTTGTTAAGGGTTTTCATTCTTTTAAGTGGGTTAAGTAGGTAGTAATAATATGGGATTTACATGACAGGTAGTTTTGTTGCCTTAGTACTAGGTATTTGCAATAGTTTAATAATCAGGGATTTATTTTTTATATTTTTAAATCGTGGTTGAAATATAATCTAATAATCTCAAGCCTAGCATGAGGGTGCTGCGGCAGTAACTCGTGGTAGAGAAAGACACCTATCACTTTCTAACTCTTCGGATTAGACAATGACAGTTGTTTTTCTTGACCACGAGACACTCCACCACAGGTATAGATTTATTGTTTTATCGCTTGAATTTGCATCATGAATGGATCATGACAATAAAATGGTGACTCACGTTACTCTTGCCGTGGATTCATCTTAAAATGATTGTGATTACTTTCCCATCACGGAACAATGGTGTTCCAGACCTTTAGGAGGCGTACACGGAGCCGAAGCCAACACGCAGAGCCTTTCGACAATTTAATGAAATGTAAGAGGTACACCGAGCGGATGTTGCACCTGCCCGAGTAATGGGGCGAACGCAGAGGCAGCACTCGCCAGGGTATATAGATGATTAGTACCTTATTATTATAAAATGTGATAGTACAAGTCCACCTAAATTTGATTTATTAATAGACTTAGATGGGGCTTACTTACGCGACGCTAAAATAACAATAATATTGATGTAGACTGTAGTTAATCGAAGCACCAAGAGATGGCGCTAGTAGTCTCTTTGTATAGCGTATTTTGATACATTTGGCGATTCTTTCACGTTTGCTATTTATTTATGATAAGCAGAACTGACATCTATCAACTCAAAGATAACTCCAACGTCGGTATACACAGGATTCACAGGAAGCCAATTATAAGATCTTACAGGTCACGTGTGCATATTGTGATTTAATTTGGAGGAAAGGAATTCACAAAAATATTTAAGAAAAAGAAAATACTTTTTGTCAAATAACTAATTAATGACTTTCTCCCACTCTCTTGGAAAAGGGTTTTTTTCCCGATCAAAGTGGAACTTTTCCATTCAAGGATAAAATTCGTTTTAATTGTTTAGGCATTAGGGATGACTCACACTAAGACGGGACGGGACGCGACGGTCTGTAAATTTCTATAGAAAGAATCACGTGATAGCTCGGAGCCTTCGGATGTCACGTGACGTTTTCTATAGAAACGGACAGATCGTCCCGTCCCGAAATTTGTCGTAGGCGCTAATTATACAAAATCGACTGCCATCTGACCTTCCAGTTCCAACCCAGAGGGTAAGCTAGGCCTTATTGGGTTTCCTCACGTTTACCTTTAAAAGCGATTGAGAAAATATCAAATGATATTTCGTACATAAGTTCCGAAAATCTCATTAGCCTGAGCCGGCAGGGATTAACCCTTTGAATGTTCCTGACAAACACTTTGTTCAAACAATAGCCTTGAAATTGAATCTTTAATTAAAGTTCATTATAAGAGGGAACAGATCAGCGTGCGTAGCCAAGATGCCAATCGCTCACGCTCAGTCGCTAACGAAACGCAACTGTCATTGTCACACTACATAGGAAGAGTGATAGAGAGAGGTAGCTAAGATAAGTTAGTAAGCGTGAGCGATTGGCATCTTGGCTACGCACGCTGTGCTTAGACATGCCACGGGTTAAAACCGCGACTTTCGGATTGAACGTCGCACCCCTTACTGTGCCACCAAACATATTTTTACTATGATTTTCAATAGGAAGTTTAATACCAAGGTTTGACAGTATCTAACCAGCCAGGTATCTAGTAAATCGTTATTAGAGCAGGCGCTCAGGTCAATCAGACAGACGGACACTTCCTCCGGTAGCGGCGGGACAAAGACGCCGGCGACGCTTTTGATCTCACGCCGCCTAGGGCTGTCACTGCTGGTTTATTTTGTTTAATTTTTTCGTGAGTAATTTTATATTTATTTGGCTATTTACGCTAAGAATAAATAAATCAACTAGCTTATATACTTATACGGGTTACTCACGTCAATAAAGTCGAAAATACCTCGACATGTATCGGAACGGTCCGCGTCCCATAATTATGACTGAGATGCGCTTATTGACGTGAGTAACCCGATATAAGTATATTAATATGTCTAAAATCTCTTGGACTTGGGCTTTTACCCGAAGGGGGTTTACACAAATTATTTAGATAAGCCATTAAGAGATTAAGATAAATAATTTAGTTTAAGACACATAATTTTTTTAATTTGCTTTTATATTGTTATTTTGTGTAGAATTAATAAACCTTATTACTATTATTATTATTTTGTATCTCCTTTTGAGAATCACGGGCCTATACATCCCTGTTTTTTGGTAGGCTTGCGTGGGGATATAGATCCAACTCGTAGAGTCCCTTTGGAAATTTCCTGTGTAGTACACCTGCTAGAACCCATTCACGGGTGTATCAATAGATAAATTACAGTTAATAAATCGGACGCTTAACCTCCCAGTTACCACTTTATAGCCGTTGTAGGCAATTGAAATATAAATAAAAAAACACTGCTGTAGTTTTTAATGCCCCATCATCGACAGCCCTATTTCGGACACGGCCGCCGTTTGTCGGTGATTGCCGGCGTGAAATGAGCTCCGACAGCCCCCCCCCCCCATCTAATGGGTTATATGTATAGCCGCGAACTGTCGACTCATTGTTTGTCGGGTGCTATCAAAACATCTAGTCTGGAAAATTGATTCAGTATGCTTAGGCTGGTCGATAAATAGGTTTTTGTGAAGAAGAATGGGATACATGCGTTATCGAGGCAGTATTTCACGCCGGCCCATCGCCTACAGCTTTATAAGGCGCAGGTTCGCCCGCATATGGAATACTGCTCTCATCTTTGGGCAGGGGCACCTAAGTACCAGCTTCTTCCTCTAGACCGCATCCAACGGAGAGCAGCTCGAATTGTCAACTGCCAACGTATTTCTGATCGGCTTGATCCCTTGGCGCTGCGTAGAGATGTGGCCTCACTCTGTATTTTCTATCGCATGTATTATGGGGAGTGTTCCGAGGAATTGTTCGGATTAATCCCTGCCGCTTCTTTCCGCCATCGCCCTACGCGACAATATTTCCACTCTCACCATTTAGATGGTTGGCAGTCCTCAACTGTGCGCTTTTCCCGAAACTTCCTGCCTCGCACAGCTAAACTGTGGAACGAACTGTCGCCAGCGGTGTTTCCGGACCGATACGACCTTCAAACCTTCAAGAAAAGAGCGTACTCCCACCTTAAAGGCCGGCAACGCACTTGCGACACCTCTGGTGTTGCGGGTGTCCATGGACGACGTTAATCGCTTACCATCAGGTGATTCGTTTGCTCGTTTGCCCCCTATAGCATAAAAAAAAAAAAAAAAAATAAGTTTATCATAATAAAATAATATACGGATATACCTACGATAGATATAGGGTAAAAGAACTGGATACCCAATCAGCCGAAAAAAATTACGCCATGAAAGTGCGATTCTTTTTCAAATACATAATAGTCTTATTTGAAACGTGACGTTCGTTAAGTACCAACAGCCTATAAACTTTTAACAATGTTCGTAGTTCTGTGTACGAATTTGATACTTAATGCATACGAGTTTTTCTGTTAGCTCTTTTTCGTACGAAAAAAATATCGTTTGTATCATTATCAATGCAAGTTCACTTATGTCATTCTGATCCACATTTTTTGACGCTTTTATTCTGCTTTGTGTGTCTACTTAAGTCAATTAGTCAATGCCTGTGGCAAATTATTAATAAATAAAATAAAAAAATGTTGTGGGACAATCTCACACAGATCAACCTAGCCCCAAACTAAGCATAGCTTGTACTATGGGTACTAGGCGACGATATACATACTTATATAGATAAACACATATATACATAGGAAACGTCCATAACTCAGGAACAAATGCCCTCACCAGGATTCAAACCCGGGACCTCCAGCTTCGTAGACAGGGCTGCCAACAAGGCTAGGAAGGCCTTGCAGTAAAGAATTAGTAAAGGATTCCTGTTCCGTCTTCACATTCGAAGGCCTTGATGCCGTCTTCAGCATGCGTACCACGAACTTCGAAAATTGGCATTGACGGGAAAACCTCTTTGTCACTCCAATATGCAAGTGTGACAGAGATGAAGATACAAATCCGCAATCGTTGGATTTTCGTGGTATAGGCCCTGGTGCCTCTCACCCTCATGGAGACTGCAGGAATGGCTGATTGATATTTGTACCTTAACTTTGAGCCAGAAAATTATTTGTTTGGTTTTTCCATTTGGATGATAATTTGGATGCGGTATTTTCAAAAAACTCATATACATACCTAATCAGTCCCTAAAGCTCCATGGCATGAGATTACTAATGGTGTAAAAGAGGTTCTTGAGTCTTTCGTGGCTCCTCGGTCATAATTTAAAATAAGTGTAGAATCTCAGCGTCAAAAAAACATCTACACTCTAGATGATTTGTTTTGACGCTCGTAATAATTCAATCGTCGTATCTTATCTTAAGAAAAGAAGTGTTGCGTCAAATACTAACCGTTGCTAAACATAAATTTTAAATATTTGTCAGTTTATTTGCTTGGAACAGATAACGTGGCCCATCATTATCATCGTCATTTCAGCCGAAAGACGTCCACTGCTGGACATAGGCCTCCCCCAAAGATTTCCACAATGACCGGTCCTGCGCCACCCGCATCTAGCGGACTCCTGCGACCTTCACCAGGTCATCAGTCCACCTTGCGGGGGGCCTACCCACGCTGCGCCTTCCGGTACGCGGCCACCTTTCCGCCCCAACGGCCATCGGTTCTATGTGCAATGTGCCCCGCCCACTGCCACTTAAGTTTAGCGATTCGGAGAGCTATATCGGTTACTTTGGTTCTGCTACGGATGGTCTCATTTCTGATACGATCTCGCAGAGAGACTCCTAGCATAGCTCTCTCCATTGCCCTTTGGGTGACTTTGAGCCTTCTTATGAGGCCCATTGTAAGCGACCACGTTTCAGTACCGTATGTCATCACTGGCAACACACACTGATCGAAGACTTTCGTCTTCATCTATAACGTGTAATATATAACGTGGCCCAACTTTAGTGAATTGCGTTTACACACGCTTTGAAATCTTAGTGCATTTAAATTGCAGTCATGAGCATTGAGCGAAGTCACTGTCGCTTCAAAGAGCATCAAGCGGTAAGCGAGTACACATTCAGCGGCAGCGTATAGTGCCGCTCGTATCTGCGGAAGTCACACCGACTCGCTTTCAGATCTCTACCGGTGGCTTAAAAAGGGATAGAAATACCATGTATTTTGGAAACTTAAATAATTAAATCAATATTATTCCTAGCCTAGTCCGTAGTGACCCTGCCTACAAAGCAGTAGGTCCCGGGTTCTAATCCTGGTCAGGGTATTTATTTGTGTGTTTATCACGAATATTTGTTCCTGGGTTATGGACGTTTTCTATGTATAGTAAGTATTTATATGTATCTAGTCTAGTACCCACAACACAAGCCTTATTGAGCTTACTGTGGGACAAGGTCGATTTGTGTAAGATTGTCCCACAATAAAATAAAATAAAATGATGCTTGCAACAGTGTCGAAATACCGGGTGCTCAATAAAACAATCATACATGGTAATTATCCCGTTTCAAATATTAATTATAAGCTATAAGTATTTATATTATTTTATGGACGGCGCTCGGCCAGAATCGAGCGGCTGTCGGGCACCTGGTGTGCTCATTCACCCCATTTTCCCGTTGCTGGTTATTGTCCTGGCGATTTTCCTCCATTGCTTACTTCTAGCCTGCCTATTTTCTTACGGAACCGCAGGACATCCCTCTCGCCGGCAATGTGGACAGGCAGCCTCGTTGCTTTTGCCCATCAGATTAAGATGCTTTGTTAAGGGTAACACTAAAGGGACCTATTGTTAGTGTACAACACCTTTAACAGGCATCTTAAGAGGATCCGGTTTCGGTTTAAAATGCCGCAATTTAAGACGAACTTGTTAAGATCACACTACTTCAATCCTTCTTTCAAACATCAAAAACAATGCTCGACAGTTCTATCTATTCTCAGGTCTGTGTCGCGTGGCTTCAGCACAATACAGCCACTAAGTGGTTGTCGAGCTGCGATAGGGCGTCTTCACACGAGCCAGACGACGTAGTCTGAACGTATGTACCTTAATTGCGGCCCAATGTTACAAATCTGTTACGAGGTTTTTGCAGCGCGTCTTTTACGGGTGTCGTTTAGATGTTTGTTTAAGTGCTTGTTGCTATGTCTTTAATGGAATTGAATTGAATTTCAAACTAATGCATGTTAAAAAGATCGATCGAGAAGTACGATCTCCTTCAACTCACAATACAGGGAAATATCCTAGGAAAAAGAGCATCTGGACGAAGGCGGAATTCATGGCTCCAAAATCTTCGTACCAGTTTTAAACAGAGCACACGTTCATTATTTCACGCGGCTGTGTCTAGTCCGTATAGCCCTGATGATAGCCGACCTCCGGTAGGAGATAGCGGAAGAAGATATAAGATATAATGTTTTGAAAAGATGTGTGCCGCCGAGTTTCTTACCGGTCCAAAGTGTTAAATCTCCTGGTGTCTGTGGTGTAGGGTTAGAGCTGTTGTAGCTTTATTTATTTTTCATTCGACGTTCAAAAGTGCACTGTAACATGCCTACTTGAAATATAAATATTTTGATTTTTTAGTTAATGATTGTCTTACCCTTGGGTTTGAATTACTAATGAGATGCGGAATTTCTAAAGCTACATGTGATGGATGGAATTTGCTTCCAACTTCTGAATTCCCTGACAAGGACGACTTCGGTCTCTTAAAAACACGAGTGAATGCTATTATTGAACCGGTGGTGAGTGGCCATTAGCTGTCACAAGTCAATTGCCCGGTCATTTTATTACGAAAAAAATGATCCAGCGGTCAGAATAACGATGAAATGAATATTTAGTTATGTGAAGATAATAGTTTTGTAAGTCTAGAATATTTAGGGATATAGCAGATTTCCACGATTGTGACCATTAAAGGGGTCTAGGTCCGATTATTATTGTACTTAAGTATTTTAGGGAGCGTTTAATCAATTTATTTCGGTTTCGGTTTAATTAGTTTTTTCTGTAATAGTAGCAGTTCGTCATTTTTGATTTGACGAACAAAATAAAAAATACGTGTACAATATTTATTAATAATGTAAAAGGCGGACTAAATAGATTTTTTTCTACTTCAGCACTTCTATCTGTCAATTGGATGACTGACAGCGATATTAAAAAAGTATACATTATAACGTTTTCTATGGTATTCCATAAGAACACTGCTCATATGGATTTTCATAATATGGACACTGCGGTTGTTTTTTTTTTAATTACTATAGATATAGTGGGCACAACATCTTCCCTATTCTGCCACTTTTCTGGATTTTGCTTCTTACGCTATTTTAGCTGTCGCAGAAAAACTAGCGTATGCAACGGCTCATACTTGGTTCTTAAAACTTGAGGGTCGCCGTTACAAAACGAGACGAAGTCGAGTTTTGGAATAATAGACCCGCGAGTTTATTTATTATATCACTGTTTTCAAAAGACTACTAGTAAACTCAGCTACCTTCCCAACCTCGCCAAGCTTGAGTATCCGCATATATCGGCACACCTCGGCTTCCTGGAGATGATGGATCGCCCCGGTGATTTATTTCCCGCCATCAGCGGCCCTATTTATACACTTATTGTGAAGGAAAAGCGATCATAATTCATAATGATGTGGTCCAAAAATGGCGATGAAGCGTGCATAGAATTAATTGGTATGAATAAAAATTGCGTTACGGAGCGTTGGCCGGTGGTAAGAGTGAAATCAAAACACACGTTATTTTAAAAAGTCGCTGAGCAAAAGTTGTTTGGTTTGGCGAGTACTATCTACGATTATATGTATTGCTTCTATTACAGGAAACACCCGGTATACGAGATATCATTTGATATTCACCAATCGCTTTTCAGCGATGGAAAACATCGTGCGGAAACTGGAATAATCCCGATAAGGCTTAGAAAAAGTCAAATGGCAGTCGCTTTCGTAAAACAAGCGCCTACGCCAAATATTGAAACATCTACCGTGTGTATCGAATATCTTTGAATTTTAGTAACGATCCCCCGTAGCAATGCTACCGTAAAGTTACTATTAATGGAACTAATGGAAGTATTTGTCAAATATTGTCATTTTTACTAAAAATGCAGCAGGTACATCACGACATTCTCGTTCGACCTGGCATGTTATATTAAATAACACCCGAATATTGTGTTTAGGTGCTAGTGTGTTTCTGACAGGTACCCATAATACAGAGTTCTTTTTATACGTAAATCTGTTTTGGAGAAATTGAGAATAGAATAAAACACATTTATCTTGTTTAAAATTGTTACTTATTGTATATGCAGTATAGTTTGGTATCGTTTAGGTAAACATACATTTTATCAGCCAGTGCCACGTATAAAAAAAACCGAATTTGCTTTTTGTATATGTACATACTATTTTATAACGACTATGGTTTAGCAAGAATGAGTTTAGATTAGTTTTACAGAATAAAGTCGGATACACATCTAGAAATTTATATAATTTCAAACAGCTACATAAAGAGCTGTTCTCAAAATGCCAAATCGTTACTTCAAAAGACGATATTTAGAAACATACCCTAACAACTTGAAATGTTATAGAAAATACACAATTGAATCCGCCATGACCTTTTCACTTGAGACACAGCCACAAGACGGGCTCAAAGCTCATTAGCCGAAAAGATAATCAATCATAGAGAATGAACGGCCGAAAGCTGCCGGGTCGCTGGCAATTATACACCGAGCGTTGTCTTTGTGATGCGATTCTGATTCAAGCTGTCACAGACGGCGATGGAAGAATGAAGGGCTGCTTCGATATCCAAATTAACGGTGGCGTGTGTAAATGGCTTGAATTGGGAAACACGAGACGTCGAATCGAGATGAGAATCGTTTGCTTTAATATCCAGACAAACAAAAATATTCAACCTTCTTCTGTGCAAGCAGCATAAGGTGGTTAAAGTTTCACCTGTCTTCCATGGATGTATAGGATTTACACAGGTAATTATCAGTGAATGAGATGTTGAGATGTAGTTCATATGGGTGTTTCAGCTATCCCCCATGGATGGATAAGATTTACAAAGATATTAGTGATGTAGTTTAATATGACGACGTCATGATTTTTTCCACTTATCCTTACTTCCTGAGAAAGACACAAATAATAATGCTTAAGTTTAAGATGATGATGAAGACGGACAAAGTCGCAGTACAAATGTCAGTCACAAATAAGCGTCAAGCGCATAAAAACACCGCAACATCTAACTGGAGTTAATCAGACGAGGCACCGCAATAAGAAGACATTGCAGCCAGCGTTATTCCCTAATAAGCAATTAGGTGCGACGTAATGAAACGAACAATGTGTTGTGGCGAAAATTGTGGATCCGCGTGTATTCTATGGCAGGCGTATTACGTGAACTTTTGTTAGAGTTTGTGTAGAAACATTCGTATAACACCTTATACTTTCGCGTTTTGTACACATTATTATAAAACACAGAACGGGTCTATCGCGAATGCAGTTAATTTCAGGGTGAAGGAACACATAGCGGCAGTATAAAATCGCCAAGTGCATAAGTCTGCAATAGCTGACCACCTGCTAAATTCTGGATCGAGTTGCTCAAACCCAAAGTACTCTCCGCTGAACGTCACTTACTATTATCCACGGATAGTGAGAGAGGCGATTGAGATCAAAAAACATCTCAGAAATTTCAATCGTGAAGATGGTTTCAATTTATCACCTACTTGGGGGCGTGGGACCAGTGATTCAGAAGTTCAAACCGCGAGATGTGTCGTCGGATCGATGCGCGGATGGTGCGAGTGTTGTGTGTTTGATAATATTTAGTAAAAGGGTAGACCTAACTTTTTCAGTCTACCCATGCGTTTAAAATGACTTTCCGATTCATCAAGTCATCAGTCAAGTCTCGACCACGACACATGAAACCAGGGTATAGTAGTATTTTGATTGTTTATTTGGCTCTACGGTTGACTGGTATAGAATGCCAAGAGACATTAAATCTGCTTTGTTCTCTTTTTACACGTAATAAAGTTTAAAATAAGTAAACAATAAATTATGCGGACCGAGGCATCTGATTTTAGATTCTTCATCTTTGCTTAAAACCACTATATTTTTCTTCTTTTTTTATCACTGGCAAGATTATAAGGCTCCTCTCGTGCTCTGCAAGCAATGCAAGGTCTCCACGTATATATTTAAATTTTCAAACGAAAACTGCACTGATTAAAATCGAATTTGACAGTTTACAATTTGACTAGAAATATTAAACATTAACCGAATCTATCCGTTTTACAATCTAGCGCGTTATTTAGTCCATAAACTAAGGGTAGTACTCACAATTTTACTGTGGTATATTCAACTACTGTGGTCATCCGAGAATATCCCTGTTTCCTGTTTTTTAATGTTATTGTACTATTAAATTTATTACTATTCCAATCTCTTTGACACGTAATACCGACGAGTCCTAGGTCAGCGAGTGGACAGAACGACGTTAACTGGACGGACACATTCTTCCCGAGATTACATCCTTGGGCTCTGAAGGAAAGCTTTCAGCGGTAAAATAATGAAACTGAATACACCAGAGAACATAAAATTTGAGTTGACTTAAAAATAACGTCGGAAAGAAATATTGGTAAGTTTAGGAGATCTTAACAAGAAACATGAAATAAAACGTATACGAGTACAACCCACGACATGCCATTCAATTGTAACAAAGACTAAGAACGTTATATACCAATGAATTCAAATTAAATTTAAGAGAGGTATGGGCACGGTGGGTGCATATCGTTTAGTGTGGTGGGACAAAGCGCAACGAATGTCGTCTCGCTCAAGTCTGGAGCAGAGCCTATCTGGGGAAGTACCTCCACCGTACAGAAAACCGCAGTTTAATAACACTACACCCTACCCATAGTGTTGTGTTTCTGTTGGTTTGGTGAGTAAGGTCGCCAGAGCTCCAAGAGGATTTACTGTGTTGACAGCTGGGGACCCACGGAGCAAAGCGTACCTCTTTAGCTGTCAACACAGCGAATGCTCCTTTTTTTAAAGGTTCGGCAACGCGCATGTAATGTAACACCCCTGGACTGGAGTTGCAGGTGTCCATAGGCTACGGTGACCATCAGGCGGGCCGTATGCTTGTTTGTCACCGTCGTAGTTTTAAAAAATTAAAGTTTTTTTTAATAGAGGGAAAGCATTTGACTGCAATCTCACCTGATGGTAAATGCCGATGTAGTCTAGGATGGAGCATACTTTCCTAAAATATGTCTATTACACTCGCAATTTAAAAAGATCTAAGTTAATGTGGGCTGGGAATATATTCGCAGGAAGAAAAATCCACTTCTTAGCTGTTCGCATAACAAAGCTAGAGGCAGAGCGTTTAGTGCAAATCAGTGGCAGGGAGACCACGTAAGGGTAGAACGGTAGTCCTTGTCTAGTTCCACGGGAGCCGAACGGATCTAAGGGCCTACGCTAGCTGACGCGGATTACCCGGAACGGACGCCCTTCTAATAAGAAATAGTATGAACAGCGCTAAGTTAAGCGGGCGCACGGAGCGGGTGCGCCATACTAAATCCACCCGCCGCGTGCACCCGCTCCGTGCACCCGCGTCAGCTAGCGTAGGCCCTAAGGGGGATTAGATCGTGCAATCCAATCGCACTCCCCGAAATGGTTTCCGACAAAGAGCACAAGAGCATTGTTATTTGGATAAAAATATACCTATAGTACCCAGTCAAGATCTGTCTTGACATTGCTGTGATATTAATCAGCTTCTGAGACTTCGGCTCCAGTAATGACCCTGCGAAGCTGGAGGTTCTGAGTTCTTATTTAGATTGGCGTTTCTTCAGTGTTTATTACTAGAATAAGTAATTGTTATGGATGCTTTATATTTTAATTTTTATCCATAATATCCCATACCCATTGATGTTGTGAAAGTGAAGCTTGTTTGTCCTATATCAACTCATGTGTATTCTTTAGATAAAAAGTGTTTTTGCACGAAAAGGATATTAGTGACCTTAGCTGTTTTCTTATTTGTGTTATCCTTAACTTAGAAGTTTATGTTATACTTACTCGTGCACTCCAGTAGAATGAGACAAGTAAAGAGACCTCCTATGAGACCTTGCAGAATACTTTCGTACTGTTCAATGTAAAATACCTTTTCTCTTGTACGTTACCTACTGTAAGTTTCTAGACGCAAAGTACACGAGACTAGAAAGTTAAAATAAAACGGTGTTTCATTTCAAATACATGTTACACAAAAGGGAGTTCCCTATAGTCTAACTTAATGACAGCTTTTAAACAACAATTTGTATTGCGTTCCCAAATAACATACAGCTGCCTATTCTTACATGCAATTTCAAAATAACAAGGTACAAACCACGCTTCCATGTTTTAGTATATACTATTACCGTCAAAACACATCAGCGGGACGTCAACAATACTAACGACCGTAGAATACAAAACGTCATAAGTACTATACAAATGGTATTGATATAAGCTATTATGGGTTGAAAGAATACAAGGACCGTTACTAAGACATGCGAACATGAATTATATGGAATTAATACTTTTATTATAATGGCATTCAATGCGATCGTCAACTTAACATTGGGAACCGATAAGAAAGTAAGTCAAATACGTACTTTATAAAGAATACCATGTTGTCTTTAGCTTAAGGTTGAATTTGGTTTGGCATAAAATTGGTAGTTATGTTAAGTTTTTTTTAACACAGAATTATAATGCGTGTAATCCATCAAAATGCGTTGAATGAGCGTAATTTGTTTGTATGAAACATATCATTTTCCGGTCGGGTGGTTAGTAATGTCTTGTTTGGTGACTTGGCCTCAGACCCCTTTTGCTAACAGCTTGAGTTCGAGCGATTTATTTATTTGATATATAGGGATATTACAACAAAGACATGCTTCATAAGTTACCGCATGTGTGAATTGAGAGAGACGGGAGTTTTCACTGTTACTATAATTTTATTTATAGCTTTGTCGGTAATCTTCGAATGTTTTCCTATTACCATATAAGAACAATTGTAATTTGATTCACATAATAAAATTATGGTATTTTAAACCCCTGTCGAATAGAAGAAGTGTTTTATTTAAACTAGCTTTAACCACATGGATCATCTTTACTTTGAAATTAAACACTTTAGAACGGATTAATCGCGTTTACTCATTCACGGCCAACGATTTCTTGTAGCGCTACGCCGTAGCCGATAACATGCATTTCCCGCTTTGTAGCGAAAATGGTGCGTAGAGGCATGACGACAACGCGTCGTCATTGGCTCAGAATGGGTTAACACAATTATCCTACGTTTAGAGCCGTTTACAGCACTCGTTATCACGACGTTACAATGACATCATCATCATCATCCTTTGAAAACGAGTGCTGTAAAGGGCTCAGACGTAGGGTCATGGTGTTAGTAAATGCGATTAATCCGTTCTAAAGTGGTTAATTTCAATAAACAACAATCGCGGAAGACAATTATAATATCTTTACTTTATTATTTTTTAGTAACAAACGAGCAGATTTTTACTTTTGTTATTTAATCTTGAGATAATTGTAGTGTCATTTACCTAATGTAAGATTGCTACATTTACCTATACATAATATATATTGTACTTTGTAGCTGATTATGGTGTATCTTCTCTGTATTGTTTTGTTAAATCCATCAGTAAATAAATCGTCAAGCGAAGTTGATACCTACATTTTTAAAATAGAACTTCCCTTCTTTTATAAATGATAGTAACAAGTAATCGTAAAATTAACATATGGATACCGTAAAGACTGAATACTATTTACATGTTTTTTATACCCAAAATCCGTACATGGAACTACCAACAACAATGTAAGTATACGCTTTTATCTTAACAGATACGAATCTTCATCTTTGTCATTACGGCTACCGTAGAGACATAAATCGAAGACCTTTCCCAAGTCGGTTAAAACCGGCATGACAATCAGACGTAGATTGATAGCTCCCGTCAACGCGTCTACCCTCATCTCCAAATAGTATTATATAATTGACATTGTCTACTCAAATATCAATCTTAAGCATACACATTACGGTTTTATTTTGAATAGCGCTCTAAATTGATTAAAAGTTTTTTTGTTTTGTGCTAATGCAATGTCAAAAGGAGTGATTCAGATTGAAAGGTGTTTTTCACCTTGTTTCTATGTAAATAAGGTTCAAATTGCTTTGTTGATTGGTTTATTGTTCGACCCTTAATTTGCCTAAGAATAGGTATGAGCGATTCATAAAAGTTTACGTACCGTGACGCGATTAAGTGCTTTTGTGCTTAAATTAAGTTTTTAGGGATCAACAGGTCGGTTATTTTAAGAGACCATTTTCACTGGTTCACGTACCTATACAACGTATTCTCCTCTTTTTCCTAATACGTATCGATGGCAAAAAGAGGAAACGTAGTAACCGCCAAAATGCAAACTTTACAGGAGAGCAAAAAAACTTTTAGTTTTTTACAAAAAAAAACTAATAACTTAAATTTAAATTAGTCGAATTACTTCAGATTCGGAATAAATATATAACTTTTACAATTTGATCTAGTGTTATACTCAAAACAAGATAGAAATGATTGGCTTCGTGTTTGGTAGCGCTTACTGAAATGGCAGTTTTATTTTCGTTATGCGAAAACGCTGTAAATGAAACGGATGTATGAAAACCGCAGAATGGGTAGATTTTTTTATAAGCAGATTAGCTGTAACTGTAAGCGGGTACTTATTATTTTGTAGGTTCTGTTATATTTAGTGCAAACGCCATTCATGCAATATCTATAAATATAATATATCCTCTGATTTGTAGTTTGTTCTATGGGCAAGCCGGAGCTGATTGGTTCGCGCAAGCTTCCGATTTCACAAGCATTGCTTAGGGCTGGGTCTATCTATACAGGGTGACCTCAGACATTGGACAAACCCTGAAACCCCACATAAATAATAAATAAATAAATAAATATTGTGGGACAATCTTACACAAATCGACCTAGTCCCACGGTAAGCTCAATAAGGCTTGTGGTGTGGGTACTAGACGACGATATATATAATATATAGATACATATAAATACTTAAATACATAGAAAACATCCATAACTCAGAAACAAATATTCGTGATAAACACACAAATAAATGCCCTGACCAGGATTCGAACCCGGGACCTCCTGCTTCGTAGGCAGGGTCACTACCAACTAGGCTAGGAGGCCGTTAACATAGGGCTTACATAAAGATATTTTGATAAGAACAAAAAAAAAGTTTTTCAAAAGAAAGTTACTACCAAAAAAAACAGAAAAAAAAGAAAAAGAAACACACTGTATTTATCATTGGCAGTGTTTTTGCCAGTGATGACATTTCTCAACAATCAAAAAATTATTAGTACCATTAATAAAAACGATAATCAGAAAACACGAAGAAGGTTTCACACTATGCTATGAGGATTTATTAGCTCATGAGTTTTAGTTGAAAACAAGATAGAAATCATCGATAAGATATAAGACAAGTTAGGTAATCATTTAGTTGCAGCGCCCGTAATCGTCCGATCCTCACAACCTTCAACTTCTCCCGTAACTCGTGCACTTTACACCAGTAATTGGTTGTAAGCTGCACGGTTTACGCAGACGTTTCATGTAGTTTAGCCGAGGGTTTTAAGTAGAAGTGATAGTCCTGTGAAGTTGAGTTTACAATTTTATAATTGAAAGATATGATTCGAACCAACGACCTCTCTGAACACCGGTCAGATATCTCTGCTAATTGAGCTATCGACGCCCGATCGACCCCGGAACATTTCCACAATTTCTTTCAATTGGTTATACGACTTAGGGGGACGCGTAGCGACATCTACCGAAAGTGTTAAACACTTGTACGGCATCGATGTTCTAAGACATTTTAGAAATCATCGATAACAATGCACTAACCCATACTAAATTAATGTTGTATTGTAATAAGCAGAGACGTCTGGGAACAGAACTTACAATCTTATAATTTAAAATAATGGAGAAACCGGGGGTTCGAATCCTGCTCGCTGAGGGAAATTTATAAATTTTTCTTTCAATTATAAAAAAAACAAGTAGTATTTCGATAATTTCTTCGTAACCATTGCACCGATTGTTACGATACTTTGTATACTGGTTTTAAACATTGTAACGCGTTTGTAGGTTTCAGCTTTGTCCAATAGCTAGGGACGTCCTGTATAACATTTTTCTAAAATATAAATAGAACAGTAGGCTCCTATAACCATTTATCCTTATATCTTACTCATTCTAAAATCCACTCAGTAGTATAAGCGAAAATGTATATTTACGAGTAACTGTATGAGATTTGTTTAATGTGATAAATAAACTAAACTAAACTAAACTAAACTAAACTAAACACTTACCCTTTTAAGGCCGTAATAGGTCAATTAACCATAAAAGGATAAAGATTTAGCTACGGAACCTTTACCTATAAAGCAACATCACTTAAGCCAACGTGTAATGTATACCTGACGGTTTGATTGATCGGGTCAGCTTTTTCTAAAGTATAATGGGTTGACTATTCGATCAATTTTGCTCTTTGTGTGTGATCCCCTTTAAATAGCTTGGCACAAATAGCGACATTATGATAGTTATTATCTATTAAAATTGGTCTTATAGTTATTACTATCAATAACATCACGGCAGCCGGAAGAACATTTGTGTAACTGCCTGTAACTTCGGGGTAAAGCATGTGAATGTCATTCTGGAAGCCGCGGATTCTAAAGGATGACTTACACTAGAATCGGGCGGGACGGGAAAATCTGTCAATTTCTATAGAAAGCGTCACGTGACATCCGAGGGCTCCGAGCTATCACGTGATGCTTCTATAGAAATTGACAGATTTTCCCGTCCCACCCCGTCACTTGCTAGTGTGAGTCATCCTTAATCCTGACGGAATGATCTGGCCGGTTATGTATGTTTTGGAAATAATCTAATCTAATCCCACTAAGATCTAGTATCCCGTTTTAGTTGGGAGGTAAGATGGCGGTCGGTTTCTCAAAAGCCAAGACCGTATCTTTTCTAATCTCTCATTGAATACCATCATTTTATTCTCAATTAAAGATCACCATATCGGAATTTGTCGCTACAAAAATAGTCTTCGTATAGAACTTGTAGTCGTCTAAAATCTTCTTCTGTTATAAATATATTAATGTCGTCTCTCCAAGAGTTGGACAATTTTGCCAGTGTCACGTAATATCAATATAACAGTTTATCATTCTACTAATTTTATAAACGCAAATGTTTGTAATTAAGTATGGATGTTTGTTACTCTTTCACGTAAAACTACTGAATAGATTTTAATGAAACTTCACTATAATATAGCTTATACATCAGAATAACAAAGGCTCTATAAAGATATTGCGCAGACGAGTCGCGGGCACCGGCTAGTATATTATATAAAAAGTATATGGCCACTTAGGTAACGTTGTTCGGTAATTGGCCTCGCTATTTATTCAGTTTATAGCTATACGCAACAAAATAGTTTCTCAGTAGGCCGAGATCCCGGGACAACCAGGTAATGACCACGCGGTTACATGCGGTTAAAGATTAATTCTTTACTAGCTGCCCACTTTCCTCTAAAATCAAAAGCAGTCGCTTCAACTCTTGTCAGAAACTTGACTCATCGCTCAACTCCAAAACTTCGCGTATCCATAAACAGTTGCACAGACAAACAAACAGATTACAGCGTTAACATAAAATCCGACACGTGCCCGGAACCCGACACGCGGGATTAGCCTTATCTGCGGGCACACACGAATGCGCGGGATTGCACTAGTGTTACGGTTGAAATTATTACAGACAGACTTACCATGACGTCTTAACGCGATTCAGTTTAGGTTCTTAATTATCCTCAGTTGTATGGCAGCGACTCAGTTTAGGTCGTCAACCGAATCGCGTTAAGATGTCATGGTAAGGCCCCCAGAGATACAAGCCAAGACAACAAAATGGTTGCCAAACAGTCCAATCAAAAAGTAAAAAATGTACTGGAATTATGTCAGTTAACTATGTCCAAACATTATTTACGTTTTACTTAGCGATTTCTGGAAACGATTGTCACTTCGGCGAGTCTCTTTGAATTTTGTATGAAGCAAAAACGTCTGCCAAAATGCTTGGAAGTAAAAAAAAGACAATGGAACCTTCTGAGGTACAGTCAAGGACTTTCATTTGTAACTTACTTAAGTCTGACGAGGGCCAGTCTGAACACTGCGATTATACAACACGGTAGATGTCGCTAGGCACCATTCTAAGGTGCATACCAAGATGACGAAGGGTATTTGGAAGTTGCAGCTAACAGGTTAATTTCAGTAGCTTGGTGGTTGAGCGATGGCGCGTATGCTAGATCCATAATCAAGTCTTGGGCTGAATTCTTTCACTTCTATATTTCTAAGACCAGCTTTTGCCCACTCGGGGTTGTAGCAGCGTACTGTGACTGCTTTGTGGCTACGATAGCTGTAGATTTCCTTGAATTGAATGGCGAAATGGTGTTATTGGCACCAGATGAAAATCTCCAAATCTTCACTTAATTCTTAATTTCTCTCGCGGCAGACGCCCTAAGCACTGGGCTACCCAATCATGGCAGCCATAGTCCGAAATTTCCTAAGTATATGCAATCTTTTCTTATTTTAAACGTTTAAGGTACGTTCCGCAAATCCAATTGTCTTCATTTCTCATTTTTCTATCATTTGCCATTCGTATGTCACGTCATTCACGTCAGGCACTAGGATCCAAATTAATCGGTATAATTGGCCTGTAATGAAACTAGCAGTCACGAAAGCACGTGAAGCAATTGACAATCACAATAAAATCTTACTTCATATCCTTGACGCCTTCACAATCACCGCCAATCGAAGTAAGGGTGACCATTCCCACATACCTACTTTCGAATGTTATTCCAATCGCTTGAGCATGAGTCGTGTTAATACGGTTGAGTTATAATGCACGAATAATCAGGAGTGCACGTCCAGAGCACAATTAATTTAAAATATTTTCTGCCCTCCGGCCGAAAAGCAGCCAACTGCAGGCCGCTACGCTAAACAAATTCGCAGCTTGCCAACTGCGTCGAGCAGAAAAATAGTGTTCAGACCTTGGCCACTACATAAGAAAGCCTCAGATCACATGTTTGTCATCCGAAGCGAAGCTTATCTTATCTTCTTTACTTTCTAATTTTCAATATCTCATTAAAAAATAAATAAATCGCATGTGACAAATCGTATCGTCATGTCTGATAGAGCCTTCGAATATGTTTACCTGATTGAAAAACGCCTCTACTTTTACAGACGTTTCGTTGGCTGTTCCGTTTCACACAGAGAACTGTTTTCAATGCTTTTTTTAAATCAATAATCATTATTATGAAGAGGTAAATAGTGAAATGTGAAATATTTTTGCGTTAATAGTTGGTATTTAGTTGTATTACGTCTCGGCAAAGTTAACTAATAATAATACTCTTCGGTAAGCAGTCATAAATTGGACCAAATTAAATTTTAAAAAATTGGAAAAGTAAAAAGTACTAGTTCGCAAAAAGTTACTTCGCGCACGCAAAACAGTAAAAAAGGAGCATGTATAGAAAAATGCAATACAAATTAGCCACTTTTTTGTCTGTTATGGAAAACATTGCAACATTTGCAACTTTCTAATATTCGGGTGTCAATGGGTAGGGTATATTCCCACTTACTTCTATACTGCTACTCCTAGTTGTTCCTAGTCTTGATGTTCTTTACACTAGTTTAAACATGATCTGGACTCTACTACACTTTAGCAATTACTAGAAACATACAGCCAACCAGGGTGACAAGGTCCACGTGTGAATCGGGCAATCAAAGACGGACGTGTCCCCGCTTTACAACTGCATCGGGATCGCTAACTTCAAATTGAGTTTTGACGTTTTTAGGACTGTCCGCCGCAAACTGGTCGTTTGTGGCCACTTTCTACGAAACGTTTTAAGTTTTTGATGCTTTTTGGCTTTATTGTTTTGCTTTGTGTCTGCAGTTTTAGTAGACAGATTATATACTAGGTACAGACGCATGACTCATGAATAAGGGACACGGACTGTTCCGAAACATGTCGAGCTATTTTCGACTTTATTGACGTGAGTAAACCGATAAAAGCAGTTTAATAGATTATATGATTTGACGGCCTCCTAGCCTAGTCGGTAGTGACCCTGCCTACGAAGCAAGAGGTCCCGGGTTCGAATCCTGGTCAGGGCATTATTTGTGTGTTTATCACGAATATTTGTTCCTGAGTTATGGATGTTTTCTATGTATTTGTGTATTTATATGTATCTATCTATTATATACCAATATCGTCGTCTAGCACTCACATCACAAGCCTTATTGGGCTTACCGTGGGACTAGGTCGATTAGTGTAAGATTGTCCCACAATATTTATTTATTTATTTTATATGCTCCTGATTTTCTACTTATATTTCTCAATTTTGATGTTCTTTTGTTATAATTTCCTAAACCTGTTATATATATCCATATATCATTAAATATAAATGATGCGTCCAAAACCGTATATTAAAACCCATAAAGTTATTACTACTACTAATAATCTATATATATAAAAGAGGTTGTCCTCATCTACGATCAACGCACAGCCGAAACGGCTAGGACTAGAAACTTGAAATTTTCACCAAAGCTTCCTTTTAGTACGTAGGCGAGAGATAAGAACGGATTTTTGGAAATTCTACCCCTAAGGGGGTGAAAAGGGGGTTGAGAGTTTGTATAGAAATGGAAATTTTTTTTGAGCTAGAGACTTTAAACTTTGTGTAAAGACTTTTAATTACAATTGAAGAAAAAATTTTACATGGTTTTTGGAAATTCCACCTCTAAAGGGGTAAAAAGGGGGTTGAAAGTTTGTATAGGAATATAATTTTGTTTTGAGCTAGAGACTTGAAACTTTGTTTTAAAACTCTGTATTACAATTGAAGAAAAGTGTTTTCATGGTTTTTGAAAATTTCACCTATAAAGGGGTAAAAAGGGCGTTGAAAGTTTTTATAGGAATGGAATTTTGTTTTGAGCTAGAGACTTGAAAATTTGTTTTAAGACTTTTAATTACAAATGAAGAAAACAATTTTCATGGTTTTTGGAAATTCTACCTCTAAAGGGGTACAAAGAGGGTTGAAAGTTTGTATAGGAATAGAATTTTGTTTCGAGGTAGATACTTGAAACTTTGTGTAAAGACTTAATTACAATTAAAGAAAACTGTTTTCATGGTTTTTAGAAATTCTACGTCTAAAGGGGTAAAAAGGGGGTTGAAAGTTTGTAAAGGAATAGATTTTTGTTTTAAGCTAGAGACTTGAAACTTTGTTTTTAAACTCTGTATTACAATTGAAGAAAAGTGTTTTCATGGTTTTTGGAAATTCCACCTTTAAAGGGGTAAAAAGGGGGTTGAAAGTTTGTAAAGGAATAGATTTTTGTTTTAAGCTAGAGACTTAAAACTTTGTTTTTAAACTCTGTATTACAATTGAAGAAAAGTGTTTTCATGGTTTTTGAAAATTTCACCTATAAAGGGGTAAAAAGGGCGTTGAAAGTTTTTATAGGAATGGAATTTTGTTTTGAGCTAGAGACTTGAAAATTTGTTTTAAGACTTTTAATTACAAATGAAGAAAACCATTTTCATGGTTTTTGGAAATTCTACCTCTAAAGGGGTACAAAGAGGGTTGAAAGTTTGTATAGGAATATAATTTTGTTTCGAGCTAGATACTTGAAACTTTGTGTAAAAACTCCTTATTAGAATTAAAGAAAAGTGTTTTCATAGTTTTGGAAAATTCAACCCCTATGGGGATAAAAAAAGGGGTAGAAAGTGTTTATGAGAATGGAATTTATTTTGAGCTAGAGACTTGAAACTTTGTGTAAAGACTATTTATTACAATTAAAGAAAAATGATTTAATGGTTTTTGGAAATTCTACTCCTAAAGGGGTAAAAACTAAAAAGGGGGTTGAAAGTTTGTTTGAGAATGGTTTTTTTTAGCTAAAGTCTTGAAACTTTGTGTAAAGACTCTTTATTACAATTTAAGAAACGTGTTTTCATGATTTTTGGAAATTAAGGGGGTAAAAAGGGGGTAAAATCTTTGTATAGAAATGGAGATTATTTTTGAGCTTGAATGTTTTTGTAAAAACATTTTATTTAAATCAAAGAAAAGTGTATTATTTAAACTTTCGTGAGTCATACTGATATTAAATTGCAACGGTTAACACTCACGTATTTTTATCACAATAGGCGTGACATGATTCGTCTGCGTCGGGCAGACATCGTCGGACAGACAGAGTGTTGTTATCACCTTCGCTGCCCGAGCCCGGCGTAGGTAACGGTTCGCGCGGGAGGAAGCGGAAGCGGGGTGATTCGCGCAATCCGGCGCCGTCGTTGCGGGAGTCTGAATTGTCGGATCGTCTGACGGGATAAACGACAAGCACACCGAACTAACCGTGTCCACCAAATCGTCACCACACAAATTCACGTTCCCTCTAGGAAGCACTGGTTTCCAAGCTGGTGGCAGAGTCCAACCTCCGTCGAGGTTGAAATTAGGGCGACGTCCGATTTCAATGGCCTCACGGATCTTGCGTGGCACGTAACATTTTTCCCGTGCCAACAACTTCACTTTATCGAACCGTATGAAATGCGTCGCGTCCGTACCAAAAGTATGTTCCGCTACCGCCGAATGCCTTACGTCCTGACGCCTATTGTGATAAAAATACGTGAGTGTTAACCGTTGCAATTTAAAGAAAAGTGTTTTCATAGTTTTGGAAAATTCAACTTCTAAAGGGTTAGAAAGGGGGTTGAAAGTTTGTTTGAAAATGGTATTTTTTTTTGAGCTAGAGACTTGAAACTTTGTGCAAAGACTGTTCATTATTAAAATATAAAAAGTTGTTTGCTAAGGGGTTAAACGTTTGTATGGAAAAGGAGATTCTTTTTGAGCTAGAGGCTTGAAACTTTGTGAAAAGACTCTTTATTAGAACAAAAGAAAAGTGTTTTCATAGTTTTGGAAAATTGTACTCCTAAGGGGGTAAAAACGGGGTTGAAAATTGATGAAGCGGGGAAATAAAGATTTTTTTGAGCTAGAGATTTGAAACTTTATGCATCGATTCCTTATTAAAATAAAAGAAAACTGGTTTCATGGTTTTTTTGGAAATTCCACCTATAACGAGGTGAAAAGAGTGTTGAAAGCTTCTATGGCGGAAAGTTTTCTTTGGATCCATAGACTTCAACTCAATTTTGTTATTGAAATTAAACACTTTAGAACGGACGGAACGGTTCAATTTTGTTATTCAAGTATGTAGGTAATCTATCTCTAATTTATGCTATTTAACCGGATGGTTGTCTGTAAGAGACAAATGTTGCCTTTTAGCGATAATACCGCCTGTTGCCAACATCTACCTAATAAAAACTTAAACGTAAACGCAATAGAAAATATTTGTATTATATATGTGTAGGTTATATCAAGTCACATTGTAAAAAGATAAAACAAGGTATGAAAATCTGTAGGAAGAACCCTATTATACGCGGACGAAGTCGCGGGCGGAAAGCTAGTTACTAATAAAACACTTACTTGACGAGCCCCACGAATGCTGTAACAGACTCGAAACGTCGGGTTGTAATCAAACCAGTCAGTACGCGTGATAAACGCGATTTAATCATGTACAAATCATGTTAATACTCATATCGATTTACAAGTAACGGTGCAAACCAAGTCAAATTGAAAACCTTATTTTTTTGGAGTGGGTTACAAAAGTTGTCTCCAACAGACATTGTCAGCATTATTATAAAGATTACTAGTACAGTGAAACCTGGATAATTGACATTTCAAGGGACCGGTAGTCGTCTCGCTCAAATCTGGAGCAGAGCCCATCTGGGGAAGTACCTCCACCTTACAGAAAACCGCAGTTTAATAACACTAGACCCTACTCATAGTGTTGTGTTTCTGTTGGTGAGTAAGGTCGCCAGAGCTCCAAGAGGATTTACTGTGTTGACAGCTGGGGACCCACGGAGCAAAGCTTGCCCCGTTAACTGTCACCACAATCGAATTCTCCTTTTTAAAGGGTCGGCAACGCGCATGTAATATCCCCGGAGATGCAGGCGTCATTAGGCTACGGTGACCGCTTACCACCAGGTTGCCCGTATGCTTGTTTGTCACCGTCGTAGTATAAAAAAACGATAAAATCTCTCGACGGTTTCGGTCTAAGTATGAACTTTTAATATTATGTAACTACCATATAACACGTTGCAGCGACCAAACGTCACCTTTTACCATCAAAGCCCTATCCGCCGCCGGCGTCCGGATATTCGTACGAAATCGGATTCGGATCGGGTCGAACAATGCCGAGGCGGGGCGCCGCCGGCGCCCGGGGCGCGGAAATTGCGAGAGGGATGGCACGGCGCTCAAACTAAATACGAGGCTGATGGATGAGCTCTAAGGTTCTTAAACTAGTATGATCAAACTATTATTAATTGATATAGAAAAACTGGCGTTGCGTTGAAACTGATAAATCGGGTTAAGAATGTTTTTAAAGAATGATACTGATAGTAGGTTATGCAACAGTGATATATTAAGGGTCTATTATTTCAAAACTCGATTTCGTTTCGTTTTGTATCGGCGACGCTCAAGTTCTAAGATCCAATTATGAGCTGTTGCATACGCTAGTTTTTCTACGACAGCTTAAATAGCGCAAAAAGCAAAATTTTGAAATAATTTGGAAGATGTCGTTGGACTCGAACTCCTTGGACAATTCGCCTTTTTGGAATGATATTTACTTTTGATATTTTTATATATTTTTTGATGTTTGTTTTATTGATTTGTTTGTATTCATTCTGCTTTTAGCTTCCTACTAATAAACATGTGTTAGAATCAGTTTCAAATTTTTCAATCAAAAGCCAATCATCAACACCCACTATAGAAAAAAAAAACAATGCTCATATATTGTATGAAAATCCGTAGAAGCAGTGTTCTTATGGAATACCATAGACATCGTTATAATGTATACTTTTTAATATAATTTACGGATAGACGTGCTGGAGTAGAAAAATAGGATTTGGAGTGTAAGCGACAAAATAATTATATAAAGATTAGGTATAAAAACACCTATAGTATTTTAGCGAGACAAAATAGAGGAGAAATTAAAAAGTGGCAACATCGTAGTGTACCTTTTGAAATCAATATTGGTAAGAAAGCGGGACTCTATTTTGCCAAACTGAATTTTTTTATTTACTTATTATTTCAAAAGTAAACTTACGTGGCTAGGTATTATACATATTTTTTTCGCCAAACTGAGGACAATCTGTTGGCGAACAACAATATGATTTTGTATAAGACTTCTGTTTCTGTAACAAAAATATGAACAATTGGGTAACATTAAATTGAATAAGTACCTAATAATATGTTTTGATTTCTATCGTTGGTGTCGCATTAGTAGAACGTTGGATATCCAGAGCTTTCACGAATTATTATTAATTCTTGGCGCCGAATATAATTTTGTTTCTTTTGGCGTCGAGACATTTGGTTTTTTTTAAATGCTACGACGGTGACAAACAAGCATACGGCCCGCCTGATGGCAAGCGGTCACCGTAGCCTATGGACGCCTGCAACTCCAGAGGTGTTACATGCGTGTTGCCGGCCCTTTAAAAAAAGGTGGATTCGCTGTGTTGACAGCTAAAGGGGCAAGCTTTGCTCCGTGGGTCCCCAGCTGCCAACACAGTGAATCTGGGGAAAAAATCTGTGGAGCTCTGGCGCCGTAATCCTTAGGGCCCAAGCACTCTGAGTCTCTTCAAAAACCCATCGAAGAGACTCAGAGACGCCACAGGAGACCCAAGAGCTGACAGCTTCCTCGCTAAACGACAGTCTAGCAATCCAGCGAGGAAATGTTGCCAGATTTATTGAAGTTTTTATCAAGTTTTAAGTCATTCTTTTTTTGCATTAACACACGGTGCTGTGGAATTAAAAAATGAATTAGATTTGTCCCCTCACGTGTTTATTCTACCGTACCGATGAGGTCGCAATGGTTTTTCGCAAATGCCTGAGGCTCGGAAATTGCTTTCGAAGGGAGGGTGCATATTTATCCAAGTATACATTGTAATTGCACCTCATATACCTGAATAGTACCTAGAATATTGCAAGTGATAAAATGTGAAGATGATTTTGTCAGTATGAAGTTATTATTGGAATAATAATGAGTAATGTGTAATAGAAACATTTAACGTGCACCCAAAAAAAGATACAGATCAGCGTGAGATTTTGTTTTGTGGTCACAATTTATGATAATATTGATTCTAATATATTCAAATCCTTTACTGACCATTTCGGTGCCTATTCACCTTTTGTTATAGTTAAAAAAATCAAATACTCACGTATTGAACACAATACGATCGCTATAATAAGAATAAGCGATTGGTCTTTTTATAATACAATTACAATATTTACCCAAGGGAAAACCTAAATATTTTGTAATTCTAACCAAGGATTTATCAATCACAATACAACTTAGAATAATCCAAAGTATTTACGCAAATAGACCATTTACATGACAATCGGTGGTCAATTGAGTGATTTCCATGTACCAGAACGCTCAATGTTGTACCAACAATGCTTTACTTATTCACTGGCCCTAAGGTAGAATTTGCATAATCAAATAATTTGATCTCTCGTTGAAGCACCGATGACTCCGTTTGATTTGTGGACGAGTTTAGAATTAGATTGTGTACAGTTGACCAGAATGAAACATGTTTCATGATATTTGCAGAGTCTTTTAGGTTAGAGATCAGTTGCACTTGTGGCGCAACGCAAAAAAACAAAGCGTTCTTAAATTAAAAGATGAAAAACACCAACCTCAAACGGGGCATTTAAGAAAGAAATAAAGAAAGAAAATGTATTTATCCGTGGCTATACAACAAATTTACAGAACACAAATAATCTTGTAGGTATGTTAGTTTTTCTGAGCACCCGGTAACTCGGCACTGTTGCACGCGCCATGTTCACGCACCATAGCGATCTATCTTCTTCCGGGTTCGCTTATTTTGCGTGTTCTCACTGGCACTACTACCGTTTTCTCGCTTGATTTACCATGTCAGCTTAAAACGGTATAAAATATCATGTGAAAACATGTATGTACTGAAAAAAATGATGAAGAAAATTTGTTGAGGCATTCTGTTTTGTAAATGTTATTGAACACAAAAATACAGACTTAATACAAAAAAATATCGCATAAAATTATCAATTAGAGAGTCAAAAAGCGAAACTCTTTGCTTAAACTAACATGTTCATACAATAAACAAATTTTGAAATAATAAAAAAGTAAACAGCAAGCTTTCTACATGACACGCTAAATTGCACAATACATAAAAAAGATTTAAAAAGAATGTGACATTTGCGCTTGACTGTACCTAAAACCGGTACATACACAAAGGCCGAACACGTAGCACGTAACTGTTAGATCACGAATTTGAAAAGAATATTAACCCTGTCGGGTCCGTCCGTCGGTGGCCATTGTGTCGTCCTTCTAGGGATGGGACATGTACCGGTGTATGCGTACCACAATAACCGTAACTTTTAAAAAAACCGGCGTTTTATTTCTTGTTGACCTACGTGATTGTAGAAACTACGCCCTTTAAAAAGCTCTACAATGTAGAAATTGGCTTAAGCAACATAATTAGTTCAAAAGTGCACTGTAACATGCCTACTTGAAAAATATATTTTTTTTAAATTTTCTCCTTACCTAAACTTTCGCTTTTCCAGGTTACATGGAAGGAATTATATGTACACACGTGATAAAAGTGCATGGGCAGTTTATAAATAAATTCATTCATAATTGCTCTTGCACTTTTGAACCGGTGTGTACATGAGGTTGAGTTAGACTTGCATCTTAGCTAACCACATAGCTAGGCTACAGATACAAATATAAAGAAGAAAAGAAATCATGATGCAGACAGTTAAGGCAATATATTGTACGCTTTAGCAAAAACTCCAATGCCAAACAGTAACAAAAACGGTACACAAAAACCGGTACACGTCCCAGCCCTACTATAATGGCGTCACGTCCCGCGTGCGTGTTGCGATAAAGGGTTAAGTACACTAACCACCTGACGTGAGTCACAAATCCACCATTAATACGTTATTGTGGGAGCCGCATTAACATGTGTATACAGCTTAACGTGAAATGCGACCGATAATTCAGCCCTTGTATACGTGTCTTTATTTGTGGGGCTGGGGTTCTGTACCGAAAATAGTTTGTGGGCTTAGAATTCATTTGTTTAATTGAAAGCAGTAAGTATAGAAGAATACTAGACGACCGGGTAAAAATTTAAATTGAAGAATAAATTAATAGAAGAACGGGTAAATATTAAAAAAAGCTGTACTCACAATAAGCTCTATAAGCTGAAACATCACTGAAATAATATACTAAACCGGAGACGAAAACATAGCGAGTTAACTTTATTTTGCCTTAATTAATTAGTAGGGTAGTCCTAACGTTTTTATACTGACTTTCCGTCGGGTAGGCGAACATTTGTACCAATATTGAATAGAATAGAATAGAATAGAAATATTTATTTGCTGTTGACACTGCGCTGATTCATCAGTCAAGCCGCGACTATGGCATAAAACTGTGTCGAAATGTCATTATATTAACGCGATATCCCCGTTGTATGTTTAAAATTAATAGTATAAACACATTTTATTCTTAAAACGATATTGAAACGGATTTATAATACATTTTCGTAGTTATTGAGTTGCAAAATCAGATCAATGTAAAATCGACCGTAATTTTTTTTTACTATAATTTTAGTTCGACACTTCAGGCAGACATAAAACCCAGTTTTATCCCCTACCCACGGAATACTAATTGCCACCACTTACCACTAACCAGTTTTTTAAACCGTTGATGATTAATTCAACATTTGTGGGGTCCATAGCAGCGGCCGTTTAGAGCCGAATTATTTTATTATAATATAACTTGTCTCATTTGAATGTCGTGACGTGGAGGTGTCTATTGTTTATTTCGGGATGATAAATGACAGCGAGTTTGTGTGATTGATGATGGGATGGAGAATAGGATGGTATTACTGTTCTTGTGCTTGGCTGTTTTATAATTGACGAAATGTATTGAAAAATGAAAATTTAGGAACACCCTAAAGTTGCTTCGAGTGAAACAGACGCTTGTCAGCGTATAGTAAAATGTGCTATCGCTTTTAAAATTGCATGGGCAGTTTATGAATTCATTCATAAACTGCCCATGCACTTTTTAACGCGTGTGTACATACCACTTTGTCGCTAGTCGATTAGAGGCTAAGGCCATAAATATTCATTTACAAATTAACCTTATCAACAATTGAAAAAGTGGTAGGTACCTTTTATTAAAAATAAAATTAATTTATTTTAAAAATATATACAGTGTTTTAAATAGGTCCTTGAGGTATCTAGGATACTGGCGGCTTTCCTCGTTGTATCGCAATGCTGATACGCTGTGCGAAGAAGCTACCTCTTCGGTCACTAGTTACATCAACCAGATGTTTCGCGATTTCTACAAAAAGCTACTATTTATTACGTTTTAAAATTCCGGCGACGATCACATTTTTCGATGTTCACAGTGGGCTCTTTAAGGTGTTTTCTTTTCTTGAATGGGCAGTTTTGAAAATGGGGAAGAAAATTGCATCTTTGATGAACCGTGTCAGAAAAAGTCAAAACAGCATTTTGAAGGTGTTAGCAGATAGGTACAATTGTCCTATTCTTTGTCACTGGGTGGCACAGATCAGGACACTTGTTAAATATATTAAATAGCCTTGATCTGTGTCACACCGAGCTCTTGTTTGTTCTTTTTAGTATTTAATTAATTTAATTAGGTAATTTATAATATTTAATTAATTTATTATGTAACCTCACTAACATAGATATAAGTATATAATGTAACTAACCATATATGGATGTAAATCTGAAATAAATAATTTGAATTTGAATTTGAAATGATATCAATTACTTATTTTGATTCTGAGCAATAAATTACTATAAATTTTACGATCAAAATAGCGCTCCGTAAATCGTCATATTTGGGGATTCTAATGACAAACTGAGCCTGTATAAATATAGTAGGTATATAGGTCGCACTAATTATTGTGCTCAACTTATTTCTTTAGTTACAAACAGTTCACCGCATTTCTCAATTAAATTGTATCACAAAACCAATATTGTACGTTACAGATACGCAACGCAACATTACAAAAAGTATTGTGAGCATAAAGCATTCCAGAACTTTCCTAGCACTAACAGCTGAATGGGAAACCACTCTCTACAAGATTTGTTGAGTAAAGTTATTTAATAAACGCGTAAAATAAAGCAGTTAGATAAATCCAGTGGGAGTAAAAGTAGGAAGGATCGAATTAATCGCGTTTCATAGTTTTGTTTTATTTACAGTTTGTTTTATGAGCGACAGGTGCTGAGCGAGCTAGGGTTGTAACTATGTCGATAAAAATAACGGCCTAGCCTAGTTAGTAGTGACCCTACGTACGAAGCTGGAGGTTCCGGGTTCGAATCCTGGTAAGGGCTTTTATTTGTGTATTTATGATGAATATTTGTTCCTGAGTTATGGATGTTTTGTAAATATGTGTTTATCTATTTAAGTATGTATATCGTCGCCTAGCACCCATAGTACAAGCTTTGCTTAGTTTGGGGCTAGGTTGATCTGTGTGAGATTGTCTCTAAATATTTATTTATATCTTATATTTATTTTATACGCTTGTATTTCCACTCTGACAAAAAGGATGTCATAAGTTTTTTACTCTAATGTCAGACTTGGTTTGTCAAACTATAAACTGGGATGAAAGGTAAAATTTCTCCTCCAGGTTGGAAAAAAGATAAGTAGTTCTGATAAAAATTATTTTCGTAAAAACTCAAAAATACTTCTTTTCGGTTAGGTATATAAGGTCAAGAAGGCAGCTTTAAATATAAGTACTTGGAGAGAGCTGCATACCGCATCAGCTACACTGTCAAGAGTTAACTCTTAAATTTATGATAAGGTTTTATCGATATGAACGAACTCGGGACTTTGGGATTTTAAATGCCCATCGTCCTACCAACCTGAGCTACCGAAACATACCCGGTGGCTCCGAATTTCTTCACCATAGGTATCCCTCGTATGCGCCTTAGGGGGCGCTTATCAACATCTACCGTAAGAAGATTGTACTTCTTAAGAAATTATTATTCTTCTAAGAAATTATCGATATGACTCATCGTGCCCATCCCTACGCGTCTATTTCGATGTCCTGTGCCCGCGCATAACTCAGGGTGCTCATTACGCGCAGAATCAAAGCGCGATGACATATTTACGGACACGACTCAAATTTGACTCATGCACGATTTATGAATTGTGGATGGCGATGATTTAGACTGGCGGGGGAATTATTTAAAACGGGGACTTAGTGATGAGTTGTGAACTAAAATGTAGTATTTATGTACTGGATTAAGATTCATTAAAGAAATACCTGTTTTGACTGGTCTATAGGGATGTATATTTTGGGGTATTCTACGAGAATTTGAGAATTACCCTTATGAAATGCGATTTTGCTAATACATCTAAGAGAGCTTAAGAGAGGTATGGGCACAGCGGATGGATATCGTTTAGTGTGGTAGGGCACAGCATAACGAATGTCGTCTCGCTCAAATCTGGAGCAGAGCCCATCTGGGGAAGTACCTCCACCTTGCAGAAAACCGCAGTTTAATAACCAGTGATCGGTTATTTGGATTCTCCCTCGCGGGATATCAAGTAGAAAAGTTAATATAGATACGACAGTTTCCCGCGATACCGAACAAATCGTTCAAAAATAAAACAATGAAACTATTTCTAAGGAATTTTTTACTCCCCGAGAATATTCCAATCATACGCGAATCAAAAATTCAATTAGAGTAAGCCACAGTTGTCGTAAAAAATAATCTCAGAGTTCATGAAACAAGTCGATGAAATGAAAATTGAACCATAAATCACAGCGTGCAAACTTAACGCGGATACTTATTTTTTGGCTCGCCTTTGAGCTATAAGATCTATGTATTAGCACTTATACGATAACCTGTGACCTAATATTATAGTATAAATTATACAGCTAATACATATTTATTTATGCAATCCTTACTTGCCGAACTTTTATCCAAATATTACAAAATGTGTCGCTTTGGAGGCAGCAAATGAGCTGTCAGTAAACACTTGTGCTCGTTTGTTCGATTTTGGCAAAAGAACGGAGAGTAAAGTACGCGTGTCTATCAGCTACTTAGATGTTTTAAAGTGTAATAAAATAAACACATTGTATTTTTTGCCTTCTCTAACAACATAAAGCCCGGATTCCCGGGGCATATCTATACTAACATAATAAGGATTGAGGTCGTTCACCCCGTGTCGAAGCCAAAAAACCGATCACTGTTAATAACATAAGCCCCTACTCATAGTGTTGTGTTTCTGTTGGTGAGTAAGGTCGCCAGAGCTCCAAGAGGATTCACTGTGTTGACAGTTGGGGACCCGCGGAGCAAAGCTTGCCCCTTTAGCTGTCAACACAGCGAATCCTCCTTTTTTAAAGGGTCGGACAGACATAGCCGCTATGGAGATTCGACGGTTGTGCGAAAGTGCCGGCTATAGAGAAGAACAGTGCCAGTTTTTATCCTAAGGATCAATATTGTGATGAACCCTTATTTCTTGTATTTATTTTACCTTCGTCATAACTCTTAAAACGGGCTGTATGCTTTACTACCGTCGCGGTACAAACAAATGGTGATAGTTACAATAGTTTATACACCAGGTAATCATTGACCAATTTAGCACAACTACTGAATCTGCACTCCACTCCGACACACAAAACAGTTTATACTAAAACTACGAGTAGCTCATAAACTCGTATTAATTACCCAACTGCTTGTACTGTTGAAACGAGCACAAAGCTTTGATCAGTGACCACGCCACGGTAATTGCTAAGCTGAGCCGAAATGAATCATAATTAATTAAGGCTATAATGTAGGAAAGATTAGTCGGCTGGAAATAATCGTTGAAGACGGTGGATAGATCTAAAACGAGTTATGGCAGCTGCAGTGGATAAATGAAGAGAGTTTTCTTGAGTTTAGCAGCATAAAAATTGTATAAATATATACATGGCGTCTCCGACCTTGCGGCTTTAAATCCAGGGTTTGAATTTACTCTTAAAACCAAGCATTCTTTCGCCCAAAACTGAAGTAGCAACTTAATACTTTGTATGGGGTACTATGGGTTTAGCCAATTTTTTTTTTCGCGATCTTGTGGTTCGTCGCGTAGTGTAAGAGGCTCAGTTTGGAGAGTAAAATTAAACCTTGGATTTAAAGTCCCATGGTCGGAGGACACCCTATATAAAATAATATGTACTACATCACATCCATTTATTATCGAGTAACATTTAACATTTACGATACCTAACCTAATCATTTTTTTTAAACAAACTACATCGTGTTGGTGCTAAGAGGATATCTTTAAGTAGCAGAAGTACTGATTGGATTCGCCGGCTTTTGTGTAAATGCTTGGAACAAAGTGGACTTATTTTATCGGTCACTGCTTGTCGTTTTAGCGGGCAGGATATAAAGAAAACACTAGAATAAAATGACTGCACTACTCAAATAAACATCCATTTCAATTCAGCAAAACGTATGTAATATAACCGCCATCTTGAAACGCCATTAAATATCAAACGACTTAACCGGTGGGCTTAAATAAATTCTGATTTGTGAGCAAACGACCGTATTAACGCTAAAATATTTTTATAATCTTAAGCCCACCTTGTCAGTTGCTTCGTAAATTATAATCAAAACATCATATAAACTTAAGAACAAACTTATTTATTCAGCTCAAAAATTGCTTGCGTCAAAAACGACGCGTAGTTTAGTTGATAGGGTATTAGTTCCAGATTTCGCCGGTGATAGAAATAAGTTGGTATATTTAACCCTTCGGCGTTCGGATACGGTCCCCTGTGGCGCACCAGACCGCTTTAAATGGTCGAACATTACCGTAAATATTATGTTATTTCATATTTTCGGGCACAAACAATTCAATTCACGCTCCGGCTGCTAATTGGGCATAAATCGTGGTAAAAATATTCAATAAGCTTCTCATGTCAATAAATATTTTAACTGAATGCCTTCATTTGAATGCGTGCTCAGTGACGCGTAGTTCACTTGTTTATAGTGACAAGCAACTAAGCAGACTCATTACCCTCCTAATTTGAACCCTCTTTTAATAAATCTAGGTGTAAAATCGAATGAGAACTTTATTCACTTAAGATGTTCTAGATATGTGAGTTTCATTTGTCGTACATCGGCATATTGAAAGGTTTTGTTTGCGTGTTATGTTTTATGTTTTTGTTTGAATTCGTGACTTCAATCAAACGTTTGATTAACGTCGTTGGTTTTGAATTGTTTTGTCGTCACCGTCGCTGTAAAAAGTCATATGTTAAATAAATTTCTTAAGCGCTTAAGTCCCGTAATGATGTATTGTAGTTCACGCCGCTGGAAAAGCGGTAATTTAGCGGTAACGTATTTGTTTTATAGCGTTAGTTTATTTAACACGTGACTAAGTCGTTGGAAGGAAACACGCACGACGCGACATGTAAGTAATGAGTACATACAATGAAATATTTACTAAGGATTAATGCGGTGTAAGGCTACTTAAGGCAATTAAGGAACACTCTAAAATGAATTGCAGAAGAGTTCAATACATTTAAATGTGTTGTAAATTATCTAGATCACTTGAATGAAAAATAAATATACAGGATATTTACAAGAGCTAAAGAGATACAGAAGAAGAAGGTCGATGTGTGAGAAAGGATGACTGTGGAAATCTTGAAGAAGGCCTTTGTCTTGCAGTAGTCATCTGTCGGCTGATATGGTGATCATGTAGAAGAAAAAAACATATTGCATACAGTAACCAAACGATTGGCTCCAGCCGGATGGATTAGAGGTTAATTAACGGTCAGCTGCTCCTAATAACGATATGGATTCATCCTCGACTCTAAAATGGCTTCATTGACCACTCAAGTTTAAAATAATTCCCCTTGAAAGTCTTCATAGAGCTTTTTTGCTATAATTTGCTAAATTATAGCTTTCCAGTACTAACAGCTACTGAGCTAAGCCACAAACAGACGGACAGTCAACATGGCGAAACTATGATGGTTTCTAGTTGACTACTGAACCCTTAAATGTTTAATTTGACTTCCTAAGAAAAGACGTAACATGACAAATAATATTTTGCAATATGGCCGCAGAAAATAATGATAACTCTAACTTGGGCATGAGGGAGTCAAATTTTTCATTGGTTCCGAATCTTATCCGTTAAAGAGGTCCGCTGAGCCCAATTAAGGATTAGCTAAAGACATTTAAAAAACATAAGTTTTAAGTTCGGTAATGCATCTGTCATTACCGTCTCATCAGTCAAAAAGTCATGTAAGTCACCGAAGACCGCAGCCGAGCGTGCTTCCGTGCGATAAATCAAAAACCCATAGCAATGGAGGAAGATATAAATCAATTTATGCAAAGTTTACAATGCGCGGCTTGCATGTCGGGGCTCAATTTGCTGCCACCGCTATAAATTATATCAAATGTTTGAAGGAATTTATTATTTTGGTGTTGCTGTTGAGCTTGTTGAGTTGTTGGATGGTAATGAGAGATAATATTTTGAAGTGGCGATTGCAGAAGAAAAATAAAGTAAGAATATTTTAGGTTACAAAGTTAAATATTTTAGGTTACAATATTCTAAGTGATGAGGTTGTAATTAAATTGTAGTAACAATTTTTATTTCTGTAATCAGGGAATTAAACAGAAAAAGATTTGGTGTTTAACGGGCATGAACATATTCCCGTAGTTGAACATAATATGCGCCTGATAATATTTATGTTTGTTAGTTCGTTTAGTTAGTTTAGCTGGGCCTTTTTCCGCAACTCTACATCCATTGTGCCTATTCCAACCACCCTAGCTCCTCCACGAAACCAAGCATCGGTTTTAGGTTGCTAAATGCCTCCTTTAGTGTGTTTGGAGTATCAAAATACCTACTCCTAGAATATGTTTTGCTGTTTCCTCTTTTCCCATGCAGGCTCTGCACATGGGGCTATCTGTTTAACCCGTGTTATATAGGTGTTTGTTTAGTTCTGTCCTGTGATTAGACCTACTATTTTTCCGGAATTGGTGTCTGGGTGTCCTGAGTAGGGTTTTCGTGAGCTTGTAGTTTAACTCTGGTGAGACTTCTTTGGTTTGTCTACATGCCACCAGGTTATCCCAGTATTTGTTGTGAAGGTGTCTGAGATATTGGTGTAGTTGATTTTGTATGTGCGATAAAGGTAGTGGTATGATAGGTTCCGGTCCATAATTATGTCGGTGTCTCTGACCCTCTCCTTGCCAGTTCATACGCTGCATCATTCCCTTTTGAGCCACTGTGGCCTTTTATACATTGTACGGCCACCTTGTTTTCTTCCACGTATATTTAAGTTTGACTTATTGCTATTTTTTGACGGTATAAGAGAAGGAAGTTTCAAACCATGAAAACTGAAGAAAATTATACTGTCTAATGTATAGAACAAAATGTACCCTACAAAACACAGAATTTTGTAAGTGGACATCGTCGACACCCCATATTTAAGCAAATAAAAAGCCACGTCATCTTATCGGCATCACGCTCATTACCATGTCACCGCGAACGGTAATGATAACCCGTGGGAACGATGTTGACAGTGGCAGTCACGGTAATGAATATATGTCGCGTCGGTCACGCGACGCCGGGAATGATTGATTCATATAATCATACTCGCATGTAGGGTTTTATGATAAATTACTCAATTTCAGTCTAATGGCGGAAAAATGAAAGGAAAATAGCTTTGAATTTGCTGTCATTAGTGCAATCAATGTATAATAATATATTTTATAAAACGATGTCTTTATAGGTTCACAGAAAAGGTAATAAATAAAAGTACAGAAGCAAAGCTTATTTTTATGGAATCTTGCTAGTGCTGTGTCATACTCGTAACCGTTTTATGGTTTTTCAGGTTTACTCCAGTAGTGTAAGGGTCATTCACGCCAGTGAATTTACGACTAAGTGTCACTAAGTAAGCCATGTCATAAATAGTGTGCATGTGTATGACTAACTTTTCAAAGTAGGAGTAAATAAAGCGTCGTTTCCTTTATGGTGGCAATGTAATATTGTTAAATCTAAAACAGGTGTAGCTAACAGCAAACAAATAATCAAAATATATAGTGAAAAGATAACCATTATTTTTTGTAGATCTTATTATCTTAATAATGTCTAATAAGTATTTAATAAATTATTCACAATTTATTGAAATTATAATGTTATTTTTGTCGATTAACCAAATTGAAAATTGAGATTGACTCAATAAATTTTATATTAGAGAATTAAATGTAATTTTTTTTAGTACTTAAATGTCATATGTTTCAGCAAATTTAACATTTACATGACTTGTCATTTCTGTTGAGACAGTCGTAAAGTTCTACGCCGAGTTAACACAACTAACTAATATCAGATCCAGCGTCACTCAAACGCCAAGTTTCTAATGAGCAAAACAGAACCCCGTGTATGGAACCCGAGTAAAGGAGCCCTCAACTCAATTCCAGCGTTCACCCGCAGACAAACAGTGGCACATCAGATCTGTAGACACGTTGCAATCAACCCCGCCCGCCGCAGACGTCTCCCGATTCAATCGAAACTACTGCATTTCCAGTTGCCCAGCCTTTGATATGTCCATCGCCTGTCTGTCCAAACGATTGTACAGACCGTCCAATTAACCCAGACCCCCCAAACCGAACACACACCCTTTAGAACTCACACATCGCAAAAGACGGCAAACGGCAGACGGGTCTAGCTAAAATGGACGGTGTTTTGCTGTACATCATTGAAATTGTCAAGGCATTCGTAAACAGAGGGTGATAAATTAATGTACGTAGTAGTACATTAGACGCCTGTGATAATAAAACACGCGTTAAAATTGTAATTGCTGACGGTCTACGTAATTCCGCGTCCGTACAACCCTCTTTACATTCATTACCGTTTCTGCGAGCGACTTGGAGAATACACTAAGTTTGTGGACGGTAATGAACCGCGTGTCTAGCGAAGCAGCGGTAGGGTTGGGAGGGTAAATGCACGTAATACGGGGCATCTAACAGCGAAACTCACTCCGGAGGGTAATCGCGCACGAAAGCGTCCAGTAATAAAACTGGTCGTAAAATTGTAACGTTACGACCTGAGAGACGTGGAGTGCACTGGATGGCACATTGATACGTTTTCGGGCTGATGCGTTACATTGTGATTTATGCATGCTTTTTTTTTAGCGACTAATGCTTTGGGGTTTGGAGTGTTTCAAGACAAATATAGACGTAAATGGTTGAATACTTTTAAGACGACATCACCAGTAGTGGTGAAAAAATGGAGTTTTTTTTGTATGAAGGTCGTCATTGTTGTGAACACTTAGGTTTTTTTAAAGTGTAACATTGACTTTGAGTCGCTTGACGAGAAGTGCGAGGTCAATAACCAATTACTAACAACGGAAGTAAGTCAACTGTGACAATCGGTTGACAAAAAAAAGGTTTTATAAACATCGCGTTAAAAGAAGCCTACGGATCGCCAAAAAATTAACATACTTAATTAATTATGATTAATTAGAGTTTGAGGGACATTAATGCATAATACATCCATTTGTTTTAATAATTTATATAAGGTAATTATCTTTTTCATTTATCAGACCTTGATGGTACAAAAACAATAATAATGATGTTCCTGATCTTTTTTAGCGTGACTATTTTTATTCCTAATAGGCCCTTTTGGAACTTCAGAGAAAAGTTTTTACTAACAAATTATTTCCTATATTAAAAAAAATTGTACATAGGTCTGAATACGTTGCTTTTAGGACGCCTTTATTATTGAAGTCAAATTACTATGTATGTTTGACTCCATTTGGATTTATTTCGTACTGACGGGTGTAACGTGGAAATAGTATTCACGTACCTTGATGTGGACGTATTTTATTATAGCCAGTAAAACTTGGAGTTCAATGTACTTATAGGTTACCACCTTACAGAAAACCGCAGTTTAATAACACTAGACCCTACCCATAGTGTTGTCTTTCTGTTGGTGAGTAAGGTCGCCAGAGCTCCAAGACGATTCACTGTGTTGACAAATGGGGACCCACGGAGCGAAGCTTGCCCCTTTAGCTGTCAACACAGCGAATCCTCCTTTTTTTTAAACGGTCGGCAACGCGCATGTAATAGCAGCCAGGAGTTGCAGGCGTCTATAGGCTACGGTGATCGCTTACCATCAGGCGGGCCGTATCGTATGCTTGTTATTCACCGTCGTAGTAGTAAAAAAAAAATTTTTTTTATTCTTCCATTCTATCTACTCAGAACAACTACCTGTAGGGTATGCTAGGGAAGAAAAAAAAATCTCAAATGTCCATACATTTTTGAAACTTTCCTTTCCACCACATAGTGCCTATATGAAACAGTAGCTGGTGCCGTCGACTTCGTCTGCGCAATATCTTTATAAATTGTAACCTATGTGTTATTCTGATGTATAAGCTATATTATTGTGAAGTTTCATTAAAATCCATTCAGTTTTACGTGAAAGAGTAACAAGCATCCATACTTACAAACTTTCGGGTTTATAATATTAGTAGGATATTACACAATATGAAAAACTTAGGGATTTAGGTATATGCTTTTAAGATCGATTAGTAGTACAAATATCAAAATAATTACAGTATAGAAAATTAATTGTTTTTGCTGAAATCACTACAAATTATATTGTAAAAATGTGGAATGAATATTCAAAAACGATAGTTAACTAGAAAAAAATCCTAATTAACACTATGAAGCTGTGAAGGACATTTTAAATATATTTACAAAATAATGCAATTAAGGCGATGTTCGACAGAGTCTGATAAGTTTATACGAAAAAATAAATCACTTCACGCTCGGTTTATTACGGAACCTTGGTTGGAATAACCTACGGTTTGTATATAAAGACGAAAATATTATGTTTGGTATCATTCAAATCGTCACATTTGGACAAACAACAGCAAGATGTTCGCTAAGGTAACATATTTTTAATATTTATACAATATAATATTGTCTTCTGTTACCGCGATTGTTATTCATTGAAATTAAACACTTTAGAACGGATTAATCGCGTTTATTAACACCATGATCCTACGTTTCGAGCCCTTTACAGCACTCGTTTTCACAGGGTTAAGATGTTTTCACAGGGTTAATCCTCACAGGGTTTAAACATTTTTTATTTTAATTATAGAATGCCCTTCAGGCTGTGTATTACTAGCTTTATAAGCCCCTCTGGGCATTGTAGACCAACCTTTGTTTTTATTTTTAAATTATTTTTATATTTTTTGTATGTAGGTAGTTTGCACAAGTAACTTTTTTGATTGACGGGGAGAATTCGCATTCTCTCAGTCATCATCTTAACCCTGTGAAAACGAGTGCTGTAAAGGGCTCGAAACGTAGGATCATGGTGTTAATAAAAAATTTTAAAGGTTAATTGGGATACTTACATAAATTCAGAGCCCGTAATTTTCATGCCGGTTTCGTCATAACTCATCATTCATTTGCACAGGATGTTTTAATACGAAATGAGTTAATGACAAATATAAAGTCTATCAACGTTCAATGTTTTGACACTTCAATGACAGCATTATTCTTTTAAACGTAAAATCTAAAACATGATGCATCTTGACGTCATTTGTCTGTCATCGGCACCTTATTCTGGAAAAATACTAAATAAACATCCCTTTTAACTAAAATATACTATAGCTAATCACCAAACCAGCTCCACACGTACCCCCTGACCCGGACGCAAAGGTGCCCATTACGTTCGCCTCGTTGCCAAGTTGAACCGCAATGGAAAACTGCAACAGGAAAGGCCAGGAGCGAGGAACGTGACCACTTTCCTTCAAGGGTTTCTCTACTTCTGAGGAAAGCTGACACCAACACTTAATTAAATGGATAATAGGTTAACATTTAGTTTCATTATTTAATTTTAGATTGCCGTCATCGCTGTCTGCCTCTTCGGCATGGCCCAAGCTGGTGATTTAGTCGGCTATGGCGCCGGACTAGGCTACGGCGCTGGCTTGGGCTATGGCGCTGGCTTGGGCTATGGCGCTGGACTCGGCTACGGTGACTACGCTGGCTATGCGGGCCCGGCTACCTCATACGTTCACCGTGTTGACTACAACACTGACCACGGCCATGGCTACGGTGGCTACGGAGCTGGCTATGGTGGCTACGGGGCTGGCTATGGTGGCTACGGGGCTGGCTATGGTGGCTACGGAGCTGGCTACGGCGGTTATGCTGGTTACGGAAATGGTCTCTATGGTGGACACGGTGGATGGTGAATCATTACTAAACTACATGACAAAAAATGAGCTTTGAAAAATTATTTTTGGTATGTTGTATTGAAATTAAATAAATTATTTATTAAAGAAAAAAGATTTAGTTTATTGGGAACCGAGAACCATATTTTTTCATAACTAATATTTAAAACTGGATAATTACCATGCATGTTTATTCAGCTTGTCAGTTTACTCCGTGAACATGGCGCTTGCAACAGTGTCGAAATATCGGGTGCTCAATAAAACAAACACATGGTAATTATCCCGTTTTAAATATTAGTTATAATGTAAATGACCTTGTTAGCTTAAAACCATATTTTCCAGTTTTTTTAGCAAAACTTTATGCTTAGTGAAATAGTTAAAAATTATCCACATAAAAAAACCCATGTACCTATCTAATGCAATATTACTTATTCTACTTATATATAAACTATATACGAGTAAGTACCTATACGCTTCTGCTATATAGTCAACATTTGTTACTTTACGTGTTAGGTATGTTTGTTTGCCAAAAACATTATCCACACGTTTTTATTGGCTATGAAAGAATATAAAATTTTGACAATAAACACTTTCGGCGTCTAAAAACTATTACAATTGCCAAAGCGCTATTATGAAATGCCCCACTTGCAAACCCCAGAAAAGCGCGTTAAACGAACTCAAAAATTGTTCTATGCAATAAATTATGAGTATTTCATGAGTACGCCAGTTATTTTTGATCTCCCGTTTCTTTACCGACTTTTTAAAGTCAGGCCAAGTTAGGTGTTGTTGAGGCCAAGCTTGGCTGGCCATGGCCAAGTCATTACCGTGGTTAGTGGTAAGTTGAAAATGGCTACTTTTTACTTTATATTTTGCCTTTGGACGTAAGAGTGGCTATAAATTTAGTGAAGTGCGGAGTGAAAATCTCTTAACTTTGCAAATTATAGTTAATTATAATTTACTTAATTATGTAAGGTACTACTCTAGAATAGAGGACTATGCTAGAGTAATAGGCCTAGACTAATACCTCGTTTTTTTAGGATTATAGTAATAATGGTCGAATTTGCTAACTATATCAGTAATCTCTAATTATTTCCATTATTAATGATCCGATGAAGAAAATAAGAGACGGGTATGCTAGTTTTAAATCGTTTTCCTAAAAATCACACGTCGACAATCGCACGATATACTCTAATCCTAAAAAAACGAACTATAGTAGTAGCCTGGCTTTTTAGACCAGGAGGTGGTGTAGCGGTAACGCGTCTGACTTTCAATCTGGCGGTCGCGGGTTCAAACCCCGGTTCATTTCAAAGCTGTAATTAAGAGTACACCCAGTCAAGTTAAGTTTTATTATAAAAAAGGGATATATGAACAAGAACTTAGAGTGAGACACTAAACATAAAACAAATGAAAGCAGATTAACGCGATTCTGTTTAGGACCTAAACTAAGTCACTGCCACACAACTGAGCACAGTTAAGAACCTACACTGAATCGCTTTAAGACGTCATGGTACAGCCCCAGGGCATATGAAAATGTCAATAAAGAGTGAACCATCCATTCATCCATTGCTCTTAATAATTCCAGGTTATAACACTTTTTTCATTCAATTTAGTATTGCAAGAAAAAACATATCTTGTGACCAACTTAATCTAAATGAAAGAAATAGTGGAAACATTTGACGGGGTCGATCGGGCGTCGATAGTTCAAGTGGTAGAGCGATCAGACCGTTGTTTAGAGAGATCGTGGGTGCGACTCCCGCTCGACGCGGGGAATTCCCATTTTTCTTTCAATTATTAAATTGTAAATTTTGTTCGCAGACGAGACGTCTCTGCGTAATACGAATTTAATTTAGTATGGGGTAGCGCATTGTTATCGATGATTTCTAAAATGTCTTAGCAAATCGATGCCGTACAAGTGTTACGCGTCTCCCTAAGGCGTATAACCAAATGAAAGAAATAGTGGAAACATTCGCCGGGGTCGATCGGGCGTCGATAGCTCAATTGGCAGAGCGATCTGAACGGTGTTCAGAGAGGTCGTGGGTTCGAATCCTATCTTTCAATTATAAAATTGTAAACTCAACAAGTTCACTACACTATCACTTCTACTTAAAACCCTCCGCTAAACTACATGAAACGTTGGCGTAAACCGTGCAGCTTACAACCAATTACTGGTGTAAAGTGCACGAGTTACGGGAGAAGTTGGAGGTTGAGGGGATTGGACGATTACGGGCGCTGCAACTAAATGATTACTTAAGTGTTGTCTTGTAATTGAACGACCGAGCGAATTGGAATCCTAGGCCACTAATAGGACCATGACGTGACGCTATAAAGTATGTAAGAAATTTATCACTGCTTGTCATTTTGACATGATTCTAGAGTGGCCTAGGTTTCAATCGGTTAACTGTAAGGATGCGAAGCCTGCACCCTAGCAAAAAGTGACAAAAAAATCTACTTGAAAATACTGGGACTGGGGATGACTCGTGGAGGCTAAATATCACTGGAGCGATGAGGTCGGGAAAGACATTGGGCCTTACCATGACGTCTTAACGCGATTCAGTTAAAAACTTAAACTCAATCACGTTAAGATGTCATGGTAAGGCCCCTTGGCCCTTACTATGGTGGTACCAGTTAGAAAATTACTCGTTACTTTCTCAACCGCGACATACTGTCGCTGTACTCTCGTGACAAGGCTACGGAATTTCATTTTTCTCGCGGGATAGAGATGAAAAATAATGTGTTATCTATTCTAACTCTTTGTGTATCGTTCAAGGAAATCATGAGATATTATTTAAAATAAATTATAAGACACACAGCGTCTTTGTCAGTTACTTTAGGTTTCTTATCATGGGAAACATTATCAATAAGGGCATCATGGTTTCATCAAGCGTAGGACAAAGATATGTTGTGGGAAGTTTGAGAGATAAATAATAATTAAATTATCTATTTGTTCTTTTGCTTATTTTTAAAGTTCACGTTTTTTAACTGACTTCGAAATACTTAAGGAAGGAGGTTTTCAATTCGTCGGACTTATTTTTTGTATATTTTTTTTATGGTTCAGCATCCTCCTTGGTACATAAGAAACATGTATCAAGTTTTGTAATCGGTTGTGTTTGTGTGTTTAATTAATTTTGTCATGTTGATGTCATGGTAGTACGGGTCTTTAGGAAGATTTGAAGTGTGGTAGAAAGCATGAAACTTGCCATAGTAAGTTCAATAAGGCTTGTGTTTATGACGACGACGACGATATTTTATAATGGATATATATAAATACTTAAATACCCAAAAACACTTATAACTCAAGAACAAAATATTCGGCATAAACACGTAATTAAATGTTAACCATTTTTTATTTTATCTCTTTATTGGCGTGACCATATACATATTATACATATTCGTACAAAATTACAACTTTCTAGTACAGTCACTGAGATTATCCGCCGACGGACGGACAGACAGGCAGACTTGGCGAAACTATAAGTGTTCCTAGTTGACTATGGAACCCTAAAAAACTCTTAAATAAAGGAGACTTTGAAGATGGATTCCAATCGCTCATTGATCAAAGTGAACGCGCAATCAAACTAGTAATATAAAAACATATGATTTACAAATTAAATTATCTCTCTCATTATGAAAACTATGAAAGTAATTTTCAAACTTGTGGTAAGCACCTTTAAGCTTACGCTATCGTAATCAGGGGCCTTACCATGACGTCTTCACGAGATTCAGTTCAGGGTGCGTAGCCAAGATGCCAATCGCTCACGCTCAGTCGCTAACGAAACGCAACTGTCATTGTCACACTAATAAGGAAGAGCGATAGAGAGAGGTAGCTGCGATACGTTTTCAAGCGTGAGCGATTGGCATCTTGGCTACGCACCCAGGTTCTTAACTGTACTCAGTTGTATGACAGCGATTCAGTTTAGGTCCTAAACTGAATCGCGTTAAGATGTCATGGCAAGGCCACTGGCACATTACTACGAAAATAGAACGGTTTTTTATATCATGACGCTGATAATCCCGCCCGCCTGATGGTAAGCGTAGCTCATGGATGCCTGCAACTCCAGGGGTGTAGCATGCACGTGGCCGACCCTATAAAAAAGGAGGATTCGCTGCGTTGACAGCTAAAGGGGCAAGCTTTGTTCCGTGGGTCCCCAGCTGTCAACACAGTGAATCCTTTTGGAGCTCTGGCTACCTTACTCACCAACAGAAACACAACATTATGAGTGTCTAGTGTTATTAAACTGCGGTTTTCTGTAAGGTGGAGGTACTTCCCCAGATGGGCTCTGCTCCAGATTTGAGCGAGACGATATTCGTTGTGCTGTGCCCTACCACAATAAACGATAATATGCATCCACTGTGCCCATACCTCTCTCCATTTGTATCAGTTTCTCTGTCACACTCGCATATTCAAGCGATAAAGAGGGTATTCCGTCACTACCTATTTTCGATGTTAGGCCCTTTTCACCATCGCTCGCTATGCGAAGGGCTATTCACAGCTCAAGTCGCGATTCGCGCCGCTAATGACGCGCGAGAGATTGATCGACGCGCGGGCGTTAAGTAATTATACTATTTGTTTTTTGACCAAGACAATGCTGCTGCATATAATGTCTATATAAAGGATGACTAGACCGAGCCGGGACGAGCCGTGACCAATGTGTCATTTGAGACAGAGATCGCGTCTCCAAGCTTTTCGAGCCGTGACGCTTTCTGTAGAAATTGAGACTAGTAGTAACTCATCATCATCGTTTACATGGCAGATTACCGTCGGATAAGATTAATACTTAAATGGGTCAAACTCGAAACTATGTTTGGAAACTTTCTGGTGGACTTTTCAACAGTTAAGAGCTATGTAGCTTGATTTTCTTATTGAACCCATATCCACATTAAAAAGTACTCCTTTTCTATTCAATAATATGATAAAAATCATGACTACATGTAAAGATTGGCTCTACAGTTCAGCTGAACACGCACGTTTTTATTCCTGTGGTCAATAGTTAACAGCTTGTGGACAAGTAGTAATGATATTGATCATACAATGCAATTGAAAGAGAGTATCTACCCCTTAATATAGATGAGACTTTAATAAGAAAATCAATTTTTATAACCCTTAACTTTTGAATAGTTAAGGACCTAAACTGAGTCGCTGCCATACAACCAAGCACAGTTAAGAACCTAAACAGAAACGCGTTAAGACTTTGGTAAGGCCCCAGGACTTACACGACCTCGTCGCTTCAGTGATATTTAAGGCTTCGCATCCGTACAGTCAACCAATTGGAACCCTAGGCCACTCTAGAACCATGTCAAAATTACAAGCAGTAAGAGATTTAAATAATATTTAAAACGGGTCACTCACGTAATTTAGTCGATTTTCGCTCGACATGTTTCGTTCTTTACGAAGAACGTCATCAGGAGCGACCACCCGTGATAGAGGCAAGTCGTACACTGCGGGCCCTATCAGCCCTGCTACTTGCAGCTGGCGGTGGTAGCGGCGCGGGGGGCGACACGGCGGACGATCTACCCTCGTTCTCATTATCGCTTTTGCCAACCGGGTTGCAAACAACACTCACTATATCACTCGATAAGGGCACGTTCACACAGTCCACTGACGCGGCACCCAAAACCGTTTTCCAACTAGGGGGCACTGACCAACCACAATCACGGTTGAAGTTCGCATGACGACTTATTTCGATAGCCTCCCGCATTTTCCGTTGAACTACGGATTTTTCTCTAGCCAATACAGTTACCCTATCAAACCTAATATAATGCGTCGAATCCGAGTCCAATACGTGTTCCGTTGCCCGTTTTAAATATTATTTAATATGTTCGAGTCTCACGAGAGTTTTATAGTAAGATATTTCTTACAATCTTAATAGCGTAACTATGACATAGTCCTACAGTAGCCTAGGGTTCCAATTGGTTGGCTGTACATCAATATCTTTTGTAATTATTAACAATATAAATCTTAGCTTTTCAAGGAAAAATACAGCATTTGTTTTTTTTTTCTTTTAAATCGACTTGTTGTCCCAATTTCCTTGTTGTAGTCATACTATTAAAAGTGAACAAATGATTTAACCTACCCAATTAAAATAACACGGTCCGTGCCAATATTGGCAGAACGCACCGCCATTCCATCACTCATTAATGAATAATGTTTCATACATACAATTTATAGTCAACAGCCGACACAAATTCATTTCTGTCGCACTAATGTCAAGCGACATGTTAAAAGTGTCATGTCACGCTTGTGATAAACTGTCATGTCTGTATGTCACCGATGCGCTGCCAAGATAGTTATGCAGCTGGTGATATGTCGTTGTCGAATATGCGTGAATGGATGGATGGAATTTCAGGGCGTTTCTTTGATAGGTATGTCGTGCGTGACTACAAATTTAAGTTTGTAATGAAAAAGCTAGCCTCACTGGAAGTCGCCAGTGTTCATAATCCAGTTTGCATGGTGACTTACGGAATTCCCTCAAAAAAAGCAAAATAGCAATTGCCCAGCAAAAATTACAACTACTTACATACTTTAAAGAGCATAATTGCATTTTGCAGAAAGACAAAAGTAGTGACAACCACTCTTCGTCAAGATTGTTTTTTTTTAATTCCACGACGGTGACAAACAAGCATATGGTATAAGGTCGCCAGAGCTCCAAGAGGATTCACTGTGTTGACAGCTGAGGACCCACGGAGCAAAGCTTGCCCCTTTAGCTGTCAACACAGCGAATCCTCCTTTTTTTAAAGGGTCGGCAAGGACACTTATTTAAACTTTCACGATTATCACACATTATAAATTTACTAAAACGGGGCTTAATCGTGTATAAACTTTGAAAACAAACCTCCGACGTTTCAAGGGCGACATTGTCCCCGTGGTCCCGGAGGTTCTTTCTCCGGGACCACGGGGGGACCAAGTTTATACACGATTAAGCCCCGTTTTAGTAAATTTATAATGGTCGGCAAGGAGTTGTAGGCTACGGTGACCGCTTACTATCAGGCGGGTCGTATGCTTGTTTGTCACCGTCGTAGTATAAAAAAAAGATGTAGCGAGGTCGTGATTTCCTAGTGAACCTTTAGCGGTCATCATACTGCGTTTAGAAATGCAAAAACGTAGTGACGTAGCGGACGTCACTTCGGTCCAGCAATTACGCGCGACGTTTTGACGCGGGTAATTACGTCGCGTTCTGACACCTCGTAATTACGATGGGACAGAGAGGGCAGCACTTTTATTACCTACCAATTTAAGAGCTCGCAATTGAGAAATGCAACGGTTAACCGTGTTTTGGGTTCCGTAGTGACCTAGGAAGCCTTATAGGGACCTCAACACAACGAATCCTTCTTTTTGAAAGGGTCGGCAACGCGCATGGTATACCCCTGGAGTTGCAGGCGTCCATAGGCTACGATGAACGCTTACCATCAGGCGGGCCGTACGCTTGTTTGTCACCGTCGTAGTATTAAAAAAAAGTAAATGGTCTGCTCCGGCGAGTATGATTAGGTGCGCAGTGGCGCTCTGACGCGTCATAATTACGCTCCGCGGCTCGTTACACGCCATACACTGAGAGCTAGCACCGGTTTTGACATGCAGATTGCTCGTAGAACGAAAAAGACATTGTAATGTTGTATAAGAATAAGACTCATTTATTCGTGACGATCACACACATGTCTACACATATTAAAAGAACAAAAACAGAAAAACAGAATTGTTGTGTGCATGACGAAATGGACCCAACTCAGCATAATGCTAGTTTTAAAGCCACTACTGTTGAGTACTTTAACTTATCTCCCTTCATACCTTTTCTATTCCTCTTAGTTCACATTATTTTAGTCCTCTAAGATCCTCTAAGTTCTTCAAGTATAACAAGTAACGTCAAGTAAGATGTATATTAAAATTTATTTCTTGTAATATTTTATGAGGTGTGCAATAAAAAGAGTTGGATTGTATTGTATAACCCAAATTATATTTGACATCAATATTGACAAACGCTCAATTGCAGGTTGAGACTGATAATTACCGAGAGTGTAGTAGGTGCGTATTTTCGAAAAAATATGTCATATCCGATACGTAGCTCGTGCTTTAGAGCTTTTCACCAGCAATATCTAAGATTGAGTGGATATACCACTTTAAAGAGTTAAAAGACGGCCAAATAAAAAATGTAGGTTTGTTGAAAAGTCAACGTTTTAATAATTTTTCAAGCATTTCTGCGTTCTTATCCATTGAATTATTTGAAGCATGTTTTAGAGAAAAATTACCACTTCCAACCCTAGTTCCTGATCAAGAGCTTTAAGCGATAATAAGTTCCGTGGTTAAAGTAAGTGGATCTGCCATATTATTATATAAACACCATTCCAAATAATTTACAAGCTGGGTTTGCGCCTAGAATGGTGTATGTCTTACTACAACTAATATTAAGTAAGCGAGATGCACCTTCACTTAAAACGAAAAACAAACGATATTTAAGTGTAAAAGCGGCTTCCGGATTGTCACTTAAAAGGCATAAATGTTGATTTTTTTTAAACATCAAAATTTTTTTATGTGGCCGAATAAAAAATGGTCATATCATGTTTTTTGTCACTCTCTAGATGATTCAGCTGCGATAAGTATATATAAAAATCCTGCAATATTTTTTCAATATGACAGAGCTTTTCAAGTTTTTGTCCGCAACATTTTAATAATTTTTCAAGCATTTTTGCGTTTTCTTCCAATTCATTACTTTCAAGCATTTTTTCGAGAAAAAATATCCGTTTTTATTCCTGTTTCCTGATCTAGAGCTTTTTGTCCACGGTAACTATAACGGTAAAAAAACGTATGCGGGAAAAATGTCCGTTTTTAACCCTACCTCCTAGCCTAGAGCTTTTTGCCCGCGGTAACTAAGTGCCGTGGTTAGCGTAAGTGGATCTGCCATATTATTATATTACCACCATTCCAAACACTTTACGAGCCGGGTTTGGGCCTAGAATGGTTTATGAACATCCATTATTATGTCAAGGGCTGTACGATGTTACTTATAATGGATAATGGTGCCTCTGCCAGTTGTAGACCTTCCAGCAAAGCAGAAAACATTAAAAACTAGACTGACCAAATATTGAATCTTATAATTTGCCATACGATTAAAAAAAAGGTAATTGGATGAATCAATATTGATAACAATTAAGTATCAATTAACTCATAGTTAGGAAATTTAATTTAATTTAATTTAACTTTAATTTCGTTAAGTCTAGTATGAAATAATAGCTCATCATTCACTGAAATTTTCGGGTTAATCCTGATCACGACTCATGAATCAGCCTGTATATTATATAGCTTACTGTGGGACTACGTCGATTTGTGTAAGATTGTCCCATAATCTATTGGAATTATATTCCAACTTCTAGGATTATATGAGATTATTTTTATTCAATGATCGTACTGTAATTTTGTACTTTATAACACGCCGGTTGAGTCCATAGAAAAAAGGTATTTAGCGTCATAATCGTGCAGATTAAAAACATAATCGCCTCGTTCCATTTTGAACTTTATCCCAAGGCCCATAAGGTGTAATTTTTGTCTTCAATCCTTACAAAATTTATAATACGATCGCTAAGTCTTACAATTATATAGCCAGAGGGTCTACCGTGAACTACGTCTCTTCTCTGTCGCACGTGAGTGTAAAATATTTACAAGTGCGACTAAGAGGCAAGACTTCATTCGTAGGCCTTTAGATTTTTAATTGACATTCCTTCTGTAATTGTCATAAGCGACTTGAATGTACGGCAATGACATTAATCATGTGTTTTTTCATAATCACGGTTCTTAGTAACTAAGTGTTAATTTAACCCTTAAATGCCATGCATTTATGACGCAGAAACGAGACAAGTGACAATCAAGTTCTTTTGGAATGTAAACTTTGTCATATCGTCGTAAGTTCTTAATTTCAAATGAAATTGGTTGTCACTTAGGATGTTTTAGGATCAATACTGTTAATTCGTGCATTAGAGGGTTAACAACATTTTGTTCTATGATTAGAATTGCAGCTTTTATGTTGGCATTTTTAGTTTTTTGTAATACCCTTGAGTGTATAATGAAAGCGTGCTTTATACTTTTATTGCGAGCCTATACTGTCCCACTGCTGGTCAAAGGCCTCCCCCACCTTCTCCACTCCTCCCGATCCTGAGCAGTCTCTGGCTATTATTGCAAAAAGGAGACAAGCTCGTCTCGCCATCGCCGGCGGGGTCTGCCGGGTCCTCGATTTGAGCTGTCAGGTTGCCACTCAGTGGCGATCTTGGCCCACAAAAATCTGTCAATTTCTATAGAAAACGTCATGTGGCATCCGAGGGCTCCGAGCTATCTCGTGATTCTTTTTATAGAAATTGTCAGATTTTCCCGTCCCGCCCCGTCCCGTCCCGTACTAGTGTGAGTTATCCATATAACGCTAACTGTCGGAAGTGGCGTAGTCAGAAAATGACAAGTGTCCTAACTCGAAAGTGACGTCCTAACAATGTGTCCTTTTTCGAAAGTGGTAAACCTCGAAAGTGACGACCTCAGAACGTGACCTTCTTCGAAAGTGACGTTCTAAGAAATGAAATGAAATGAAATGAAATGAAATTTATTATTAATAACAGAGTTACAGGTCAATCATGTCACAAAGTTAACAATTATAATCATAATTATTTAAAAACATTCGAAAATATTAGATATACCCACGATATATTTGTAATAAAACTTACAACATTAAAGGTAGTTTCAGAAAATCATCATAAGTGTAAAATAATTCTTCCAATAGCCATTTTTTCAGTCTTATTTTGAAAGCCGCGGTGGAAGTTGCATTTCTTACAGTTTCGGGCAGGCGGTTGTAAATAGACGGTCCAGAAACGTACACGGATCGCTCTGACTTAGCAAGCCTGTGGGCTTCGGTGACCAGCCTATTGTGGTGTCTATTGCTGCGAAGGTTGTAATTAATGTTTATGCCTTTGCAATTAAACGTGTCTAGATTTTCGCGCATGAATATCGCTAGTTGGTTAATAAGTAGGCATGGAAAGGGCAGAATATTGAGATCCCGGAAGAGGTCTCGTGCTGGATAATCTGCTGGCTTGCCGGCTATAGCGCGAATGGCACGCTTTTGCATTGAGAAGGCACGTCTCCAGTCGGAGGCGCGCCCCCACAGTTCCAATCCGTAGGTCAAGAGCGAGTGCACCGTCGCAAAGTAACACTCTCGGACTGCGCTCCGCCCGGCTGTGCTAGCTAACCGCCTCAACGCAAAGCACGCGCTCCCGAGCCTCCCACACAGTTCATCAATGTGCGCCTCCCATGTAAGCGCATTGTCGAGCTGGAACCCGAGCAGTCGTGTGCTGATCACGTGCTGTAGAGGGGCACCGCCTGCACACACTCTCATGGTTGGGCTTGTATGACCGTTCAGTTTAATTGTCATGTAGCTTGTTTTTTCTTTATTTAAAGCTAGGCCGTTTGACCGAAACCATTGGTGTAATTGTTCCGTAACAAAGTTAAGCGCCTCTTCCAACCCTTGTTCAGCAGTTGAGCTGACGACTGCAGTGACATCATCGGCGTACATGAATATATCGGCACCTTTTATTGCCTTTGGCAGGTCGTTCAGCAATATGCTGAAAAGTGTGTTGGAGAGGCAAGATCCTTGAGGAACGCCCATCAAGTTTTGTAGTTCGGAAGACACAACCTTACCTCCGTCGCCGACGACAACCTGGGCCCTACCAGTCATAAATGACAGTATTAGTTTAGAGGCCGGGCCCCGAATACCGTAGTGAGCCAGTTTGTCCGCGACTAGTGCGTGGTCCGCTGTGTCGAAGGCACGCGACAGATCGCAGCAGATGACAGCTACGGGTCTACCCGTTTCGCGTGCGCGCAGTACACAGCGCACCACCTCTCGCAACAGGTCTGTAGTTGACCGGCCTTGGCGGTAAGCATATTGGCGGTCTGATAAGGTGTTCCTAGGTGCCCAGAAATTTAATAACCTCTTATTTAACCCAACCTCAAGACATTTGCTTGGACCTGGGACTAGGGATATGGGACGGTAAGACTTTATTAGGGATTTTTTTCCTTTCCCTTTATAGAGCGGGCATATTTTCACCTTTTTGAGGCACTCTGGATACACTCCAGACCGCATGCAGTCGTTAAACAGGTCGGCTAGGACATTGCTGATAGCTGGGCTAGCTCGCTTTAACAGTTTAGCGGAAAGACCATAGACATCCGTGCTGTTTTTGGGTGCAATAGACGTTTTAAATATATGAGCTACTTCGTCCGCTGTAAAGGGCCAGAGTCTAATCGAACAGTCACTGGTAGAGCACTCGTCGGATAACGAGGCAATACATTGGCAGCGGTCGGCAGAGGGCGCGCCGCAAGCGGCGGCTGCCGTTATAAACTCGTGATTGAGCGTGTCCACCGCGAGCTGCTTGGTCGCGAACGGACGGCCTGTGCTGTCCACCAGCAGCTCGGTGTAGTCAACACGCTCGCGAGGCACCCGAGCTAGCTCGGTATTTATAGCGTTCCACATTGCCTTACTTTTATTGGGGTTATTAGTAATTAATGAATTAAGGTACGCTTTACGTTTACTTTTCAATTTACAGTCTAATGATTTTAGGATTTTGTTAGAAGCATCTAGTAAGGAAATATTGGCAGGATATTTGTTTGATAGGTTAATTAAATCATCGGCTAACAGTTTCAAATTCGTAAGCTCACTATCTATCCAAGGAGTATTTTTGTGGCGTACGGTTATGTTTTGGAATGGAATGTGGATATCGAGTTGCCGTAAGAGAACGTTAATGATTTTGGTTGCGAATTGATTACATTCACCTCGATGATCTGCAGTAATCGCAAACCAATCCATATACTCAAGCGCGGTTACAAAGGATGTAATGTTTTTTTCACTAAATACTCGTTTTCTTATCAGTCGAGACTCCGGGAGGCGCGGGGCGCGGGGCGCGGTGAGGCGTTGCGCTGTGTGATCGCTTAAATTCGTGTCAATGCAAGTCGCGGACACACGGTCGTCCCGGATGTTTGCATAAGCGTGATCAAGCAATGTTGCGCTGTCACCTTCTCTCCTGGTAACTTCGCCAACGTACTGACCGAAACCATGTGCCGACAACGTATCTAGCAGCTCTCTTTTAGTGGCAGTATTACTCTGAAGGTCTATGTTAGTGTCGCCCATTATGATAGCTGTCAGTTTCTCCTCGTCATTTATTTTGGTCAGTAAGCTGTCGAATAGCTTCAGGTAGTCGGAATGGCTGGTTAAATTAGAATGGTATATACCAACTATTAAAATATCATCGTCTAACAGATGTATTGCACATATATCAAACACTTGCTCACGAGCTAACTCACAGTAGTCTGGTCTATTTATACCCGGATGTTTGCATAAGCGTGATCAAGCAATGTTGCGCTGTCACCTTCTCTCCTGGTAACTTCGCCAACGTACTGACCGAAACCATGTGCCGACAACGTATCTAGCAGCTCTCTTTTAGTGGCAGTATTACTCTGAAGGTCTATGTTAGTGTCGCCCATTATGATAGCTGTCAGTTTCTCCTCGTCATTTATTTTGGTCAGTAAGCTGTCGAATAGCTTCAGGTAGTCGGAATGGCTGGTTAAATTAGAATGGTATATACCAACTATTAAAATATCATCGTCTAACAGATGTATTGCACATATATCAAACACTTGCTCACGAGCTAACTCACAGTAGTCTGGTCTATTTATAGCTTTTAAGTGTGATTTTACGTAAATGCAACTACCACCGCGTTCTATGTTTGGTCTGCAATAGTAGGACAATAGGTCATAGTTATTCAATGTTACCGATTTTATTTCGCTTTCGCGCAAGAAGTGTTCAGTTAGGACTAAAACGTCGCACATCAGTTCCTTTGTCAGTAGCATCTCTAGACGCTTTGTTTTATTATTCAACCCCCTTATATTTTGGTGGCAAACTTTGAGGAGTATCGTTCGTGGCGACTGTGTGTCGCGGCGTACATTCGTTGCTCGCTGCGCCGACGGTGGCCGATCGCTTGACGTCGGCGAACTGTCGACTGTGGCAGTCAACTTATGCGGCGCATCGCTAGTTGAGGGTAGATTATTAATTGCAGTGAGTGCGCGCACCGGCGGTGGCGGGCAGCGCTGCGCCGGAGCGTTGACGTTGATTTCCCCGCGTCGCCCGCGCGCCGCGGGGTCGGTTAAGAAACCACTCCGTGAATCGCACACGCTGGGGCCACACAGTAGGCGAGTTGAACGTCTCGAATAGGTGCTCTGGGATGCCGATTACAAATGAGGCATGCCTGTCCGTTTTAATAGTCCGCTTTTTTACGAAATAATCTTCCGAAGCAGCTTTTTCTTTCAGGAAGCTTAGTACATTGTCGGCCGTCGTCTCAGGCCTAAATGACCAAGCCTGTATATATTTTAGTTGTTCCACCCCTTTAATATTATTATTGTTAGAGCCAATACCTACTGTTATTTTATTCTTCTTGTTGTTGCGTTTTTGTGATTTTCGCATTTCTATCCATGTTCCATCGTCATTATCTGAAAGTTCAGAGGGCGTTATAACACGTTGTTCGGCGTGAACCTTGGATTTCGTGGCCACACACGGCGGCAGCGCGTCATCGCCAGTATCGTTCTTCTTCGGCGGTACATACTCGGGAGCATTCGGCAACGGGTTTGGTGGGGCTGCAGAACTAGCCTTACTCACAGGTGTGATAGTGATAGGTGCAGCGTTCGGGGGTCCCGGGTGTGACAGAGACTTCCGAGGGGCAGGGACCGTAGCTTGAGCGTGCATGTTTCTCGCGTTAGCACGCGCGGCGCGCGCTGTTGCTGTCACGGTCGTTGCTGGTGACGTACCTGCTGCTCGGGGTCCTCGTGCTGGCTTCGGCCCCAGTTCGTCCGCCTTCGGCATCGTCGCTTTGTGTTGCGGTTGTGTGGTGTTGTCGCCATCTTTGCCGTTGTTTCTCTGCTCCTTTGTGTTAGCCAGCTCTAATTTGGCTAATATCGCGTCAATTTTAAAGTGGCACTCGGATATTTGAGTCTGTAGTGGTTCCAATACTTTTTTTATAAGTATTTCGATGGCTGGTAAGGTAACTTTAGCCATATTATCTCGAAAATAAATTAATAATTTGCGAGATATCGTGAATACGTGCGTTCGCGGTAGAGGCGCGGGGGGACTGCGGAAATTGGCCTACTTCGTCAAAATAATTTGTACTAACCTTTATTTATAATAATATATATAACATTGAAATTAAACACTGTACAGTCACCTGCAATAGTATAGGACTCTATGAAGGCTGCAAAATAATCTGACGCATTCTTGTTTGTACCGCCATAAGAGCGTGTCACATATTTTTGCGGCCTTCATAGCGTCATATACTATTGCAGGTGACTGTAGAACGGATTAATCGCGTTTATTAACACCATGACCCTACGTTTCGAGCGCTTTACAGCTCGTTTTTACAGGGTTAAGATAATGAAACGAGTGCGGTAAAGGGTTCGAAACGTAGGATCATGATGTTATTAAACGCGAGTAATCCGTTCTAAAGTGTTTAATTTCAATGAATAACAATCGCGGTAACAGAAGACAATTATAATATTATATTTATAACATTGTTTTTGACTATGAGAGAGACTGATGAAATCAGCATTACATTATAGTTATAATAAAAACGTCAAAAAACATAATTTAAACTTTTTTATTGTCTAATGATACTAATTTTACTCCGCGTAGTCAAAATAACGCTTCTTAGTCATTATACAAACAATAAAGTACGTAAACCCCTGATTTATAGATTGAAGACATTTACACAAGCCAATTTGCTAACTCGCGAAACATTTATCTTTACAATGCGACTTACAAATGACAATAACATTTGAAATAACACACATTCTACAGTGCTAGATAGAGTTGTGCCCGCTCGGTCTTTGAAGGGAGCGCTCCCATTTCGTTCAATCGGTCAAATGAACTAGTTCGGCCTTTTAGGTCTTTAGTTCGTTTAGTTCAGTGCGAATTTTGACGTCTGGGAATAAGTAACAGGTTTAGGTCTATACAGAGAGCGGAACTAATATGATTTGGTTGCTCTTCACCGCGGGTATTTGCGTTTTTCTTCTCGCTCGCATCAATTAAATTTTGCTACGGTGGTACAAAAATGTGTCATTTTTCGCAATTAAAATAAACAACAGGTTTATAAGAAAAAGTGAGGCTATATGGAACTACAGGGTACGGTTTATTTGAACGGCCTCCGAGCTTAGCTGGTAGAGACCCTGCTTACGAAGCAGGTCCCTGGAGGTTTGAATCCTGGTTAGTACCTACATTTATTTGTGTGTTTATCACGAATATTTATTTCTGAGTTATGGATGTTTCCTTTGTATCTAACTATTATATATATCGTCATCTAGTACCCAGGTATCTGGATACCGGATAGTGAACGGATATCCGATGCATCTCTAAGTACAGTGATAAGATTGATAAAGTAAAAAGTCACCTTTTAAATTTATCACCACCGCTACCATTTACATTTAAACAAACCAAAAGAACCCGCAAAATTCCACGGGCCCACTTGGAAGCCCAAATAGACAATCGGACAGATTATCTCCTCCCATAAATATCGCCATTTGACTGTTATAAATCCCAGGATTTCTACAATAAATAATCTTAAAAACAGCCATTGTGCAAACTAATTCCCGGTTTTTATTTGGCTCCAGCCCACGAGCTCTATAGAAAATCGCTTGTCGAAATCTATAAATATGTCCATTTTTTTCAGACAGATGCGTCCGAGCATCCTATTCAATTTCATTCTCCCTGCATGCTCAATAACCCTTACAACATTTAAATACGGTTTATTTTTGCTTGTTCTAATTGTATAAATAAATTGGCAGATTACCACGAGTGTTTGCGATTCGGTGAATGCAATTTTTTGCACAACGAAAAGACGATTGGAGATTTCCTGTTGCTTACAAAATCTCAATGCAAAATCAACTTTATTTCAATTCGAATAAGGTAGAAATTTTTATAAGTAGGTAAAGTAGCTACTGTTTGAGAAAGTATGGGCAATGTTGACACAGATGGTTAACGAATAGTTATGTCACTGAGTGTTTGATTTGTTGCGTGGATAAATAGCTATTGTAATATACAAAGGGGCATTTGTTTGATGACACTATTAGCTAACGCTTTGTGTTGGGTTATGACATACCTTTACATCAGAAGCCGGTATTCAGAGATAATGCAAATGTCAAATTATATTTTAAATAAGGAACCAAATAAACGGGAGACTCGCTTATGTAAGTTATAAAAGTTATTACAAAATGAAGAAACTTTAAAGTTGTTCCTGCTATCTATGTAGCGTACCTAGCAAAAAAAAAATTGTTTTTTTAGCCAAGTTTTTCAATGTCTACAGTAATTGTAATTTTGGTTAAAGATTCACAAGGTGCGACAAAACCACATGGTAGGTAGGTAGTTAGTTCGTCTTTACCCTTTGTAATTAGGAAAATTCTCTTAACTATCGAACGACAATGGAAAAATAATATATAATCTTTGTACCTTATTTTTGAGTTGTTGATTCTTAATATCGCGATTATTATTAATTGAAATAAACCACTTTAAAGTAAATTTATCGCGGTTGTTAACATCGTGACCTTACGTTTCGAGCTATGAATGATATCGTCATTTTAACCCTGTGTTAACGAGTGCTGATAAGGTCTCGAAACATGGGGTCACGGTGTTAATAAATGCGATAAATCGGTTTTAAGGTGTTTGGTTTCAATTTTTGATTCTTACTAACCGTTATTTTAACTGACAAACATTTACCTTTAACTTATAACATCCTAGTTTAATATAAGAATACCATAGAGTTTACTAAACTGTTAAAACCACATGCCCACAACTTAAAAACTCTAAAGTCTATTTATTTTCCAATTCACAGCACTAGGAATAAATCACCCCTCTTTCCCCACCAAGATAATACCGACTAAACTCTTAAAGTCAAACTTTACTCATAACGTCTTCAGTTCAAATATCTAAAGATAATCTACAATTTATGTCCCCAGCATTAATCTCAAGCGCAATTTAAACTAAAAATGCACATAAAATTCTGGTCCATAAATTTTTGCTCCCGCCCCGAATGTAACAACTAATGGTTTTGAAGTATTGGCATTATGTTCTTTCATACTACGTTATTTATATGACATGCACATTAATACTCATTATTTTCACCCCTCTAAATATTGCTACATTCTCCCTCTTAGATAAAATAAATTCCCTTCTTTATTTTTCAATCTGCAAGTTTGGGTATCACTGTTGTATGGAATCATTTTACTCTGTGGACTTGGGTAAAGGTGTCAGACAGTTTTGTTCGCGGGCTGTCAGAAACAAGCCGCCATATTTTTTCTCCCCTGTATGTTTCGTGATTCTCAGAGTATTAAATTACTTATTTAATTGGCGTTGTAAATTTAGTTTATGCGCTAAAGTGAACAATAAAAGTATTTCTAGTTTTATGTTATGACTATTGAATAGCGTACTCGTTGTGTAAATAAAACTAGTTGACAAAAAATACAATTCAAGTTGTATTTCAGCTTTATTACTCGTTTAAGTCAGTAAAATATTATTCTGTTTTTAAATTTTATCGCTAGTGCTACTTAAGTCCGTAAGAAAGAATGCTAGCTAACCTATTATTTACTAGCTAATTCGTCAGATCACATCGTGTACAGATATTTTTTCAGACATTTAAAACCGCTTTTTATGTACCTACCTACTTAAAAAGAGGTTTATTGAATTGATTTTCATGAACTCAGGATAAAATGAGTCGGCAGCGCTGCGTGCTGTGCTTACTTTCAACGCAAGCACAGCATATGTAATAGTACTAAAGTACAGAAGCTTCTCTTTCCTACGTTTGACGTTTAGCTTGTCAAACATGAAAATGTCAAGATGACATTAACATTAGGGGTGTCACCATGCTGTCAGGTGCGTATGGTGGTACAATAATTTGTATAAAAATATAAATAGGAACAAAATATGTATCGGAAAATTTATTTGTCTTACAAGAACACGTTCTTATCAATTATTTATTAGTATTGTAATTTGCCTAAGTATAAATTAGAATGAATTTTCTGAAATATAAATATATCTGAACGCACCCGTGAGGTAATGCGCGTTGCGCGAACCCTGACAGTTATGCCACCTATAGGCGGAACAGTTTGTGTCAATGTAAAACGCGAATAGTCCCTGTCAACACAGTGAATCCTGGCGATCTTACTCACCAACAGAAACACAACTACGAGTATGAGTAGGGTCTTTAGTGATATTAAACTGCGGTTTTCTGTAAGGTGGAGGTAATTCCCCATACGGGCTCTGCTCCAGATTTGAGCGAGACGACATTCGTTGTGCTGTGCCCTACCCCACTAAACGATATGCATCCGCCGTGCCCATACCTCTCTTAACTGTAGAACACCTATTAGTAGGCCTTAAAATATAGTATGATGCTGTAGAACTATGACCCCAATGAATACCAAACTGCCGCTGAAAACACTTACCAATTTTTATCATTCCCATTCACGCGTCAATAAGGGCGTCCACTGACGATGCGTCACGCAATCGCTCAAATAAATCAGCTATTATCTCGCCTCTCGAAAGCAACACAAAACGGTGACGCCAACAAATGACCGCCATTGCTCTTCGCATCCGCATCCGAGGACTCTGTCAATATATCCGTGAGAGCGGGTGGTGGGAGGAATAGGAGGTAGCGGGAGCGGGGTCATTAGCTGCAGCGATTTCTGTATTCATTATTTTAGGGACGTATTTGAGTTAAAACCGGTCATAGACTGTTCCTTAATCTCTATTATGCGAAAAAAATATTTATAAGTAGGTACTTTTTTAAATGAATATAATTTTGTCCCAAATCAAAATCGACAAAATCATATTACTGTAATAAGAGGCTGTACGTTTGCTAAATTCAACGACTTGCTGCACGGGTAACATACGAGGTATCTTTAGTTTAGCCTCGATTCTCTACGTAATTGCTAAAGACTGTTATTAAGAAAGTAATTATAATATTTGGTTAGTTATCAATCGTTATAAAATAATCAATACGTAATTTACGAGTAGATGGACATATAATGATTAAGACTAAAACTGCTTTTAGCTTTGCCTCACACAGTTAAAAACCAGATAACTCCGGTGTCAAACTTCATTAAACAGTAGTCTTAACTTAGGAATCTTACGATTAAATCTAAATTCGAGAAACTTCGTTTACTTTTTAAAACTTCTCTCTACCATCTGATAAAGAACTCAGCTTGCCTTGCTTCATCCAGGTTCTAGTTCTAGGTGGTTTCATCAAACAAAGTCGCAATAGAGAAGGCACCTTCTAAGAAAGATGCAACTTCTGCCATCTGAGAATGTAACGAACCCAACCCCTTCAAAATAATTTAATTTAATAACATGAAATACGAGTAGCCTATAGACATAAAACTCCAGTCGGAATTCTTTAGTACCTACGGCTAGCATATCTCGGCGTGAGTCCATAACTTGAGCCGCACTTAGTGTTTGAAATCCCGTTTGACATGACATAGGTACTACAGTCCGATCCGACTATGCCAAGTTTCCTAGATTTTTAAAACACAGACTGTGAACGTGTCAAGTAAACGACATTTCAAAGATGTTTTACGTTTAAAATAACACTTTAAAGTTAATTTTGTTCAACTTTAACACGACAGAATTGTAAAATCGTTAACTTGATTTTTAGCCTCTCCTTGAGATTTTTGCAGACGTTTTACTTACCGTTTCTCTAGACTTGGACCGGCCCGCAGCGCGCCCCATCTGCCACCCTAACCGCAGTTATATTTTATTTGCGCAATAAATTACGTTTTATTACACATATTTTGTCGTGTTACAATAACTAATGCACCCAGTCTCAATTCGCATGTAATTCTGCGTGACGGGTTTTTTTTTATTTGTGCTATTCATTGGATTATCTTTCAGGTCTTTGTGTTTCCGAAGTTTGGCGTCGATTGATCGGGTGGAGAATTAAAAATAAATGGGTTATTTTAAAGCTCTTAAATTCTTCTTTTAAAGTTTCGTAATTCAGCAAAATGGGATTTATATAAGGTAAATCCAGTGTGCTTTGAGTTTTATAAATAATACGAGACTTATTATTTAATAAGGTACCTATACAATTGTAAAGCACGAATCAAATCATTAATTAAATGTATATAAATTGAATGAGATATATATATATCATATACTATAAAAAAAGTGACCAAGCCCCCGGTGAGCAGGGCTGGGATCGAACCAGCGACCTCCTGCTTTCGCGGCGGCAGACGCCCTAACGACAGGGCTACCCGATATATGACATCTCTTTCAATTTATAATTAGGTACCTAATTTCTTAAACATAATTCTAAAGCATACTACGCAGCGCTCCAAAACGCGCATTTATAGGGACATAAAACTGCTATGCTCAAGTTCGAGTCACGCAGTCGATAGCGATTCGAAAGCGACAGCAACTCATGGTGCCGATACTACACACCTTTCTCGACACCTGGTCGGCTGAAACGCGAAACCTGGAGTCTTGGAGATCCAGGGGAGAGGTCTTTGGTGGAGACCGTACCGTAGCGTAGCCTTGTTTGGTACCCGGGACGATTTCCTAATTAAACACCCCTCCCCCATAGCGCATGGACGATGGTATGGTAGCGTAAGAGGGGGGCGGTACTGAGGTAGAAAACGTCGCGTCGCAGATATTTAAGACTTACGTATCATTCCCCTAAAATATGCTCATAAAATATATCCGTTCCAAATCCAAAGCTTAAAAATCCTCTAGCAATATTTTCCCCCAAGATGTCTATAGTTTTACGATCAACCCTTCCAGCATAGACAACGACAATCAGTCCTATGAGACCGTGAACATCGTAAAAGCACATATGGACTCGCAAAAATAAACTTTCACACATAATCAGGCAAAAAACAATTCTATTTACATTCAGATAAGGTCGGGTTTGAAAGTGAGGGAGTTATCAGTAAAAAGTAACTGGCTTGAATAATAACTATGTCTCAGAAAGGTCTTATAAATTCAGGATACTTTGTTTCAAATGTTTTAGGACACGTTTCGTTTTATTTGTTGTTACTTAGCATTTGGAGGTTCAGATACATACTGATATCAGATCTGAGTGACTAGGAAGTGGGTATAGGCTTTAGATGATTTGATGGATGGGCCCACAGAAACACCAATAACCTACTTAGTTCCAAGGGAAAACACCAAAAACCTACTTAGTTCCAGTGTCAACCTGTTAAAAAGTGAAGCCTCAAAATGGACTGGGTTCAAAAGAAAGATGTATGACTCCAATGTATGGAACTATGAAAACATGTCATGCTTCCCTGCGTCAAATAAAACTGCCATCTAGTTTTGTTATTATTTTAAGGACGTCCCATTATAACATCTTAATGACTATAAACATGACGTGAGATTTAGACATATTTCAATATAATAGTAACGGGTTCCTCCCATATTTGTGTTTAACTAATTATTTTAACCCAGGAGCTGGCAGCTTCCTCGCTCAATGTATAAGCTTAGCGAGGAAATGCTGCCAGGGTCCTCGGTACCATGCTGCAGGGGCCTATTTTAGATTTATTTTAGTTTTTATTTAGTTATATTTTAGTTCTTATCTAGTTTTATTATTTTAACTGTATTTACCCTGACTCTGCGCACTAGCCCTGGGCAAGCCCTTGGTCACTTTTTCTGTAGTATAATTATGACGTCGCTTTCATTTTATAGTTGTATTTTTACATATTAAAACGTGGTCCCTCACGTTACTCGCGTTAAATATAGTTTTAGGCGGTAAAATTCAATTTAAACGCTATGTCACTCACAGCCATATAATAGATACAGTACTAACTGAATAATGAAACGAATTCTATCTTTCTATTATTTACTAAAATAAAAGAAGTAATAAGTAGAGAGTGCAAACTACTCTCATAGGTAACATATTGGGGTGGATGGTGAAAAATCACGTAAGAATCCATCCCCTGTATTAGATTCTTCACCCCACAAATCACCCCTCAGGCGATTTGTCTCCGTCTGTGCCTGCAGCTCGAAAACGCGACGTCGGAGTAAATTGCAAGAGACAAGCTTCTCTGTCAATTTGATGTCATTTTTCAAATGTAGAGTGAATTTGTGCGCTGCTATAATAAATTAATCTCAGTTTAATGTCTTCCGAGTTTTAAAAGAAAGTCGAATTTAGAACGACGAAGAAGGTTCTTAATTCGATGTTTCTTTGTATGTTTGTCACGCGATTACTCCGTCAATAGTAAGTTATTTCAAGGGTCGTGGTTTGATTTAAATCTAATGATGTGATGGAGGAACAATAACGCGAGATTTTAATGTTATCTAATATTGTCTTTGTCACGTTATTTAAGTAAGGACATGAAAGATATATGACATTCAATATTACCGTGCTAGCTCATTTCTACTGCTACTCTTTAAAGATTAGCTGGGATTCGAAACCGGATCATTAGCTTGTCAGCTTAACAAATATACCTAACTTACATTGTCACCCTAACAAACACCAGTCATTAATCTTATCGCACTTAAACCAGACACTTCGACATCCGCCATTCCGCGGACAATGCGCCATTTGTAACACGAAGTAGTGTGACCATGCGCCCATCAGTCCCCGGACACGTAGGACAATCATTTTTCATTACGCACGATTCATTAACATGTGGGGGCTGGGCAATTATGTCCGCCGCATCAATCAAGTCACCCCAGCCTTTGATATTTTGTTACGGGTGGGGTGACGTTGGATAAATGGGTAATTTAGACGGTTGCTTGTAGTGTTATATTTTGTGTTTGTTTGAAAGGATTAGATGTTTGTGTGGGTTCACCGGAAATTTCCGGTGAATATTTATTAAATCTAGTTTAACACACACATACCTAAAGTTCTGATTATAGGTGTGTAGTCACAAGTTTTAATCAGCATGCCATTTCAAATAATCATTAAGATACGCCAAAAAGTAAGTATGACATACCTACTTACTTTTGGGCGTACCTACTTTTTAGTTATATTTACCTATTTCCCATGATGTACAGACCAATACTTTCCAGCCTATTTGTTAAAATATAATTATTATGATCAACGATATTTTCACATCTAAAAATTAATTGACGCAACACGCGGCGGTATTACGATACGATGGATAAAATCACAGTTATTTAGTGACATAGCAATATCTATGTTTTTCACTGAGAAACAGTTCTGGAAATAGTTACCTACCAGCGAATCCAGAGTCAAGCTAATTTTTTGCAGCTCATGAAAAAAACGCCAAATTAGCTGCAGGTTGCCTGCGATTTTTATACCCACCACTGTTACGTACCTACTTACACATTGACATTCATTGTCTTCCAGCAAATGCGGTAATATTTTAGGTATCGTACTCTAAGACAGCAATACGATTTACAAAGTATTCAGACCATCGTAAAACAGTTGACATCTCACCCAAACTTGCCACCCAAACATAAATCTGGCCAGTTGTTAAAACGTCGCGAAACACAAATCACAGGCACAATGTACCGCGCAGTTATTCTCGTTATATCAGCTATTATCATTATTTATAACGCCCGCTTCTAATAAATCGCGGAGATAAATGTGCGTTTGCACATGTCCACTTTAATTCTTTGTCCGTTTTTATTTCGGGATTGATTTGTTTACGAATGGGTTTGGAGCGCTAATTTTATGCAAAATGAAAAATGAGGTTAGGGATATGAGAGACGAGTGTTATTGCGTTTCGTTAACGATCGATTTTTATGATGAAGGATGGTCTGCGGAAACGTAGTTTGGTTTGCGAATGCGTAATATATTCAGTTTTTATACAAATACAAAATTTTAAAGCTTTTACGCCCTTGTAAAATACAAGATTGTTTTGATAAAGCATCCGTATCGATTACAGACCGACTTTGACTTTCAACAAAAAAAAAGCTTATCGATCTTTTATGGGACATCATTTTTTTATTTTTTTATTGCATTACATGTCACACACCAACAAAGTGTGGTCAGGAAAAACAAAACCTCGTGCGGATTTTGTTTTCTCTTACATACTGACATACTTTTTACGACCGGCTGGCATAGTTGGTAGTGACCCTGCCTGCTAAGCCGATGGTCCTGGGTTCGAGTCCCGGTATGGGCATTTATTTGTTTGATGAACACAGATATATATCTGTTCCTGAGTCCTGGATATTTTCTATGTATTTATTTATTTGTATATTATGTATATCGTTGTCTGAGTACCCGTAACACAAGCCTTCTTGAGCTTACTGCGGGGATAAGTCAATTTGTGTGTGGGTTTGTGTATGTCCTGTAATATTTATTATTATTTATTGACAATTGCGATCTCGATCGATTTGATCCCTCTCGGTTCAAAATTGCCTCGTCAATTATCAAACTAATATCACGAAACCATAAAAAACTCAGATTACAGCAATATTTCACATTCGCATACGCTTCGACATCCGTATTTATTTCGCAGGCCGCAATAGACAAACGGCCGTGCGCCATAAAGTCTCTCGATGACAAACTGCCCGCACTAACGACCGACGCCCTGCGATATTTTTACGCGCGGTTCGTAGTATGCCCCTTGTGTTAGGGTATGGTGTTTGCGAAGAGCGATCGTCACATTCGTAAAACCGTCAATAGAACTTACAAACGATGTAAACAAAAGGTATCAAATGTTTTGTCACTGTTTCTCCTTATATAACACTACCTCATCAAACACCACTGAAGCTATTCACTACTGATATGGTCATATTATTGTAACATACAGAACGTGATATATAACTTAATATTGGAGAATTAATAAAAAACATTAAAGTTAGGTTATTACGATCAATATGACGATTTCGTTACATTGTTAGAAAGTTGGATTCGCGATTTTATTGCAGTTCACATCATTTTGAACAACATGATGGTCACCCTATGTGTTTTTAAATACCGCGCATTATCTGCGTGCGATGTCTTAGCGGGACATGACTTGAGAGACTAGAGTCAAACCACGTTATCTTTTCTCAGCAAATGAACTGTCAAACTTGAAAGTGTTATTTTAAACGTCAAACTTCTATGAAATTATGACGATTACTTAACACTTTCACAATATGTGCTATCAAAAACTAGGAAACTTAGCATAGATGGACTCTATACGTTTGTTTCTGACACGACCTTTAAGTAAAAGACTAGCGCTAAGTACTGTTCTACAGTCGATAATCTAAATCATCATTCGGTTTAGACTAAAATATGATAATAAATACAAAATGAAAATGAAATATAAAATATGATAATAAAGAGTGTTGGTGGCCCAGCGGTATGACGTGAGACTTTTAATCCGAAGGTCTCGGGTTCAAATTCTGCCGGCTCGTACCAATGAGTTTTTCGGAATTTATGTACAAAATATAATTTGGTATTTACCAATCGCTTTTCGGTGAAGGAAAACAATCATGAGGAAACCGGACTAATCCTAATAAAGCCTAGTTTACCATCTGGGTTGGAAGGTAAAATGGCAGTCGCTTTCATAAAACTAGCGCCTACGCCAAATCTTGGGATTAGTTGCAGACCCCAGGCTTGGCATAAGCCAGAAAAACGCTAGAAAGAAAGAAAAGAAGAATAAATACGAAATGAATTGTCATATAAAACGCTACCGCTAATGACTTGCAAGTGTGCAATTTAAGAGATATGAAACAAAACATATTCGCCGAGTCTATTTATCTCAATAAAAAATATTATTACAGCACACGTGCGGGAAACACCTTATAGACCAGCAAAAAACTTATTGAATTGCTTATTGAAAACTTGCAATGGATAAATCGTTTATTTTCATTTTCGTTGTATTGTGCAATTTGTGCAATATCATTGATACGCGTGGAAAGTTATAAGATATTGCTGAATTTGAATAATAAGTAGTAGTAGTAGTATTTAAACACTTTATTGTACCAAAATACAGAAAACAAAAACTAAAACATACAAGCAATTAGAATGGAGTTTGCTAAAAGAGAACCATGTTTTCTCTACTATCGCACTCAAAAGTACATGGACAATTTACGACGAAATTAAAAATAGATTTATTATCATAATTCATAAAGCAACAGTATATCATAATTCAAGTGTAAAGGGAGGGCGCCGTCGTCAAATCCGAAATTGAAGAAAATGTTCATGAAATTGAATGATAACCGAATGTTTTACATAATTCCGAAGGTCTGTAGATAGCTAAAGGTTAGTTTATGTTAGGTTAGTTATGTTATGTTAGGTTTCTCACCCAGTCTGAAAAGGTGACAGAAACATACACACACAACAAATAGGGCAACAAAGCTTAAAGGATGACTCACGCTAGGGCGAGACGGGACGGGACGATCTGTCAATTTATATAGAAAGAATCACGATCACGTGATTCTTTTCTTTCTATAGAAATTGACAGATGTTGTTGTGTTTAACTGGCTAAAGCATTAACCCTGGTACTATTTAATATTGGTTGTATTTAATATTTTACTCTCCTGTTAAAGCCGATAAGGTTTAATGATCGTTCCATCGACTTCCATCGGCAATAATACACTGCCATCTGTCACGCTGACTGCCGGTACATAAAATTGAAATATTATTATGATCATCGATAATTTATATGAGTGCTCTCCATTTTCTGGATACGATGTCTCTTTTAAGGTGCTGACACTGCTGACAATACCCAAGTAATTCACGTTTTTTAAAAAGTTTCTTAAGACAAATAATTATTTACTGGTGGCTTCCTCGCACAACGAGGTCCAATGCCTCAAGGATTTATTTTAGATTTAAGGTACGCCTTGCGGCTGAAATAATCATATTAAATAATTTTTACATGTGTAATATGGACCACATATCTTGCTGATTCGGCCGGTTCATAAAAATGAAATAATATTATTATGAGCTTCGATAATTTATATGAGTATCCGCCATTTTTCGAATGCGATGTCACTTTGAAGTGACTTAATTGGAGCACGACTTATTTGAGTATGACAAAGTGGTTTCACAATACGAGGTTCGTTCATTTTTTAAATAGGTCAAATCTTGTAAGAGTTGTAAGTAAAGTCAAATTGAGGATCGATTGGATGTTTATAAGTTTTTATTTTCAATATATATACAGTACGAGTAACTTACCTACGTACCTACTTAGCTAAATCTAAAATAAATCCTAGAGGCATTGTACCTAGGATGCTGGCGGCATTTCCCCGTTGTACGAGGAAGCCACCAGCTCTTCGGTCATCAGTTACATCAACCAGACGTTTCCCGATTTCTACCAAAAACTTGCGTGCGCTGGGACCCCATGCACCTAGAGTTTCGACCCCACATGGTACAAAATAGCGCAACTTCTTGCCAGTTACTGAATTGAAGACGGCACAGATCTGCCTGCACAGTGTCTTCCCAGCGGTACCTGGGTCGCCCAACCGGGTGACGTCCAGTCGGACATCCCATGTACGCTCTCCTGGCAGCACGTACTCAGAATGGGAGAAGACCGCGGTCTTCTCCCATTCTGAGTAGGTGGAACCAGCAAAGTCTGTGTGATTTTTTTACGCCGATGATGTTGGGTTCGACCACCACTCAATCAATCAATCTCAGGACCTCAATGTTTTTCCGGACCCTCCATGTGCCGTCATCTCTCTTGTCAGGTCCCAGGATCTTACGGAAAACCTTACTTTCCGCCACAAGGAGTTGACTTTCTTCTATTTGGGTTAGTCTCCAGGCCTCACAGCCATACATGAGGAAGGGTCTTATGACAGTTTTATAGATCTTAATTTACTTGCATAAGGCCATCCTGATCCTGATAACGGAAGCCAAAAGTATTCATAATTAAATAACGTCACTGACTTTGCACACGCTGTCTTAAATACCTACTTCTACTAATTTCTATATGTATAATGGATGCTAAAGTAATCAAAAGCAAATTTAGTAATAACATGTGTAATAAGGGTCGAAAATTCTATTTGAATAAAATCACATCATCCTTAAAATACAGGGTGTCCATCGCCGCGGGGTAAATGACTCGTCGGCACCTGGGACTCTATTATACACGCCTACCAACTGGTTGTCTCGAGCTAACTTAAGGTCAGGTGGGGTAAGGGAACGACCAGGCAAAACATGCCTTGCCGTGTGTAAATGTGTATGTATGAAATATGTAATATGCCGCGTGCCCGAGTGCATCTTCACCCTTAAGGCGCATCTTGCGTGCAGTGGTCAACATCTGTCCGCTCTCATACTCCAAATGAAATTTGTCATAAAACATTTTTGTGTAATAATTAAAGTTCGTGGTTCGTGAGCAAAAACGCACTTTCAATGAGGACTCGGAAAAATAAAGTATATTCTAAAGTGTGTGAGTGTAAGTGCATGTTAGGAATTATCATACTGTTTCTTGCTTGATCAAAACCAACACAATAAAATAATACATTTCCTAACTAGTGCGGTAAAACAAAGAAAGGCCGAGATCGCAGATGTTTGCGACCCGAGCTGCAAGCGAGGGACGTAAATATGCGATTAAGGGCTTTATTTATTACCTCACGTGTTAGGTACATCATTTTATGCCTACACTTGGGCAGAAATCGGCTTTTTCCGTACGCGTAGCGTGCGGAAAAAGGCACTTTATGGCCAGGTATGGCATAAAGGATTTTATTACATGCAGCATAAACAGTCTTAGCACCTTCTATATGGTTGGCAACATAGCTTCTAACGATCTTCTTCATGACCTGTCATGGCCAAGGCACTAAGATTGTTCATACTGAATATAATGTTATGTGTGGGTCCAAATTCATATATAATAAATTATTGTTAATATTTTTTATGTTTCCGTTGGCCACCTAACTACCTATTAACTAACAATATTTGAGTCAACCAATTGGAACCCTAGGCCACTCTAGAACCATGTTAAAATGACTGCTTGTTGTCAGAGATTTCTTAAAATCTAAAAACGTTACTATGATATAGTCCTACAGTGGTCCAGGGTTCCAATTGGTTGACAGTACCCTGCTGAATATATGCAACCTATGCATTTTTTTTCAACTCGCTAGCTACCATCTGGCAGCTGTATTATCATATGTCTGTTCTTCTGAGGCAAATACTTGCTTACGCGTGTTAAGCAATGGGAATGACCACAGAGCTTAGTGATGGATCACCGACCAAGATTGATATACTGTGAATATGCCCGCATAGTGATTTTGAACTTTGAAACCCTGAAGTTAAGATTGAAAACTTTGTGCTTTTTGAACAGTAGAGATTAGTAATCTAGTGCAGTGTGGTTAGAAATGGGGATTCGACCCTTAGGTAGCATTTTGCGTGTTGCGACATTGCGGTTACAGCGGGCAACGTGTGTTACATATATTCTATCAAATCCTTGAGTAGTGGATGGATGGACTGGTCTCAGCGTCTATTTCAGACGATTAAGGTGTAACTTCCGAGGAACATTGATTTTAAAGGCTAGAGACCAATGTTAGACCGACATAGCCAGAGAACTGACAAGGGAAGTTCGCCACAGATTGCGATGTGTCGCTACGGCAGTGCCTATTTCCCTCTCATCAGAAAATGCCGCAAACCAGGGTGCTTAGACAAGATGCTAATCGCTCATGTTATACCTATGAGCCCTGGGAACTGGGGGCTTTGGTCACTTTATCTGTTGTATATGACATCTCTTTCAATGTATAATTTATATATATCATAGTAGTGTGACTACTTAAAAACATGAATCAAAACATTTATAAATTATAATTAATAATTCATGCTTTACAATTTATAATAATTATGAACTCAATACTACTCTCACAATACTCCTTACCTTACCTTACAATGTAATTTTACTGATAATTAAATGCAAATGAATTCACCAGAATCCTCCAAAACACGAAACCATCAAGTCGACAAACAGGTCTAATAAGAATTGACAACAAAATCTGCGCAAATTCAAATTGAATCACGTCACTTATTTGCCGACGGGGTACATCTGTCTCATCGTACCCCGGTCACAGATTAAACAACAATACAAATGTACGATATTTTCGACAGTCAGCTGTTATTCGAACGAGTGAGTGAAGCGAGTGAGATCTTCTGATCTACATGGCCACTCCGTCCGAAGGAAGGAATATGATTTTTTTTGCCATCTAAAACACATACAATAGAAAAAATAAGTAAAAAATAAGACAAAGTAAAAAAAACACAACAATTAACTTATCTCTTATGCTAAACATTTAAAACATTAAAGTAAAACTATTCAGATAAAGGCAAATGGGTCTCAATTTCAGCATGTGCCAAGCTTTAAAGAACACTTCCGTTCCACAAGAAAGACCTACCCCAACTAAATGGGATATGGTCTAGAAGGAATAGGAAGAAGATAAGATTTTCTTTCAATCACAAAATAGTAAATTTATTTTGCAGACGTCTCTGTTTAATACAAAAACAGAACTGATCATAGTATTGTCTTCTGTTACCGCGATTGTTATTCATTGAAATTAAACACTTTAGAACGGATTAATCGCGTTTACATCATGAACCTACGTTTAGAGCTCTTTACAGCACTCGTTTTCACAGGGTTAAGATGATGACTGAGAGAATGCGAATTCTCCCCGACACACAAAAAAGTTACTTGTGCAAACTAACTATATACAAAATATTAAATATATTATTATTATAAAAATAAAAATAAATAAAAACAAAAACAAAGGTTGATCTTCTCGTACAATGCCCAGAGGGGCTTATAAAGCTAGTATTCATTGCCACCAATATGATTGAATGCATTCAATCATTTCAATCCAAACCCTGTGAGGATTAACTGAACTGGTCGCTTTTGAGATTGCTAAGTTCTCGTCAATTATTTTAAAGACATTTCATTGCAATGAGTGGTATATCTGTTGTTTATTATGGGATCTGCGCCTTATAACGTAATTAGGCGAACTCTTAACGTGCTGATTATATTTGACGGGATAATTCGGAACCGTCGGATGTAAATGAATATGGAATGAATCCATTATGCCGCAAACAAGCCGAGGGGCGATAATTTACTCGTAAGGTGGAAGTTTGAGGAGTTGGTACAACGACTGGTTTTGCGAAGTCAAAATCAATCGCATATTAGTAAAGGTATTGGCAGGAAATTTGAGGTAATTCAGATAAAGTTAGTCTAGTTTGCGTATTTACTCTTCCCAAAACTAAATTTTTTTTTGCATCGGTCCGATCTGTTTAAGAACTGCCTTAACTAATGTTATAGGAATAGCAGATGGAAATGGGGCAGCGTTCCCAATATTCTCTTCCCTCACTGTTGAGGGTCGTGACTCTTCAAACGGTGACCAAGCTGTCTCCATCGGCTTCGTTCCGTCGCTTGGTGGAGAGCATCTGCAGATTTTTGGAAGTCTTCTATACCTACCACGAAAATCGAATGATTGCGGATTTGTATCTCCATTTCTGTCACACTTGCATATTGGAGTGACAAAGAGGTTTTCCCGTCAATGCCAATGTTCGATGTTCGTGGTAGGCCTGCAGATCCTACCATTTCGGAGACTTACCCAATATATACTTGCTTGTAATTAGGAAGACTCTTAACATTCTGATTATATTTGACGGGGTGATTCGGGACTGTTGGATGTAAATGAATACGGGATGATTTAATTACGCCGCAAACAAGCCGAGGGGCGATAATTTAAGGCGGTGGAAGTATGAGGAGTTGGTAAAACGAGAGTGGTTTGGAACAGTCAATGTTAATTACCTACAGGTATCGGAATGAGAGTTGAGTTGAATGGTTTGTGACAGTTACTAAGATGGAGGCTAATAGGAATTAAACGCCATTAGTCAGCACAATCAAGAGGACGAAGCCCTATGCGCTGGACAGACCAGATCCATGATACGTTACACATTGCCGAAGACCGAAACAAGTGGAAAGCGATTTTTCATTGATTGATTTGTGGAGGTCACGACCCTCAGCAGTGAGGAACACGACAAAAGGAGGAGAAGTCAGCACAATCAAACATCTTGTTTTTTGTTTAAAAAAAATAGGGTCTGGGTAGTCCTAGCCCATGTGGTCCCCGCGAGTTCTCGTTACTCCCCTGGCCTTGCGCTGGTGATCTGCGAGGTCCCCGTCGATTGGGCCCAAGGTCAGTCAGCCGGCTGGCGAATCCTGGTTCAGACAATTTAACAATATGTGCGTAGGTATGGAAAAGGCGATTCAATCAAAGGAGCGTTCATTTTTATAATAATTATTTAGACCAATTGTTCGCGGTAGCCCAATGCTTAATAAAGTTGTGAAGTACGAGTAATGATGCAATTCAATTTATAAAACTTAAGCTTTAAAGGGCATAAACCCAATCCGTCTAGGTTTTATTGTTGGTAATAATCGATTTAGATCGCTTTCTTTAAAGTCTTATTTCATATTTTTCATGAAATGCATGCAATAGATAGCATTATGAATAATATGATAGATTTTTTGCCGTTACTGTACTGCTGCCACCCTTATTTTACTTGACAATAGAGGTCAATGAAAAACAGTGTCAAAAACTTTCCGATGTTCAGGTCTTTCCTGAGGAGTACCCAAAATTTAAGGACTATATAGGTTGATTTTCTTATTCAACTCTTATAAATGGGCACTCCTTTTTTATTGACTTGTATGATAAAATAATTATTGCACACTGTTAATTATTACCCACAGGAAAGAAAACTTGAGTGTCCAGCTGAGATGTAGTGTAGATATGATAATAAACCGGTACTGAAACGATTTGGCAGCTGCTTATAGTAGTTTATGTAACAATGATATAATAAGGCATAAGTATGTGCTGTTGCATACCCTAGTTTTTCTACGGCAGCTAAAACAGCGACAAAAGCAAAATTTTGAAAGGTGGCAGAATGTGGAAGATGCCGTATGCCCACTATAGAAAAAAAAAAACAACAGTTCTAATATATTGTATAAAAATCCATAGGAGCAGTGTTCTTATGGAATACTTACAAACGTTATAATGTTTACTTTTTTAATATCGCTGTCAGTCATCTAATTGACAGATAGAAGTGCTGGAGTAGAAAAAATACAAAATAAGCTGCTAAAAATATACCATAGTTCTCACAGAACCGAATATAATTTAGCCTTAACCACTCTATATAATGAGTTGTCTGGAATAATAACCGCGTTACCATATTTCCTCCGGCGTCGCCGGGTTATTTATTGGCTTAAAATTGTAGTCATCGCATACATTATGTATGACGCCCGTAATTACCCCGAGCTCCCCTTAGTCTGTTCGCACTGGGTGACTTTCAAATCGAACATTGAACCAACATTTTTTTGAAGTTTGAAGAAAGATTAGCTTTGTTGCCTGTTTGAAGAAAGATTAGCTTTGTGCCAATGTTCGCATTTCGAGCTTTCTTGGCCGCTAGTTTTTATGTGTATTGTGTAAGGTATCGCAGTGTGGACACGGGGACTCGATGACACTACTTCGTTGACGGATCGCGATTAATTCATATCGGGTGTCCAGCAAATGGTCGCGCTTCGAGCTTTGTTGGCCGCTAGTTTTTAATGTGTATTGTGTAAAGTATCGCAGTGTGGACACGGGGACTCGATGACACTTCACTTCGTTGACAGCTCGTGATTAATTCATATCATAGCGTCCATCAATGTTCACCCTTCGTTGTTTCTCGGCCGCCAGTTTTCAAGGGTTCCTTGGCGTTTAAAATTGCGTTTTGAGGGCTATTAAGATGATAGTAATGGTTGTATCAATATTTTCGAATTGCCATTTAAGGCGTGAAAGGAGTGCATTGACAGCTAGGTACCATCAGGTTATTTTATCCTGATGAAGATAATGATAATAAAATAACTTTAAACTATACAATCGTACAAAAAAAAAGAAAATGACGAAAAATTACACCAAGATCAGAAAATGAAGATTTTTTTATATTTTAATCTAGACCAATCGGTAATTTTAATATTAATCACGACTGTACCACGCCACAGACAAGCCAGAGCGGCCCTACTTGGGAATGCAAACCGGTAAAAATTAGTATAGGAATTACCGGTTCACCGGTAAATATTTACCGCTTGCATTCCCTAGGCCCTACTAGCGCCCATCTCCGGTCGAGTCGTGCGCGTTTACGCAGAAACTGCTATGATAGCAGTAGTAACAAATGGCGGACGGTCGGGCTGCGTTTTGACTTTCCAAAAATGGAAATATTGACCTTCGGCGGGACTCGAATCGCGACTGGGACACCAGCCTACCGCTTTGCCAACTAAGGTACAGAGACCACACCCGTGACCCCGAATTTCTCCACCATATCCCTCGTATGTGCCGTAGGGCGCACTTAGCCTATACCACGAAAATCGAACGATTGCGGATTTGTACCTCTGTCTCGGTCACACTTGCATATTGGAGTGACAAAGAGGTTTTCCCGTCAATGCCAATTTTACCTTGTAGGCGTGCTTATTCCTTTCTTTTTGAAAAATTTGGTATCGTTCGACCTTTCTGCTTAATAATAATAATACACGAAGAAAATGTTTGCGACCGCTGTGAATATTAAGCAACGTACATTCACAGCGGTAGCAAACATTTCCTAAACTTTTACCAAGACCTTATTAAACTCTGGCTCAACTACACCAATCCCAAGACAAGTCCCCCGATTACGCTACCTATTAACCTGTCGTTGCTCGCCATTTAATTCAATTAACACTCTTCTGTCTCGCTCTGTCGCTCGTTAATCGCTTTTTGTGTCTCGCTCTTGCACCGTAATCTGCCTTGCGGTGACCCGTGGTAACTGAAGACAGATAGAAACAGAGAAAACACTGTGTTATAAAACGCCGTATTTTGTTTTTGATTATGCAAAGGAATTATTCCACCAGGTGCTTATAAAAATAAAAAAGGTAGTGAACTTTGATTACGTTTTGTGGCAGCATCGATGTTTTCGAGACAAAAGTTGTTGTATGCTTGGTCCTTATTCATTCTTAAATTAAATGTGCTTGACATTGGCAATTAATAGCTTATCACTGAGCTTGAAGTATCAGTGTATTACAGTGCAGTTTAATTGTAGTTGCTTCATATTTAGGTATCTATCGATTAACTCTGCCTCACAATAAATAGTATGTGTTTGAAATGGATAAGAGTAATATATATATTTTTTTAAATACTTATTTTGGTTCCGCATTACAATAATGTTAATATTTCTTAATGTTATTTTTCGTTGTGAAAATAACTAATAGAAACTGCGTAAAAAATTTGGAAATGCTAAGCTGTTGAAACGCCAGTCGCGTTGAATGTGATGTCGAAGTCCTCGTCAACCGGCAAATCCACATGTATGTACGACATACATCGCCATACTTGTTTGTTATTAACTTTTAAACACCTAAAACCGTTTTTAGTTTAGACTCAATATACTAATTTTGTTTTTTTGCGGGATAAACTTCTTGTCTGAGTGATCGCTCTTGGTGAAGATCTTCGTAAATATAGAAACACGTCGAGCGAAAATCGACTTAATTACATGACTTTAAATATTATTTAATATGAATTATAATTATGCCTAAGGACCTATTTTAGATTAAATGTAGGTAGAGGTACAAAGGTAGCTAGGTAAGTTACACTAACTGTATATTTTGAAAATAAATGTATTAATACCTACTATATAAACTTGTTGGTTTAAGGATGACTCACGCTAGAACGGGACGGGACGGGAAAATCTGTCAATTTCTATAGAAAGCGTCACGTGACATCCGAGGGCTCCGAGCTATCACGTGATTCTTTCTATATAGATTGACAGATTTTCCCGTCCCGTCCCGTGCTAGTGTGAGTCATCCTTTATTATTTTATGACGCGTTTAAACTAATCAGTCTATTATATCTGCAATAACAGGATAAAATCGGCAACAAAATTTTGTTCTGTCGCGTTTTCTATACAACGTGAACCATCTTTGGCAGCGTAGTTTTCGCGCGGTCATGCGGTTTCCATTGTTCGGGCGGACCGCGGGATAAACTTGTCGGTTTAGTACATTTGTCGCGGCGGGCCTTGTTTAACTTTGTCGCAGATTTAACGGTTATTTATCGTTATCGTCGGAGTTGCGGAGTTGGGGATGCTAAATTGTTGACGTATTTGTTGAAGGAAGAACGTGCCTTACGTTCTTCAGTTATGACAACAAACTATGAAACATTCTTATAAACATACTAGCTTTTTTCTACTCCAGCACTTCTATCTGTCAGTTAGATGACTGACAGCGATATTTAAAAAGTATACATTATAACGTTGTCTGTGGTATTCCATAAGAACACTGCTCCTATGGATTTTCATACAATATATGAGCACTGTTGTTGTTTTTTTTTTCTTTAGTGGGCACAACATCTTCCCTATTCTGCCACGTTTCTAGATTTTGCTTTTTACGCTATTTTAGCTGTCGTAGAAAAACTAGGGTATGCAACAGCTCATAATTGGTTCTTAAACTCTCGGGTCTATTATTACAAAACTCGTATTATTACGATCCTCAAGTTTTAAGAACCCTTACACTGTTGCATAAACTACTATTTCTACATTCTTATAAAGACTCAAAGAAGCCTGTGTCACTCTCCACCTTCTTCAACTATCTCCACTTAAAAAATGACGTCACTTCGTAGCTCCGTTTTGCCGTGAAAGACGGACAAACAAACAGACACACACACTTTCCTATTTATAATATTAGCACGGATAATATCGTTTAATAACTCTGTAGGTACCTGAAGGTGGACAGGATGGGATGGAAATGACTGGTGACAGTAGTCAAAAAATTCAAGACGAAGACGACATTCAGCAATATGGCAGGGACCTTACCATGACGTCTTACCGCGATTCAGTTTAGGTTCTTAACTGTCCTCAGTTATATGGCAGCGACTCAATTTGGTTCCTAAACTGAATCGCGTTAAGACGTCACGGTAAGGCCCCTGAATAATGATAAACTCACTGCATATATACATTAGGTATTGACTAAAATTCGACAAACACGTACTCATCCGTAACATGAATTCAGGCTTTTGATGGATGGTGTCCCTAATGCAGGTCTCAGTTCCATATATTGGACTCAATTTGTGCGGCGCTTGTCTTTTGTTTCTCAAATTCCCTTGGCGCTATTGAACTTAAACTCGAAATGTTTGTCTATGAGTAAATAATTTCAACATATTTGCATCTACTACAGGACATATGCCTCTTTCATGGATTGATTGCATTGATCTTGATGCGGCGATTCTGTGCTAGGCCAGCCCTGCCGTTTTTTAATGTCATCCGACCGTCTAACTCATGGCTTCTCCTCGTTCCGGCTTCCAAGTCAAGGTCTCAGTAGTACTCGCTGGCTCCAGCGGCCATCATCCCTGCGGATATAGACTGCATATTCCCACTTCAGTAGCGCAACTCGCTTGGCGATATCAATATCTTTAGTGCGTCGATGAACGTCTTTGTTCCTCATTCTGGGCTCAGCACTTCCACATTTTGGATTTCGCGCCATTTTTTACTAACAGAGGCCTTACCATGACGTCTTATCGCGACTCAGTTGTTGACCTAAACTGAGTCGCTTCCATACAACTGACCCTAAACTGAATCGCGTTAAGACGTCGCGGTAAGGGCCCAGATCTGGTTCGCCAGGGTAACTGTAACCATTCCCAATGCCTGATCAAATATAAAAGCAGTTAACGCCCAGTCCCTCTAAAGCAGTCCCTGAGCCCACGATAAATCGCCAGCATATTGTCACCTATTACGGCGGTAAATCACGAGGACTCTATCGGGTAATTAAAGTGTGGTTCGTAACGTATTACCCTTAATGACGATTTTGGGAAGGGACCGCGGGTTTGGGCTATTTGTGAGTCTGGTCAATATTTGACTTTGCAGATATAACAGCGTTATTGGGGGCGTTGATGGCACAGCGGTAAGAGTGCAACCTTTAATACGGTCGCGGGTTCTAACCCCAAATCAGGCCAATGAGTTTTTCTGAACTTGTAGACTTCGTGGGGTCAAAACTCGCGCTAATGAGTTTGATGAGCCTTTTGGTGAAGGAAAACATTGTGCGTCGTGTTTTAAATCGATACGAGTTGCGAATTACCTATTCGCACATGTATCGTACGACGTTTTACAGTACATATGGCCCTTTTAATTTTTGACATAGGCACATAAAGGGCTCCTTACCGCACTAGTGCGGTAATATAGCACCATATGTACCTACTGTAAAAAGTATTTACATTTAATCGTACAGGGTATACATTTCTGGCAGACAAATAAAAACTGTTTACATCTTCCTTGGGTCAGCTGTATTTGTCTGTAATTAAAAAATGAAAAAGTACTTTCCTGAACGTACACGAGGAAAGTGCATTTTTTAAAAGTAATCTATTGAATCAGGCGTTACTTTGCGGAATTCCATATTAACAACGAAATTAATGTTACTTTGCTATTCCGCCAAACGTACGCAGATTTTTAATTATATATTTTTGTAAAGCTCTACTAATAATGTTTTTTATGCCCTAAGAGGTTATAAACAGTATCGAACATTTGATTTACTCCTGCGAACTACGTCCTGGGCGTCTAATTTAACATAATACCCCTCATAAATGGAATAAAGCTGTAAAATATGCAACATTACATTTTCAAAGCTACCTACTTTTATGGCCATCGGCATTACAAGCTTAGCCGGCTTAGCCAGGTTGAGTAATGCGTTAGTTGGCTGTTAGTCCTAAACTATGATTCATTTTACTGCTTGTTGTAATCTGTTTAGTTTTAACTGAGATATATGATTATGATTTTGTGCTAAATAATAAGTCGCGCTTTAGAATAGATACAGTGATGGCGAAGTCAGTTTGACGAAATTCAATTGAATATACTGCGTTTTGGGTGACTGCGTCACTTGTACCATCTGGGGTTAGACAACTAACCCGGTGTTAAGCGTTTATTAGTTAATCTTCTTCTTTTAAATAATGGTTTCTGTTCGAGAGTTGTTGAGTTTTTCGGATTTTATCCTGTATTTGTATGCAAGCTCTTGCTTTTTGCCAAATTTCGTGATTCTAGGTCAACTGGATGTACCCTATACATTTTGATTCCCATTGCCTCATTGAACATGTATGGAAAATGCGACATAAACTGCCGTACGGAACCCTAAAGAATATCACATTCGCATCGTTAATCAGTCTTATCTTCTTTTAACTGTATACAGACCTTTCAAAACATTTTCCACTACACTACCCTTACAATCAAAAAGCCGTAACTGCACGCACAATCCCTATACTTATGACGTTATTCTTGAGAATCTCTACAAACGTTCTCGTAGCAGATCTGGCAACCTAGTTAAATCCAAACTACCCGCAACCTACTCTAAAGTACCTCGTACGTTTACCGAAAGATATACATAGAGGGTTGGTAAAAATTAGGGGTGTGCTTTTCAGGAATTCGATGCAAAAGTGCATGGATAAAGAAATGATGTAGAATATTTACGAGTAAGCTACCCGATGAGGTGATGACTTCAAAGAACAAAATTTGAAAGTGTTACATAAATAGTAGGTACCTAGCGTGTCCATGTAGCACCAAGGCCCACCAACTCCAGTTACAATCGGAGACTTTACACTCGAAGTTGTACCGGAAGGCGCAGCGTGGGTAGGCCCCCCGCAAGGTGGACTGATGACTTGGTGAAGGGCGCAGGAGTCCGCTGGATGCGGGTGGCGCAGGATCGGTCTGAAATCTTTGGCCTATGTCCAGCAGTGGACGTCTTTCGGCTGAAATGATGATCGTATTAATACAATGCCATTGTAAATAAATGAGCTCAGTTCAAAAAACAGAGACTATAATTTTAACTATAAAACTCTCGTGAGACTCGAACATATTAAATAATATTTCGAACGAAAATCTACTAAATTACGTGAGTGACCCGTTTTAAATATTATTTAACAGAGACTATACTTTTGGTCTAATTAAACAATGTTGTGCCGACCAATATACTGAGTTATATAGGCAAGAGACACAACAAACATGAACTAACAGATAAACTCAATTTTGACAACCCTAACCAAAGCATTTGAAGTAAAAATGCGCCTGTGTGCGGCCTCGTTTCTATGTAAATGTTATTGGCGTATTCGTTTAATCCGCGCGTTTTCCGTCCAAACTGCTTGTATCTGCTTTAAACCGGATTAGGGTTGCTAAACTCGACTCGAAAATTACAGAGTCACGGAAAGGGGTAAAGTTAATGGTGCTGTAACAGTTTTTAGGTAGGAATTAAATGCATAATGATTGTTCGTGGACTTGACTATTTGGTAAATAACATTTTAAGGTGTTGTTGAAATGTTTCTTACTCGTTTTGTGATAACAAAAAAATGTCAAGTAGACATAACTCATGCTAATCGATTTTAAGGGATCGATTTTAAACTGCCTAAAAAGGATTATTCCAATTAAATTACCCGTACCTACTCAAATGTAAGAAATACAATAGTGCTTGTCTAACTGTTCTGCTCTGGCGACCTTACTCACCAACAGAAACACAACAGTATGAGTAGGGTCTAGTGTTATTAAACTGTGGTTTTCTGAAAGGTGGAGGGACTTCCCCAGATGGGCTCTGCTCCAGATTTGAGCGATACGATATTCGTTGTGCTGCCCTACCACACTAAACGATATGCATCCGCTGTGCCCATACCTCTCTTGCATACACGGAACACAATTCTATTCGTTTACGTGGCAACACTGGCAACAAAAAAACGCTGACACCGGCAGCAAGATGGCAGAGTATGGCGGATTTATGATCGCCTCATGGAAAAACATTAAAAAACAAATATCAAAAGAAAGTACACCACATCTTTTACGGACAAAGTACAGAATAAAAACAATAATGAACATAAAAGTGTGTTTTGTCGTGAATGAGCGGGATTTTATTTAAATCTTCAATTCATAATTCTTTTAATTTTACTTTTGATGTATACTTTACTTTATTGAGTACCTTTTTGTACCATTCGGGGTCGAAACTCTTGGTCCATGGGGTCCCAGCGGACGCAAGTTTTTGGTAGAAATCGCGAAACGTCTGGTTGATATTACTGGTGACCAAAGAGCTGGTGGCTTCCTCGCACAACGTATCAGCATTGCGATACAACGAGTAAATGCCGCCAGCATCCTAGGTACAATGCCTCAAGGACCCTTTTTAGATTTAAGGTAATTAGAGGTAGGTAGTTAGGTAAGTTACACTTCCCGTATATATTTCGAAAATAAATCTTTATTGAAGTAATATCAGAAAACATAAAAAACTAAAGCTGCACGAAACCCCCTACGAGTTACGACGCATTGTTACAAAAAAACCTCCATAAACCAAAATTTATTGGTCGATCAATAATATTTTATACGCACATTCAATAACAACCAGCGTTGCTCAAGCGAATAAAGCAATAATTACACCAAATGGTACATAAAGAAGATTTACGCGAAACAGTCCACGGAACCCATAAAATCCTCCAAACGGGAGTTCTATAAACATCTACTGGAACTAAAGCCGAAAGACTCGCATATATCTCGGGGAGCAATAAAATAAATCCGGCTCGGCTCCATAATAACATTCAGAGAGGTGAATTATTTTCTAATCCGCAGTTGGGAAGCTAATAGTTCGCACGTGTTGGCATCCGAGGGAGGAAAACATCCCGAGAAAAACAGGATGTAATGCGCGCTTAATGCGCGGTGCCTTAATAATTGTCAAATAAATTCGGCGGTAAAGCCGCGCTGGTGCTGTTATGCACGCTTCACACTGGGCGAGTCGAACGGTATGAAAGCGTAATTGGTAACGCGTTAATATTTATAACGCAACGCTTACCAATTTATTAATGAATTAAATTCGTAATTCACAATTTAGTTTCACTTTCCTGGTTCCTAACATTTACCTTGGTGTTACTAAAGGACCTTTAACAAAGTAATATTGATTTAGTATGTATGAAAAATAAAACAATATTTTCCGAATTCTCATAGCTCCTATTTTGTGTCGAATTTTAGGGAAATAGCAAAAAATACAGTGTATACCGCCGGTAATTGCCGAGACAAATCTATACAGCATGAAATAATTTGGTAGTTAAACAACAGAAGTTTTTAAAAATAAGAAAAAATGATCTCGCCTTGAATCGCATTGTAATTGTTCAATCTGAATCATAAATAATCACATAGGGCAGCTGAATTGAGAATTTCTTGAATTTGGTTATAAACAAACAAGATAATTCTCACAACTCTATCCATAACATATTATTATAATTTTATCAGGTTAATCACCCTAATGAAATCAAAAATAGCTAGACATGTTTCGGAACAGTCCACGTCCCTTAATCATAGGTGAGATGCGCTCGCGGTGATTGTTCCGAGTACTTGTAACCCGATATAAGTATAAATTTTAAAGCACGAATCAAATTATTTATTATTTATAATAAATGTTTTGATTTATGCTTTTAAGCAGCAACACTACTGTAAGAATATAAATTATAAATTGAAAGAGATGTCATATACTACAGAATAAAATACCAAGGCCCCCAGCATCCAGGGGCCTTACCATGACGTCTTAACGCTATTCAGTTTAGTACTTAAACTGAGTCGCTGCCATACAACTGAGCGCAGTTAAAGCCTGTGCCAGACGGTTGACAACGACAGTTTCTGCAAGATGACCTTGGCAGAAAAACAGCGGTTTTCAGCCGTGTAGCAAGTGGTTGAAACCAAAATCTGCATGACCTTTAAACGCCCTTGGCAGACGGGCGTGCTCTGCCAACCAAACGGCAGAAGCAGTGGTTGACAATCGTCTAGCCGCTTGTTGTCAACCACTCGAAGGACAGTCGCGTAGCCGCACGCTCCGAGTGCAGACGCGTCGCGCACGCACACAATATTACAGGATGGCGAACGAACGCAATGTTATTACTGAACTGCTTGAATTAAGTATATAGAGACCTGCCGTGCCTCTGGGACTTGTCTTGTGAGGCGTACAAGGACCCAGTACAATAAAATAATGCATGGGAAATTTTAATTTTAGTTTCCAAATACAAAGAATTAGAGCCTGAAATTTTGAATTTCGATAAACAAGGAGCCATGGCGTTTTTGTAGGAGTTAGTCGCACGTTAGCCCAGCACAAGCGCTTCAAACACACTGAAGTTTTGGGCTTGTTGTAAACCATGTAGACAGCCGCGCTTCTACATCGCTTCTGCCAAGGTCATCTTGCACAAACTGTCGTTGTCAACCGTCTGGCACAGGCTTTAGAACCTAAACTGAATCGAGTTAAGACGTCATGGTAAGGCCGCAAGGCTGGCAAACAGCCTAGCAGATGGCACGGGTGGAAGGGCGGGGTATGCTGCGAAAGTAAGAGGTCGCTGGTTCGGTTACAGCCCTGGCCATTGGAGCCCTTTGTCACCTTTTCTCTAGTATATGACATCTCTTTCAATTTAAACTTGTCCCTGTAGCTGTCAATACAGCGATACCTCCTTTTTTTAAAGGGTCGGCAACGCGCATATAGCACCCCTGGAGTTACAGGCGTCCATAGGCTACGGTGACCGCTCACCATCAGGTGGGCCGTATGCTTGTTTGTCACCGTCATAGTATAAAAAAAATAACCGCTACAAGTAAAACTAATAGGTACTGACGGGAGTTTTCTATTTAAAATTGTATCCATACCTATTTCCATGTACTTTCAGTCAATCAACCTCCGCCATATCAACACAACCGAAGTCGATCCTTTAGAATTTCCATTATTTACCGCATAACAGCTCCGCTTAAAGGTTTAGAAGTCACAAAGACAAGCAAACAAATAACCAGCAATATTTTCACGCCATTCCTCCCCACCAAGAATGCACGTCGTCTCAGATTAATGTAGCTCCATACATTTATTTTCAACTCCGTTCAGCAAGACACTTGTCTATCCTTACCTTTATCCCAATCCTAACTCAATCAATTATAAACTCTAAAACTTACCTCCTACAGGTTACTTTCGCTTGACGCGTTTGAAGCATAAGTCGGTTTAAGGACGGGTGTGGTATGAATTTTCTAGAAGTTCTTTTCGTGTCTATCTGAGCACTTTGCAAGATAAAATGTATACGAGATGGTGCATAGATCAGGCTTGAGGCGTCTGCAAGTGACGGAGGTGGTCAAGCTGGAGTCTTAACTGAAATAGGGTTCAGCATGGCTTCTACGAGAAAACCTCATAACAGTACATATGGTGCTACATTAGCGCACTAGTGCGATAAAACGCACTTTATGTGCCTGCGTCAAAAATTAAAAGAGCCATATGTACTTTAAAACGTCGTACGATACATGTGGGAATAGGTAATTTGCAACTCGTGTCGTGTCGATTTAAAACTTTAAAACACTCCCTTCGGTCGTGTTTTATTCTATCGCCACTCATTACGAATTTTCTCCTATTCGCACTTGTATCGTAATGTACTATTACAGTTAAGCCGTAACCTCTATTATCGAGGGCTTCTAAAACTGAAACGAGATCGTTTCTAACCAGTATAATAGTAAAAACCTGCTAAAGTCGAAAACCTGGTATTTTGACACCAAGCTGCCGGTCCCTTGAAACACGACGATCTGATCAAGGATTCTCGAGTTTATAATTCATAAAACGTTTATTCATGACACTAGAACTAATATACACACAAAAAACAATAGCACAAGTGTCACGAAAATGATCCCATCTAAGCATGTTGCTAGCGTTGGCCAGCGCTGATCTTCCAATGGGACCATCTAGTGAGCGATCTCGGCAGGTAACTAAGATTGAAATATCATAACACCGACATTGACATTTATCGACATTGTTCTTCTAAATTGTGTATTTACGGGCCCCTAAAAATAAGGTCTAGCTCTCGCTGGCAGGTGCTACATTAACTTCCTGTACAATCACCGGATACGGCAGACGGGGATATCACTTTAGTCTGCGGTGTCCCGCTTACACGGAGATAAGAAAATATATGGTCAATAAGTAACACTTGGTGTTTGTGTGTAAGGGATGATTCACACTAGAAACGGGACGGGACTAACAAATACAAATATTTATTAATAACGACAAAGTTACAGGTCATCGATCCTACATACTAGCAGGTACAATAGTGCAATAAATATAACGTATTACAACGTATCTAATATAGCTTATCGTCGCTATACTTACTCAACCTCAATGCACATCAATCATTTGATGGAAATGTCACCTTTCTGATACTAGGAAAACAGGTGTTTTCTCTATCAAATGAGATTTGCAGATACGAGGTTGAGTATAGCGACGTTATGTCAACGGCAGTGACAAGAATTCCTCGACATTGTATAACGTTAGTGTCAACAGCTACTTACGCAGATATCGGTGGAGGTTGCATTTCTGACCTCTGCGGGTAGTCTAATATATATTATACAGACTACGGGACGATCTGTCAGTTTCTATAGAAAACGTCACGTGACATCCGAGGACTCCGAGCTATCACGTGATTCTATCTATAGAAATTCACAGATCGTCTATGTCTCAATAACATACCTAATACAAATACATAGAACACATCCATGACTCAGGAACAAATATCTGTGTCCATCACACGAATAAATGCCCTTACCGGGATTCGAGCCCAGGACCATCGGCTTAGCAGGCAGGGTCACTACCAAATACGCCAACCGGTCGTCAAATAAGAAAAAAAGTTGATTGGATCCTCATGAACTTTGGTATGTAGTTAGATGAGACGACCAGAATGTTTAATTTTGAATATTACTCAAATCGGTCTAGGGGTTGTCGAGATATGGGGATAGCGAATTCACGTTGGGGATGAACCACTATACCGCATGTCATATAAAATAAATTGTTAAAAATTTAACTTTAATAGCTCTCAATAGAGTTCAATATCGTAACTGCCATTTATGGCTTCGTATGCAATAAAGGGTTAAAACAATGATATCCCTCCTTGTGTCGTGTTCCTCACTGGTGAGGGTCGTGACCTCCACGAATCAATCTATGGACGATCGTTTTCTACTTGTTTCGGTCTTCGGCAATGTGTACAACTCGTCACTACGGTGCTCAAGTTTGTTTGAGGTTGGCACCGACTCCAAAAATAACAGATTGTAAATATATAAATATGCAGATTTGTGTGATTGATTTCAGAAGTATGTATATAAGTTTATTCTAGATGTAATTAAATTAAATATAAGCCTAGCGATTGTATTAGGTATATAGAAAGTGTATAGAAATAGATTATAATTGTAGGGGAAATACGTCCAAAATGACATATATGTACAAAACGACACAGGCGGGTTATTTCGACTTTAGTGGACTTCAACACGAAACTGACTGTGTCAGTACGCGGCCATATTGGTTTCCTATAACCTGCCACATTTTGAACGCATCCCTTTCATTTGTCTGGGTGGCATGGCCGAAGACAGGTATTTCGACGTCACGAGTTTTTTTCATGCTGACAACGTTTTTGTTCAAATGATAAGTTTTTTGATATTGCACCTATGAACGTAGCACTTGTTTCATTCCTTAATCATTTAACTTTATAATTAAAAAGTTATTTTTAGGTAAAGTGCTGTGTGTATTTATTTTTCAATTTTGTTTTTTTTTGACACGCTGTACGGACAAAACAACATACATATACAACGGACAAAATGGCATATCCATCACAAGTTCAAAAAGCAAACTCTAGCCAAGAAGTACTTTAACTGCGGCTACCGATTCAGGTCCCTCGTCTTCTGCTCTTCCTGCTCCTATTGAGGTGCTTTCTCCAGTCCCCAAAGGACGTTTCATCAGTGGCCAAGGGAGACGTATACCAAAACTCGACAGAGCTCATTGGTATTGACTTGTACTTCCAATATGTTAGAAATAAAATCCAGAATTGAACCCAAAGAACCCACAGCAAAGATAAAACACAAAGTTGTAAAAAAGGTGTTTGATGACAAAGACGAGATTTTCCTGCTTAGTTACTCATGATGACGAGGAGGATTGTGCTTGCATTACCAATAAAGACCTCTATTCACGTTCTAAGCCTGGAGAAGACTGGTTGCGATGCTTAAAATGTTCGCTGTGGGCTCATGGTTCTTGCGCTGATGTTCCGAGACGAACAAAGCGTTTAATTTGCGAATTATGCCAATAATTGTGTAACCTTTACTTATATGTCATTTTGTCCATGACCAATGTGTCATTTTGTCCGAAGCATATGGACAAAATGAATTATGTCCGATCTCACTTAAATGTGTATTATTATTTTTTCTGTTCATTTTTTGCTAAAAAAATTTATAAGGTTCGATAGGTTAAGGACCAAAGATGATTAATGTAAGCCATTGGGTGTGCTGTAAAGTACCAGTAAAAAGTTATGGTTAAAAAACAAAACTATATGTCATTTTGGACGTACTTCCCCTAATTGTAGGGTAGGTTTTCACTTGCGTTATTGAAGACAAAATTATTATTTATCACTTTTTTTGACCAAGCTGTAATCTGGGCGATTTTCATCCAGCTTTAAAATCTGTGAGTGAACAATAAATTACCCCTTTTTTCCACCCTTAGGGTAGGATTTTTTTCCAAATTTTTATGGGACCAACTTGACGTAAGTAAGTATACCCTATCCAATAAAACCGTTTTGTTTCCAATCTTTTCAAACAAAGACCACACTAAGTTCTTCCAGTCCTGTATCGTGCTTGATCCTTGATGAGATGTTATACAGGATCCCAAGCTGGTGTCAACAGAAGACAATATTATGACTTTAATAAAACCAACAAAAAAAAATCCAGAAGTTAATTTACTTGAGTTTGCAGGAAACATTGTAATCAAACAAATGAACCTAACACCGCTAAAGGCTGATTACACGTAATCGATTACATCGCTCGTCTCAGCGCGATAAAATTAAAAAGGCGGGACAGGAGGCGATAAAGAGATAAAAGGCGACCGTTTATAACGTTGATTACGATACGATAGCTGCGACGCGATCCGTTAAGTGCTGTCCGGTAGCCGCGGCGGCGTAGCATCAGCAATAGCATTTTGTACTTACCCAATTAGGTAGGTAAGGTACGCAAATAGTAGTTTTTCTACTCCAGCACTTCTATCTGTCAATTAGATGACTGACAGCGATATTTAAAAAGTATACATTATAACGTTGTCTGTGGTATTCCATAAGAACACTGCTCCTATGGATTTTCATACATTTATATTAGCACTGTTGTTGTTTTTTTTTAATTTCCATAGTGGGCATAACATCTTCCCTATTCTGCCACGTTTCTAGATTTTGCTTTTTACGCTATTTTAGCTGTCGTAGAAAAACTAGGGTATGCAACAGCTCATAATTTGTTCTTAAACTCTCGGGTCTATTATTACAAAACTCGGCTTCGCCTCGTTTTGTAACGGCGACCCTCAAGTTTTAAGAACCCTTATTATATCACTGTTGCATAAACTACTATTATGCAACAGTGATATAATAAGGGTTCTTAAAACTTGCGGGTCGCCGAAGCCGAGTTTTGTAATAATAGACTCGAGAGCTTTAAGAACCAATTATGAGCTGTTGCATACGCTAGTTTTTCTCCGATAGCTAAAATAGCGAAAAAAGCAAAATCTAGAAAGATGGCAGAATGTGGAAGATATCGTATGCCCGCTAAAGAAAAAAAAAAGTGCTCATATATTGTATAAAAATCTATTGGAGCAGTGTTCTCATGGAACACCATAGACAACGTTATAATGTGTTCTTTTTAAATATCGCTATCAGTCATCTAATTGACAGAATAGAAGTGCCGGAGTAGAAAAAGGTTTTTAATAAAATTTTAATATTGTCTTTTGTTTCCGCGATTGTTTTTCATTGAAATTAAACACTGTAATACCTTAGATATAGGATAAAAGAACTGGATACCCAATCCGCCGAAAAAAATGACGCCATAAAAGTGCAGCAGTTGCGACTCTTTTTCATTATAGTCTTGACTGGAACGTGACGTTCCGTAAGTATGTGTGTATCTGAGTACCCGTATTAAATAATATTTAAAACGGGTCACTCACGTAATTTAGTCGATTTTCGCTCGACATGTTTCGTTCTTTACGAAGAACGTCATCAGGACATGTCGAGCGAAAATCGACTAAATTACGTGAGTGACCCGTTTTAAATATTATTTAATATGTTCGAGTCTCACGAGAGTTTCTGAGTACCCGTAACACAAGTCTTCTTGAGCTTACTGCGGGACTTAGTCAATTTGTGTAAAAATGTCCTATAATATTTATTTAAAGTTAACGTTTTGCTGTCGGTACCCAAGTATCAGATGATCGGCAGCCAAGCGTAACCGGTTGCACTGAAATGATACACTTTTGACAGCTTAAAGATACAGCGAGATATTGACAGACACGCAATCCCGACTGAAGTGGATGTGTAGAAAGAGGATATTAACCTATCTTTGTATGACAGGCCAATAATAACGGCAATGCGTTTTAATGGTACGTACATTTTACTTGTTTTTTATTTTATGGCATCGCGCTCCTGGCGCATTCAGCCAATTTTACTTTTGTGAATGCAGACTGGCATCCTGGTAATAATAATCAATATACTTGTCCTATCAAAAATAATTGTTCTATCCAAAATAATAATGTGGATGAATGCTGAAGAAAAAAGTGAATGTAACTGGAAGCCAAGTTTTTTTCAATGCTCTTTAAATCTAGGCTCAAGCCATATATATAAGGTGCTAACAATTTAGTCACGGATATTTTTACCGCTGATAGTACTCGGTTCTCGGAGTACATTTAGGTATGAAACATCATCAGTTTTGTTATGTTTCTTTGGAGAAAACTAGGAAACAAATTTGTGACGTTAAAAACCCTGTTAGTGTGATTATTAAATAAGTACTCATCGAACATATTTTAGTACTTCTTTTACCTAACACCTAACTGGCCACTTAACGTCAAATCAAATACTCGATTGTCAACGTCATGCTAAACATCTTGTCAGTTAAATTTGCACATGGTGATTATTTTTAGACGGAATTATAATTAATATTTTTGTTCGGTAAATGAAAACACAAAAATTATATACAAAGGTTCCTTAATTATCGTTTAAAGTTAATTGTTTTAATACAATGTATTATCCCTTAATATATCCGTGACTAATTTGTTAGCACCTTATATACTGGCTATGGCCTACAATTGGAGCAATAAATTTAATCGCTATGAACCTTTGCATCAAGAAAGACCCGGAGCGAGGGTCTAGACCTCTCTCCCGTAAGCACCGACCTACTTTCTTTCCTTGATAAATCTCCTGACCTCGGCGCACCAACGCCCCGTGGTTTCCACTGCAAGCGGGACAATCAAATAGTATTTTTAGCTACTATTTTTCAACAAAAAACAATATAATATAGTTTTAAAGTCCATGGATTTCTGTTTTTAGACTGGTTGTAAGCAGGATGCTAAAATGAGAATAATAATGGCAAAATTATTATACCATTACAACTTATCGTTAATCTTTATCTCTATAAATCCAAGTCAGGAGTCTAACCAAAGCAAGACGACCAGTAGCGACGTGCGCCACAAAGCATGCATTATCTCGATAGCACGTCACTCAATCTCCTATCAACTGCACAACTATATCTTTACGCTTCCCTAAACCAAAATCATTCAAAAATGACGCTTAAACTGCAGCATTAAGAGTGTGGTGTGTTTTTGTGGGTGGAATAAGCGTTGATTGGATCGATTGTCTGAAGACAATCGCTACGTTTGATTGACAGATAAAAGAATTCGATGCGTCGGCTTTGTCCGCGATTGATTATTGGTATCGGATAATTGGTTGGACGCTGGTAGCTTTTGTGGTTGTTACGCAGTGGATTGCGTACCCGACGGAAACTCACATTATACGCATTATACACATTATACACATTATACGCGTGGGTAGGTAGAAAAAGTTAGTAAGTAACCCTTTTACTAAATGTTATCGGCACGACACACAACACTCACTACATCGGCGCATCGATCCGATGATAGATCTCGCGGTTTGAACTTCTGAATCACTGGTACCCAAGTAGGTGATAAATTAAAACCATCTCACGATTGGAATTTTTGGGATGTTCTTTTTCTACCTACCGTTAAATGTGACTTACCGCCGGGTACGTGAATTTCTAGCAAGATCGCCGTTGACACTTCGCTGATTCATCAGTCAAGCCGAGACCGTGACACATGAAACTATGTCTAAACGTCGGTATATTATGGTAAATTAACTACATTCGCGATGCACCCGTTCCATTTTCATGATAAATGTTTGATATACTTATGTGGGATTATCCTATGTGGGCGCTGGGCGATCTTTACGCAAAGGCGAAGAACGGTTTGGTCCTTGACGTTTATGACCAGGGCCCGTAATTTTCATGCCGATGACAGACAAATGACGTCAATCTTCATACTTCATATTTTAGGTTTTACGTTTGAATATTGAATCGAACGCTGATAGACTTTATCCGTCATTAACTCATTTCGTATTGAAACATCCTGTGTTTATATACGTCATTATGAACGGGCACTGTTTATGACATTTCAAAGCGACATTTTATACGGCGTCGTATTGAAATACCCATAGTTACACGGCTTTAGGGCTCAGCCCCACAGCAATGCTGTATTAGGTACATTGCGTAGCATTAGGTCTTAGACCATACACATCCGTTAGCGCTGCTAAGTATTTTCTATGGTAAAACGCAACGCAGCAGTTGGGGCAATGTGAACGTGCTGAATACTACACAGCACATAGACTCTGCCCACCCTACCGGACGTTTCATGCCGCTCGCGACTCCAAATAAAAAAAAAGTTACGAGAAAGACATAAAATAAAAAAGCTCGAAAGCTCGCGAGCTCGTTTTTATTTTCAGACGTCAGAATACAATTTAATTGTAGGCTTCCCTCTGGTTCTCGTCTCTTTTAACGTAGTTTTACGAAAGGTTATGTTGTATACTCAAGCGGATAACAAAACTACATTATCGATTTTACGAGACAAGTAGTTGGAATTTAGAAATAAGTTACTATATTGAACCAACATAGCCAGTCGATTTCTCAAAAATAGTAAGTATGTAGTTGTTGCCTAAATAGGCTTTAACAGATCGAACTTACCTTTCTCTTCTCATTTTGATAAAAACCGTCAAATCAGACTTAATTTAAAAACCCTTACAAGTCTATCTCACCCGACAATCGGTGTCATTCCCTAACGATTTCAATTTCATCTCGATACGACCTATCTGATCCAGAATTGCTATGTTGGCAACACCGCTTGAATATGAAACAACCTTAACGGCTTACTGCGACAGAGTTTTATTTTGCGACGCAACCCTATCAAATACGACCATGTCATTACCATCGTTTAGGCTCATGGAACTGTTGATCTAATTTGAACTTAAAGCCCATAATGTTAAAGTTCTAATTCCAATAGTGAGTAAGGATGTTAGGACGTGTTTATAGCTTAGGGTTGTCAAACGGATAGTGCTGGCACAATCCGCTATTATCGATAAAGATAAGAGTGGTAGGTGAGTATTAGGTCGAATAAGGCTCTATTAAGTTGTTCCGCTAGCGCGATAAAATAGAATGTTATCTCGGCTGCTGGTAATGATCTGAGGCGTAACTGCGTCTGGAAAATTGCATTTCGACTTAACAATGTGCGTTTGGCGTCTAAAAATATGTTTAATATATTTTTTTCATTTACGACTATAATTTTCTTTTTGAAAACTTTAAAGGCGCACCAATAAAGTTGAAATGAAAAACAATGTGAACAAAAATGCAATGTGAGTTGATTCACAGAAATCGAAGAGTGGAGTTGTATCATATTAAAAATAAATAAGTAAAGAATTAAAACCTGTTCAGATTTTGAACGTTCGTCTTTTATTGATCAAAATGCCCTGCGCCTGATCCCAAAATTAGATTTATTCGTTTTCACAACTCGCGGTTCGTTATCGTTCGTTATCGTTCGAAAAATGCAATGTGAGTTGAGTGATTCACAGAAATCGACGAGTGGAGTTGTATCATATTAAAAATAAATAAGTAAAGAATTAAAACCTGTTCAGATTTTGAACGTTCGTCTTTTATTGATCAAAATGCCCTGCGCCTGATCCCAAAATTATATTTATTCGTTTTCACAACTCGCGGTCAACGTAAAATAAATATGCAGTCCTATACTTATTTAAATTGCACATACTTTATGAACAGGGCCCATGACGTCTTAACGCGATTCAGTTAAGGTTCTTCGCGTTCGCGTTATCGCGTTAAGATGTAATGGTAAGGCCCCAACTGTGCTCAGTTGTATGGCAGCTACTCAGTTTAGGTTCTTAACTGTGCTCCGTTGTATGGCAGCGACTCAGTTTAAGCCCTCCGCACATCGAAAAGCGGAGCGTTGGCGGGACGACAGCGGCGCAGAATGCGCGCGCCAGCCGCGCGGGCGTTGCGCGGTCTGACACACACCAGCACCGCGGCAGGACCGCCGCGGTGCCGCCGCGTTGCCGCCGTGTTGCTGCCGCGGTGCCGCCGCGGTGCCGACGCGGTACCGCCGCGGTGCCGCCGCGGTGCATCAAAGGCCGCCGCCACTCTAACGCGGCGGACAGCGGAGTACAAAAATTGGTTAATTGACCAATTTCTTAACTATTTCATAAAGCTCTCTAATTTTTTTCATGTTTTTTTACTTAATTGCGTCAAAAAGTTAGAATGGGGATTTTTTTCTTAACTTCCGGAGCGATATCTCCGAATATATTTACTTTATCAAAAAATATTTTTAGCAGAACCCCTATTCTTTTTTAAATACCTATCCAACGATACCTAACATTTGATTAGAGCTGAAACGAAAAAAAAATTTTGTTTACCCGAAAAATAAGTTTTTGGATTTTGTATTTTGCCACTGTTGGCGTGATTGATGTTTGTGTAAAATTTATACCAAATTACAGTTTTATATTTATAACGGTCACTGACCCAAGCCGCAGACAGACAGACAGACAAACAGACAGACATGGCGAAACTATAAGCTTCCTATTTGACTACGGAACCCTAAAACAACATTTCTAGTACTAACGGTCACTGAGCAAAGCCACGGACGGACAAACAGAAAGACATGGCGAAACTACTGATCGGCCCCGCCGCTCCGCGCCTGCTTCGCTACCGCGCTGCGCCTGCTCCGCTTCCGCGCCGCGCCTGCTCCGCTACCGCGCTGCGCCTGCTCCGCTACCGCGCCGCGCCTGCTCCGCTACCGCGCCGCCCCGTCACCGCGCTGTTGTGACTGGGCAGGCCGAAAGCGGCGCGGGCGCGGCGCGGTCGCGGCGCGAACGCGGCGCCGGTGTGAGTCACCGTATTTAAATCAGTGTTATACAACGCGCCGCTTACGTCCCGCCGACGCTCCGCCGTTATGGTCTGCGGAGGGCTTAAGGTTCTTAACTGTGCTCAGTTGTATGGCAGCTACTCAGTTTCGATTCTTAATTATGCTCAGTTGTATGGTAGCTTCTCAGTTTAGGTCGTCAACCGAATCGCGTTAAGACGTTATTATAAAGCCCCTGATCTCTTAAAACTTTGAAATTCATGATAAACACACCGATAAATGCCCTGACCAGGATTCGAACCTGGGACCTCCTGCTTCGCAGACAGGGTCACTACCAACTAGGCTAGGAGGCCGTTCAATATTGATAATACGTGCTACTACTGGGCACAGGCATCCTCTCCGACATAATAAGCATTGGCCTAAACCAGTTGAGCGCTTTACGCAAGTAGGTACATTCATTCATTCATTCATTTTATTTATTCAGCAAACAATATACATTGTGTTGGAATATCTAAATTAACATGCAATTCAAACATACAAACAACTCCGTACGTACTTTGAATATCTTTCGTGTTTGCAACATCCAGATTTTTGCACGATGTTTTCCGTCACCAAAAAATCTGCCAAACCTAAAATGATGTTTTGTACTTATGTTACCCAAACTCTCAATTAGTACAATTCGAGTTTCGAATCGCGACCAAATTATTGCACATTACCAAATTTTAGGGAACGTGCTATTGCATGTCATTTGCATGACACGATGTCTCCCAGGACTCACATTAACCTTCCATATTAAACATTGTCGCCTGCCTATCCCAGCTAATTTGAGGGGCTTTTGCCCCAATTAATTAGATTACTTACCTATACAACACAATTAAGGAAATTCAGTAGCGAACATACGTTGAGCTTGAGCAGTCGTTTTTGGAAATGGAGTAAGTGACAATAAGTTATTCTAATTATCTTTGTTTTTTTTTTTAGTTATGATGAAAAGAGTAATAACATTCATAAATTTCTTTGACACTGCTCTTTCTGCACAAAGCTAAAGGTAATTTGGGCTAGCGTTGCATACGAAGTACTTTCTCCTACAAATTGTAGGAGCTGTAGGTAATGGCGTAAGCAGTTTGCTCAAGCTGTGTGGCCAAAGTTTATGGTCTCGACAAATAATTCAAATCCATAGCGTCTTGTACAGAAAAAATCATATTAAAAAGCGAAAGACAATCGATGTGTGAAAATCGTGAAAGTTTAAATTATTATCATCATCACAATATATCTAACAGCTGAGCTCTTAATGGTGCAGCAACATCCATGTTTCTTTATCCTGGCCCACCCCATATATTATATCTTTAACAACCTAATAAGATTTGATGTTTACTTTTTTCGTTACTTGCTCAATGTAATAATCTCTTCCTAATTTCCCTCTTTTCCATACCTATTCTTCCTATTCTATTCAGACATCATATCGTTATAGATAGGTATCCTAACATCTTTTCTAGGTTAGGATTTCCAGTAATTTTTAGATATTATAAAATACGAGGGTTAAGGGTGATTACAACCGATATTTCAGAGAAGAATCTGGTGTACCAGGGGAGTTTGGCAAGGTGTGCCACATTAAGAAACAAAGAAGAAAACGGCAGAAGATCCTTATCATAGAGCTGTTCTTGGACTTCGCAAAGAACACCACTCTCCATGGCCTGCGGTACATCACTGAAGTCGGTCTCACTGTAGCAGAGAAGTAAGTTTTTGAAAACCAAAGATAAACAAGCATGTAAATCTAACAAAATATCAAATTGGCTCATCGACTCAAAAAGTATTCTGACTCCTGACATCAAAGGCTTTCAAAGAGTTACAGAGACATTAAAAAGATTAACTTTACAGTAGAAGTCCCCAGCATAAGACCAGCTTAAAAAGCTAGCCTACTCCGTTACTTATTCAAATTATGTATACAACATCACAACGACACCACGTTGAATGGCGCTGGCTAACGGCTAATAAGTGTGATCGGCGTTGTTTCACTTTATAATTATACACCCTCTTCTTTATAAAGAGTTCGTTAAAAATTATCAGACTCCCAGCAAACTGTCATCTTAATATTAATTGAGTAGTTATTAACGAATTGCTTCCAGAGTGTTCTGGGTCCTCACGTTTCTGGTCAGTGTGATCCTCTGCTTCATTCTGATCGAGCGAGTATGGCACAAGTGGTGGTACAGTCCTGTCATCGTGTCATTCAACGAGAAGATGGTTCCAGTTGGGGAGGTAAGTTAAAGTAATACAAGAAATAAATTCATTTAGTAGTGGGATCAGAGAACAGACCACATGCTTTTGACAGTTTTGAAAGTTTAAAATTAATTAAATAAGAATTCTTAATCCAGATACTAGAAAATAGTGCAGTAGAATGTTACATAGTTTTATCTTTACTGATCCTTACTAAGCTTAAGATTCTCAAACTGTCGCAGACACCTTCGCCGTGAATATAAAATTTTACTCCATTATGACACAATTTACAATTTTGACAATTTGCTAAGACTTGTTACTAGACTTTCATGTTTTTAATTTGAAGTTCTTTTAAAATGTATATAAAACTAAATTCCTCTTTTAGTTTTTTAACCCTATGTTTATTACAGGTACCGTTTCCATCAATTACCATATGTCCACAGTGGAAATGCAAAACGTCAGCCTATAACTATACTGATAAAATATTAAATTATCGCCGGGGCCGTTCTCAAAATATGAGTGACATTGAATTTGAGTAAGTTTTCGCCAGTAAAAGGACGACTCACGCTGGACAAGGCCTAAGGCCTTACCATGACGTCTTAACGCGATTCAGTTGACGACCTCAACTGAGTCGTTTCCATACAACTGAGAAAAAACTGAGCCTGCACTGAATCGCGTTAAGACATCATGGTAAGGCCCCTGGACGCACCGGGCCAAGACAATGTGTAAATTTCTATATAAAAATTCTCGTCAAAATTTTCGATCAAAATTGACACGTTTAGACCGGCTCATCTTGAGAGAGTTAACCTTAAAAGACACGATGACACAATTTAAACAGAGATAAAGACTAAAACACCAGTCTTTTTCGAATCGCCTTACTTACAGTAATGTACAAAATACCCAGAAATTAAAGAAAACTGTTTAAATACATTTGGTATGGAGAAAAAGTAAAAGCTTGAGGACAATTCACCATAAATTAAAAAAAAAACAATCGATCGGGGTATTTTGAATTTCGAACTAATCGCTCGTTTATGCTAGAGAATAAGATAGGTAAGAGTTGTTAGAAGATCCTATTTCGTAAATAAGAAAAACTTGACGGCCGCTGTGGAGTGGTATTTTGTATGCAATTATTACTGTGTTTTTCATACCGTGACAGAAAAATGTAAATAAAGTTCACTTTTTCTCCATAGCAAATGTATGAAAACAGTTTTCTGTAATTTCTGGCTTTTTTGTACATTAACGAAATTTGACTCCAAGGAAACTATTGATACTGGATAGAAATGGAATCAATTGACATAAAAAAATACATGTAAACAAAACTTTTTTTTATTTTAATACAAATTGTATGGGGAAAGTTTTTCTCAATTTATGGCGGAAATTTCTTTTTGGTCCCGTAAAAGCTTTGGAAATGGAATTGGTTGGCATCAAAAAACAGTTTGTCAAAAATTACTATTTTCTCGTAGCCTGTATGTTTTTTCCAAAATCTGTAAACGCCAATCTTCATTCATTTGAAATCGAAGGTCCATTTTCGCCTAGCAAAACGGGATCTGGTAGCTGCCCTTACTGACCCAAAATCAATTTCCACCCTGTATGTTTATCAGACAAGTAGTTGTAATCAATATGAAAACTTAACTTAATGAATAAAAACTTGGTAGTTGTGGTCTCTTAAGGCCGTTAAATCTTTTTTTGATAATTTTGGTTTTGGAATATTGCTTTTTTCCTGATTATTTTTGCAGATCATTCAATGAACAGAGGATCTTACTAGAAGATGCCTTCCAAGTGTGTGAAAAATATTACATGCCTTTAACATCCCGTGAAACAACAAATACATCTCTTGTGAATAACATAATACAAGTAAGTTCATTTAAACATTTTACTGGCCAATCATTATTTATTTCTAAGTGCTTAATACCCCAACAGGTTAGACGACAAAAAAATCTAATAAGTCCGTCTCTTTATTGAGTATTAAAAAAATTTGTGCTGTGCCCGTGTTTGTTCTTTAGTTCGTCAAATGAAAAGTGATGAAAATACAGTATATTCAAGTTTCGCGTGACGCCACAGGTACCTACTTCTTAAGGTAATTCTTACCTAATAGTGACGTCACAAGCCATCCCATCCATCATCATCCCTATTGGGAACATGCATGAAAATCAATTCAAAATGTGTGTCCATTGACTAAAAAAAATATCAGAATCATTCACAGTTTTTCTCTTACCTTACCTGATATTTTTCTAATCTAAGTTTGACGACGACGGTTAGGTCAGGTCAGGTGGCAACAAGAAATGGCAAAAGTCATCAGGCAAGGTAAGAGAAAAACTGTGAATGATGCTGATATTTTTATATAAAACAGAATAATTAATCCGTTATTGTTTTGAATTCATAATTACAAATTATGTAGAGAAGTATAAATAGTAATTTTCACTAGTATTTTTCCGGAATGGGTCTTTTTTGGGTTTGAGATAAATTCGGCCATTTACAAAACAACAGAAAAACATGATTAAGCATGACTCACACCACTCGATCTGAATTGAGGCGATCTGCCAGTTTCTATAGAAAACGTCACGTGACCTCCGAAAGCGAGCTATCACGTGATTATTTCTATAGAAACTGACAGATCGTCCCGGATCGGATCGGATTGGGGTGAGTCATCCTTTATGTATACATTTTATACGATTCCAAGATGGCGCCAAGCCGACGCGACGTAATGTCGACGTGTTGGTGGAGAGGTGCACGGAGATCTTGTGGTGCTTACTTTAACGAAGTTCTGACCCGTGAAGGCCTGTGCTACAACTTTAACTCACTTTCATACAGCGACATCTTTAAAACCGAAAGGTAAGGTGATGTGATGTACTTGTAAAATATGTGTCCAGTTACATGAAACAAATAATTTTGGATTTTGAGTGAAAGAAAAACTGAACAAATATAGAGTTATTTAATTATGTTTTTTTTTTTTCAAAACATGTCAGTAGACGATTTTTACCTAAGGTTTGGTGCTTTCCCGTCTACCATCTACTTTTCTAGTATAGGGATGTAAAAGCAGTAAGAGATTTTTTACAATCTGATTTATAGCGTCACTATGACATAGTCTTACGGTGCACTTACCTTACCTGGGCGTTTTAATTTTTTGTTGTTGAAAAATCATTTCATGCTAAATTAGATATTTTTACGTGTTAGAATCGCGAGCTCATTCAATCCTAGTGGGAAAAAAACTGTTCTAAAACTTCAACACATTTTTCAAACTTGATATTGCGCGACTGCCATACAAGTTCTGTGAAAAATGGTGGCGAAATGGAAAAAAATCTCGGGGCAGTTTTTTTAACACATAAATATTTCTAATTTGCTAACAATTTGCTAAATAAGCTAACAATGATTTTTATACAACGAAAAATAAAAACACCCATAAAAAATATCAAATGATTTCATTAAAATATGTTCAATCTAAAAACAAGTTATGAAGGCCCTCTAGTGCCCAAGCCTAGGCAGGAAACGAACCTGCGTCCTTTGACATATTTACGGCTATAATTAATATTACAACCCACGCCACAACAAGCACCTATCTTGTTAATAGCGTTTCAACCAACCCAATCCTTTTTCTTCCGTTTATGACTAATGTTTCAGTTTGTAGTTTATAAAAACTGAATTTTAGATATTCCGTTAAAACAGTAAAGTAAACTGAACAGTAGATCTAAAACCAAAGTAAAAATATTGTATGCTCACTAATTCCTTTCAGCATTCAACACGAGTATCAATACATTAAATCTAAAAACAGGACAAATAGATGGAGCTATGAATCTGGTTACACTGCAAGCAGTAAAAAAGGAGACAAGTCAGAAGAATATCCACGTCGAGGCCAGGTCAGATAAAAAAACAGGATTTCCAAGAAGATAACGTTGAGCAATCCATAATTTGAGAATATACAAGCAACAGTATTTCAAAAAATGACCAACGATTGTCTGAACCTTTCGAAATTGCAGGCGGCCAATTTATTCTCAATTCATGTGTGATCAACGAATATGTAAATTTTGATATTAATATTTTTCAGGAAAATGGTGCACAACCAGATCTTGAAATTTTACTTTTAGAAGACAGCGCAGATGTTGATGACTCGTGCAACAGTCTCGCAAATGGATGGAAGGCAAGTATCAAGCGCAAGGTGAAAAAAACAGAGTTCAGAGTTGAAATGACTTCAGACAGTGGCAAGATAAGAAGGGATGTGCTAGTTTATGACTTATACCTACTAACGTTCTGTGATTTTGTAGAAATTTCAAACCAGAACTAGGTATAATACATTTGTAATAAGTGTTATGAAGAACTGGGGCCTTGCAACGGGGACGTCTTCACGCGATTTAATCAACGACCTAAACTGAGTCGTTTCCATACAACTGAGCATAAACTGGAGCCTTACCATGACGTCTTAACGCGATTCAGTTTAAGCTCAGTTGTGTGGAAGCGACTCAGTTTAGGTCGTCAACTGAATCGCGTTCTCAAACTTCGTCTCGTTTTGTAACAGCGACCCTCAAGTTTTAAGAACTCTTATTATATCACTGTTACATAAACTACTATTTAAGCATTGAAATTAAACACTTTAGAACGGATCATCATTTTTAACCCTGTGAAAACGAGTGCTGAAAACGCTCGAAACGTAGGGTCATGGTGTTAATAAACGTGATTAATCCGTTCTAAAGTGTTTAATTTCAATGAATAACAATAGAGGTAACAGAAGACAATATTATTATTTAAACGTTAATAAATATGTTCCAACATCGATTTCACTGACGATCGCACATTTTACAAAATAAATCAAACTATTGACGTTTTATAACACTCTAAACTCGTTTTATTCACATTATTATGAACATGTAAATAGAAACATTTAGTAAAAGGGTAGACCTAACTTTTTCCACCTATCCACGCGTTTAAATTGGCTTTACGCTGGGTACGTGAATATTTCTAGCAAGATCGCCGTTGACACTTCGCTGATTCATCAGCCGAAACCGCAACACATGAAACTGTCGAAACGTCGGTATATTAAGGTAAATAAACTACATTCGCGATAGACCCTTTCGCGTCTTCGCACCTCCAGCTCTATAAAAACACTTTAGGGCACGCTGTGTCGGCACGCGTCCTAACCAGCGAGAGCCCTAAATTAGGAATTTCGCAGGCTAATATCGTATACATAATATTCCATAATTGAAAATTTTACATTTTACAATCCGTCATTTATCTTAGTAATAATTAAGCTTAGAGAAATATTGTCTGTATTTTAGCGTCTTCATACGATAGCATCTCAAAAAATTGGTGTCTTAATAACCACCCCCATCGTTATTTTTTAGCCCAAAAAATTTTTTTTTTTTTATTTATTTAAACTTTAATGCACAAGACAGAAAACTGTACACATGGCGGACTTAATGCCAAATGGCATTCTCTACCAGTCAACCATAGGGCTAAACAGAGACATTTAAGTTGGTGCAGGAAATAATTATTTTAAGGGAACAATCAACTGTAACAATGAATTCTAGTAACAAGGCTATAGCTACACATACAATTAAATATATTACATATATAATATTCAAATAAACTAATACATACTATTCATATATCTAACGGATGGAGAAAATTACGTATATTCCTCAGTAAGGAGATGGTGGCGGAGCAGTCGTTTGAAGACGGGTTTGCTTGGGGCTTGTCGAATAGGTAGAGGTAGCGAGTTCCAAAGACGGATTGCCTGAACGGCGAAAGAGTTGGACATAAAACCAGTACGGTGAAACGTATTCGAGAGTTTGAGTGATCGGGAGGAACGAAGTTCACAACCTGAACGGGGGGTGTCAAAAGAAAACTTGCTTTTAAGGTATTCTGGAGTAGAAGGGTCGAATAAGACAGAAAATAATAAACACAATATACGAAGGGACCTACGGCGGCGGATAGAAAGCCAGTTTAGTTGGCGACGATAGGAAGACACGTGGTCGTATTTACGAAGACCAAATATGAAGCGTATGCCACTATTGAGCAGACGGTCAAGCTTGTTGAGATACTCCTGTGAGATGTTAGTACAACACACATCAGCATAATCAAGGACTGGCAACACTAGAGCCTGTACAAGCAATTTTTTGGTACCCACTGGGAGAAAATTCTTGAACTTGTAGAGATAACGCAGCGTTCCAGAGACTTTCCGACAAATCTCAGAAACTTGGCCATTCCAAGAAAGACTTGTATCTAACACAAGGCCAAGATCCCTAACTTGATTAGATACTGGAATGATGGCACCATCAAAACAGATCGGCTCGACAGATACAGCATCAAGATTGGCGAGTTGCCGCTGACTACCCAAAATTATGGCCTGACACTTCGCCGGATTAACACTAATGCCAAAACTATTGGCCCATTCCGCTATGCAATCTAGGTCGTCGTTAATAAGTGCAATAGCATGATTAATGTCACCCACAGTAGCTTGGGCATACAGTTGTAAATCATCTGCATATAAATGGTAAGAACAGCTAATATGAGAGGTAATCTGGTTGATAAAAATTGAGAATAAAAGAGGTGAGAGAATCCCACCTTGTGGAACACCAGTGTTTAGATCACACCAGGCAGACAATGAGCGCCTAGCTCTGACCGCCTGAACACGGTTGGCAAGGTAGGACGCAAACCACTCGATCACCTTAGATGAGACTCTTAGATGGGTGAGAGTGGCAATGAGAAGGTCATGGTCAACCGCATTAAAGGCATTTGAAAAATCGATAAGTACCAACACCGTAACCTTAGAATCTTCCATGCCGTTTCTGACATCTTCGACAACATTAAGAAGTGCGGTAATGGTACTGTGCCCTGATCGAAATCCCGATTGATACACAGAGAGCAGGTTGTTACTGTGAATGAATCTCGAAATTTGTTTGTGAGCTGCAGCCTCGAGAATTTTTGAAAGAAATGGCAAAATGGAAATGGGCCGAAAATGAGAAGGTGCACTGGGGTTTGATATTTTTGGAAGAGGTATTACAAAAGCTTTACGCCAACATGAAGGAAAGACCCCCGACAGCAATGAGGTGTTAATGATGTGGGAAATAATAGGCAGAACGCAGTCAAGAATGAGGGTGACCATGACTCTACTCACATTGTCATGTCCAACGGCTGTAGATCTCACCGACGTGATTATCTTTCTGATCTCATCTTCAGTGACCGGGGAAAAAGTAAAAGGAATAACATCAGGGGACGGCAGAGACGCAATATAACAAAGAGTTTTGAATTTAATTGCCGAATTAAGAATTGGAGTTGTAGAAAAGTGAGAATTTAAGAGATCTAAAGGGAAAGGAGGTGAGTCAACATCAGCCTTAATTTTACCAATGCCGAGAGAGCGTAGAAATTTCCATGTATCAGCGGGGGAAGAAGTCGAAATGTTGTCGTGTATGTAACGTCGTTTTGCTGCTCTTACCATCTGGTTGCAGCGGTTTCTGGCAGCTTTAAAACGTCGCCAGTTTTCCTCGCTCCGATCACGCTTATAAGCACGGAAAGCTTTGTCTCGCCTCGTCATCGCCATTCGCACACCTCTTGTAATCCAAGGAGCTGGTGGCCTCTTTAGCCGAACAGACCGCATTGGTGCATGAGCATCAAACAGTTTCAGAAGAGCAGAGTTAAAATGAGAAACCTTATCGTCGAGTGTTAATGCTTCAAGCGTGCCTGCCCAATCGGCCAAAGCGGCATCCTCTTTCAGCTTGGTTACGTCAATTCGAGCAAAGCTACGCAATTGAACAACTACTGGTTCCGGCTTGGGAGGCTTAATCTTGTACGAAATGTAAATCAGGTCATGACGAGAGAAGCCGGGTGCCAGTAGTTGGCCGGATTTCAACACGTTGCTATGCGACGATGTAAGAATTAGGTCTAACCACGAGTCCGTCGTGTCGGTATTATGGTGCGTGGCATCCAAAGGTACTACAGAAAAGTCAGACGACTCGACAATGAATTTCAGCCTACGCGATCTAGAATTGTCTCTCAGTAGGTCTGTATTAAAATCACCCATAATTATGTGATGAGCACATTCGGAACCAATACCTGACAGAAGCACCTCAAGAGATGAAAAATAATCAATTGTTGGTGGACAGTAAACTGCCCCCAACATAACACTTACTCCGAGAAGCTTGACCTCGACAACTAAATGTTCCATGGAACCTGAATAATGAGAGGGTGAGGAATCTACAATTTTATACGGGATGTCGGCGCGAACATAAATGGCCACACCTCCACCGCCTTTGCCTGTTCGATCGTTGCGAATAAGAACGAAACCAGGGAGGCTACAGGAGGTGGAAGATATATTGGGCTTAAGCCAACTTTCACTGACGAGGATGGCGTGGACATTACACGAAGAGAAGGCATCTAAAAAATCAGTGAAGTGGCTCATAATGCTCTGGGCATTTATATGGCATACGTTGAAAGCATTTTTATTACTATGAAACTCGCATTTCAATGAAGCACCGAGCGTACTAGACACATCGGACTCATCGACCGAATGAAAGGAACTGGACAAGCTGCAAGCGGAATGAAATGAGTCATTATCTCCATCACAAGACATAAGAATCCAATAATAAAATAAATATATATATAAATAATATTTATATAAGATATATAATGATAAAATTAATACTTAAACGCCAATTCCCGTTAATAAATATTACGGATCTGTTTAACCCGCCGGTCAACAACACAAACACATATTCAGTGAAAATTATAACAAAAAATTACACACATAAAAAGAGAAAAAGATAATACCTACTTAGAAATGTATTACAAGGAGACATTTTAAATTAAGCATAGTTTCTGAACGTACCCGTCAAAATGACACATTAATTTTATTCAACTGACACTGTCAGTGTCATAACGCCACAGCGTATCAAAACAAAACGCGAAACTAAGTGCAATGCCGGTAGTCATCAAAAGTGCAAAATAACAGATTTGAAATCGGGTACATGAAAACGAAAAAGTGACAAGTAAGCGCTTAAATCGCCACCGCAACTACCTCGGCTGGCTCCTTCGAAGCTTTCTTCCCTCGCCTTGCGCCGCGAGTCATGGTGTCGACAGAGTTCTTCGCCGACTTATCGCCGCTTGCCACCGGAACGCTGGACTCAGGCTGTTGTTTTGCAACCGGGGGCGGGCACTCACTGATCACATTACGCAGCTGATCTGCCGAAATAACCCGGCGCGCCTTGCCGGCTGTAACCTTGATGAAAATAGTGCCATCGGACGTCCAGACACTGCGCATGCCATAGTGTTTACGGGCCTCTTGAAACACTGCCTGACGATCACGAGTGAGAAACTCCGAAACAACAATAGAGGTGCCCTTGAGTGCAGTCTTCTTCTTCCAAATGGCTTCCTTGACTGAAGGGTAGCTGCAGCGCACCAATATGACGCGAGGTCGCTCTGAAACAGCAGCACCAAGTCTGTGGCACGTGGAAAAGGATGAGGAAGACAACTCGGCTAACTGCAGTTGGTCCCGGCATATGGCAGACACCACATCAGTCAGATTCTCACCAGATACCTCTGGAACACCCATAAACAGCAGAAATTTTTTCCGGTGACGCATCTCCATGTGGTCGAGGCTGCTACTCAGTGCTGTAATTTGTGCTCTAATAGCTGCCACCATTGCTAGAGTTGCCTCTTTGAATTTCAAAAGCTCCGCGCTCAAGGTTGCAGTTGTGTCACACTGTGGAGAGGGTGTCTGTAGGGCTGCTTCAAACTCTGCAAATTTTGTTGTCAACAATGCTTCCAAGGAAGTCTGTGCAGTGACTATTGCCTCCAGTGCTGACATTTTACTTGAAAATTGAAGTTTTAAGTTGTTTTGTGAAGTTGCCGGCAGGTGCTAGTGAACAACTTTTTACTGGGACATCAATGGATCTTGACTACACTGTATGTACTAAATGGATTTATTTACACTATTTGTAACACAATAATTTTGAAAAATACTTATTAATTACTAATAAATATTAATTATCTCTACAGCTGACTTGTCACTATTTTGAGCACCTACCCACAATTATCATAAAATTGTGTCCATTTAGCCAATATCTCGGTAATTATCAAGTTTAGAGAAAAATTTCCCTTATAAAACATGCTTATTTTAGCGTCCTCTATACGATAGCATCATAAAAAATAGGTGTCATAATGACCTCCACATCAATTTTTTTAAGCCCTAGTCCCTTTGCTAGTCCATTCTATATTGACGTTTTGTTACAGATTTATCTTCAGCACCCAGCAGACATGCCCCAGTCCTCATTGTATTATTACGCAGCGACGCCTAAGTATGTCACCTCTCTGGCTCTTAAGTTCAGTATCCTCAATACATCTGAAAGCTTGATCAATTACAAACCTGAACAGTAAGTTTCCATAACCATTATCATTTATTCGTTGCAATTTTTAAATATCAATGTATTTTTAAGCTTCCGTACCTTAAAAGGAGAAAACGGAATTCTTATAGGATCACTTTGTTGTCCATCCGTCCGCCTGTCTGTCAAGACCCTTTATCTCGGGAACACGTAGAGGTAGCAAGTTGGAATGAATACCACATACACAAGTCTGCAGTCCCTTGAAGCTGTGAAAAAACCAGTCCTCTACGTCAACGCAATGAAAAGATACGGCCGTTTATGTCGCATTTCCTTTATATTTGCAATGGGAATCAAAATGTATAGGGTACTTTCCGTAGACATAGAATCACGAAATTTGGCAAAATGCAAGAGCTTGTAGCACAAGTACAGGAAAACATCCGAAAACCGTATAATTGCCGCACACTGAGAATTCCGTGCCACCTTTGTGCGGAACCCTCGCAGATCCGACACTTGCAGAAGGGTTCCCATGACGCTACTTGCGTTCCCCTTTGAATGGCTATATACCTATCCGTTGTGCGAGGAACGAGCCAGCTTTAGGGTTCTCGGTGACCTCACACAATTTTTTTTGACAAATCACCCACCAATTTACGGGCGCTTGAGCACCATGGTCCCCACAAATATAATGCTGTTTCGTAAGAGCGATACGACTATATAATATACAGTCTTTTTTCGTTCAAAAATTTGCGCTCGCTATGGTCTGTATTAGCATTTGCTTCTCGCTCATTACAAACGACTTCAAGTGTTCCTATGTATCTCCTTGTTTTAAAAAATCAGTTTAAGAGGATCTTACTATTTTTTTCTACTCCGCACTTCTATCTGTCAATTAGACGACTGCCAGCGATGTTAAAAAAGTATACATTATAACATTGTCTATGCTATTCCATTAGAACACTGCTCCTATGGATTTTCATACAATATATGATCACTGTTGTTTTTTTTAATTTCAATAGTGGGCACGACGTCTTCCACATTCTGCCACCGTTTTAGATTTTCCTTTTTACGCTATTTTAGCTGTCTTAGAAAATCTAGGGTATTCAACAGTTCATAATTGGTTCTTAAAACTCTCGGGTCTATTATTTCAAAACAAGACGAATTCGAGAACGGAAGAGACGGCGTCCCTAAAGTTTTAAGAACCCTTATTATATCACTGTTGCATAAACTACTGTTATTTTCGTTATACAGACGCCAGTGTTACTTCCCCAAGGATCGTGAACTGAAATATTTCGCGACGTATACGCCGGACAATTGCCGGTTAGAATGCTTATCTTTGTACACCTACGTCAAATGCAAGTGTGTGTGGTTCCACATGCCGCGTGAGTACTTTTACTGCTACATCTTTAGTCTACTATATTTGAATGCTTTTATTAATTAGTCTATATAATTGTATAAGCCTCTAACAATTCAAGAATAAGTGAGCTCAGGGGCCTTACCATGACATCTTAACGCGATTCAGGTTAGCCCCAGTTGTATGGCATTAATTCAGTTTAGGTCCTAAACTGAATCGCGTTACCCGTAACCCAGAAAACATCGTGAGGAAACCGGACTATTCCCAATAAGGCCTAGTTTACCCTCTGGCTTGGAAGGTCAGATGGCAATCGCTTTCGTGAAACTAGCACCTACGTCAAATCTTGGGATTAGTTGCCAAAGCAGGCCCCCAGGTTCCCTGAGCCGTATCATAAGCCACTTATTTCTAACGGTGGTGGCAATACACAGGAGATATGTCGGCGGGCAGGAATGGCTAAAGGTGCAATGGCTCGATTGGAGAAGCTGTGGAAAAACCGAGGTATTCGTCGTACAACCAAGGTACGGCTGGTACGATCTTTGGTCTTCTCCATCTTTATGTATGGCGCTGAAACTTGGAGCTTAAAAACCCTAGATAGGAAGAAGATCGATGCTTTTGAGATGTGGTGTTGGAGAAGGATGCTCAGGATCCCATGGACTGCATTTAGAACAAACGAGTCCATACTACGAGAACTGAATATCACCAAGCGGCTCTCAACTATCTGCCAGGAGAAAATACTCAGGTTCTTCGGGCATATAATGCGTTCTAACCAGCACACTCTCGAAAGAAACATTATTCTCGGCAAAGTTGAAGGCCAACGCTCCAGGGGTGGAATACCGATTAGGTGGGCTGACACCATGAAGAAAGCGAGTGGTTCAATGCAGAGGGCAGTCCATATGGCCCTGGACCGCACCAAGTGGAGGGACATCACTGTTGGTCACGATCCTCAGCCATGAGGGACCGACTGAGAAGAAGAAGAAGAATCATAAGCCAGAAGAAGATGATAGTATATCATTATACTGATTCGTAGTCTGGTTTTACTAATTAATACTAGCTAAAACCGCGATTTCACTTGTACTCCTATCCTTGACTGCACAAGCCCTACACTCCCAACCTGTACTTATTGGCGCACTGGTTTCTCGGGCAGGAGGGCCAGTTGAGCATGCTGAGGCGGCAGACGATGGAAAAAATGCGCGAGAAAACCCCGATACACGTCCTATCTCGGTGTGGGCAAGTCCGGTCGGAGGTCGTTAAACCACCGTACTATACGTCTCTGACCGACGACCTGGATCGTACTAGCATGTGCATTAGAGTAATCTCGACGAGTCTTTCCGTCCCTCCCTCCTTCGTGTGACCAACGCCTCCGAGTCCTTGCAGCTGAACGGCTGGCTGGTGTGGCCACTTTACGGTTACGGTTTACGGTTACGGTTACGCTAAAACCGCGATTTCACTTGTATGGGTTTCGGTAGTCTGATTTAATATTCACTCATTCTATGGATTAACTAATTTGAAATATCCGCCTCTAGAGCAATCTTTTTGGAAGTATTAGCGATGTTTCCGCGTATCTTCGAGAAAGTAGTACTTTCATTAACAAGTTGGAAGCAATAAGAAAGAAGAGTGGGATAATCTAAATTAAATTTTACAGATGATAACAGTTCGGAAATATGCACGGCGCAGAAAGCATCATGCGTTAAAAAGGCTCAAGGCAAGTACAATCAACATTCTACCTGAAGACCATGTAAAAGAAAAACAGTAAAACAACAACAAAAGCAATACTACTCGTATCTTAATTTTAATTAGAAAACTTTTTTTAACGACCTCCTAGCCTAGTTGGTAGTTGGTAGTGACTCTGCCTACGAAGTACGAAGCAGGATGTCCCAGGTTCGAATCCTGGTCAGGGCATTTATTTGTGTGTTAATCACAAATATTTTTTCCTGAGTTATGGATGTTTTCTATGTATTTAAGTATTTATCTATTATGTATATCGTCGCCTTATTGTGGGACTGAGTCGATTTGTGTAAGATGTCCAATAATATTTATTTATTTGTTTGTTTTATTTCAAACTCCCGTGAATATCAGACATATTAATATACTTATATCGGGTTACGTTACGGACACGGACTGTTCCGAAACATGTCGAACTATTTTCGACTTTATTGACGTGAGTAACCCGATAATTTACTTTATCTTAAGATGAGAATTAAATTAAAATTAAAAGAGCCTTTACCAAACTCGGTTCATGAAATATTATGTCGGTTAAGGGATGACTCACACTAGAACGGGACGGGACGGGGCGGGACGGGACGCTCTGTCAATTTCTATTGAAAACGTCACGTCAGTCACGTGACATCCGAGGGCTCCGAGCTATCACGTGATTACTGTGTCATCCTTAATAAGGCCTTTTTATAATACTTGCAGATGATTTGGCATCAAATAAGCTGAAACACGGCCAATGTAACTGCTTGCCATCTTGCGACAGTGTTCATTATGACGCAGAAATCTTAAAAACAAAGTTTGATTTGAAAAAGTATAACAACTCCATTAAAATGATTTATAATCACAGTTTACCAGCAAACAAAAGGTGAGTACAAGTCCTTTTATCTTCATTTTAATAAATTTTACTGCTAATCGTTATCAGAAAACGTTAAGCAAAATGATTATGTGACTGTCATTTCGAGACATTTCAATTGCAAACGGTTGTTATCTTATTTACGAGCTCTCGTCAAACCTCTACTCACTGGACCACTAAATTCTATCAGGTTAACACAACTACATTCAAGCGTAATTTAGTTCTGATTAGACCAAGATGCTAAATATTTTATTCGTTTTTTATTATTCTTTTCACAATAATATTATCTTCACAATCTCCTAACCCAATCAAACTTCTAAAATCTTTATTTCCATCGGTCCGATATTTATGTACTTATGTTTATTTTTCCTTGTACAAAAACTAATAATTACTGAACAGAAAGAATATTCTAATAGGAACATCAACAATATTGCATATTATTACAGATACGCTCGCTTGGAGATTTACTTCAAAGAGCCCCGATTTGTATCGATGCGGCGTTCGGAGCTGTTTGGACTGACGGACTTCTTAGCCAACTGCGGTGGCTTGCTGGGCCTCTTTCTCGGGTTTTCATTTCTCAGTCTTGTAGAAATTTTCTACTTCTGCACTCTTAGGTGAGTCTTCGTCACAATTTACCGTAATATGTTTTTTGTAACAAAGTATATCGTCAAAATCAATAGAATTACCAAATAGAGCCGAGATACATACAATTATAGAATCTTCGTCAGTGGATCGGTTTTATTTAATTGTTCATCAACGTCATCGCTTCTGACGTTTCTCCCCAATAAGTCACTTGGTTCTTTCTAGACATATTTCTTTATTTACAAATACATGCTTTAACTTTTCGAATTTATTATGTTTTTTCATATTTTTTAGATTGTGGTGTACTCTGAAAAAGGACATGAAAGATGAAAAGAAGAAATTAAAGGAAACCGTATATAAGGAATAATATTTCCACGAACACTTTTAGATTTTTTTATTAAGTTATTGTAAAACCTCAATTTAATAATAAACATCTGGCGATAAGCAACAGTTTATTCTTTTGAGTGAAACATAATTATGTCAATATATGTATAGGTAATTGATACAAAAATGCCGTGTTATTTATTATTTGTAAATACTTTCGATTTAACAATTTGTGATTCAAGGAACGAACCCTGGGGCCTTACCATGACGTCTTAACGCGATTCAGTTTAGGCTCAGTTGTATGGAAGCGACTCAATTTAGGCTCAGTTGATGTCCTTAACTGTGCTCAGTTGTATAGCAAACTGAATCGCGTTAGGGAATCGTGGTAACCCCCAGCACGAGACCAAGGAGAGAGGTGTAATAAAAGGTTATTAGTTCGACAATGACAGTTGCGTTTCATTCGCAACTGAGCGTTAGCGATTGGCATCTTGGCTACGCACGCTGGACAGATAATTAATAGATATATAATTAACATACATAAAAAGGTACAGGACTCGCAAAGCGGAAAAGCACCGTGGAACACTGCAAAACTGTACTGTTTCACTTAGCCCCAAGTGTGTTAAGATATTTTTGAATGACCTGTATAGTATAATAGGGAGCAGCTGAGCATCGTTCTCCTGAAATTATTTTTACTTACTTAACTAATCATGATCATATCAGCCTATGGAAGTCCACTGCTGGACAAAGGCCTCCCTCAAGGATCTCGATACGACCGGTTTTGTGCTGCCCGCATCCAGCGATTTCCCAAGACTTTCACCAGGTCGTCGGTCAAGCTTCCTACGCTGCGTCTTCCGGTCGCCAATCGGGACCCTTACTGCCCCATCGCCCTAGCGACTCTCCAAGCTATGCCGTTGGCTTTAGTTCTGCGGATCTCATAATTTTTTATTCGACTTTGAATTCGATTTTTTTACCTATACTGTGTGTTTTTTATTTTACAACGGAGCGCGATGTCACTGTTCTATGTGTCCTGCACCTTTAAGGTGTGTGTTAATGCATATTTATTATTTGCATGACGCACGACCCTCCGGGGCTGTCAATTAACTCGGTATACATAAACATTTGTCTTGTCTATCCATGGTAATTAGTACTGGCAGCTTTTGACCCAATTAACATTAGACCGCAATTACCATTAGACGGGAATTATGGAAGTTCAGTTGCAAAAACGCGTGAAGTGTGAGCAGTTGTGTCTGAAGATGGAACAGTAAGTGACAAATACCTTTTCTATTTAAGAACATTTGAAAATATTATTAAAAATAATTCATCTAAAATCTCACGATGTTGACACATTTCAAATTTACTAATCCGGGGCTCGTGATTTTTTTTTGGAAATTGAGTAAAACGTCGGAGGTTAGTTATGGAGTCTGTGAAGGCTATAGAAGATGGGTTCTGCCCTGGGTAATGGAAGCATAAGCACTTCTATTTTGATATAATACATATTTTTTCAGTTAGCAAGTCTTTAATCAGAGATGGGACGTATGAGATTATTACACGTGTGTCAAATTCACACACGAAATTTTGGAAGCATTTTTAATAATTAAAAATTGTATTGCTTTTTTCATCGATCACAGTACAACTGTAATTTCTTGAAGTATTTGTGACTTTAAATGCCCACCTCAAGAACAGTTAAAATCAGTGACTTTTGACAAGCGTGTAAAAACATGCAATTTAGGGAATGGAAGAGCGAATTCTTTCTCCGTACTTACTAGAAGATTCCAACCTTTATAATATTTTACCCATCTTGTGAAACCCAATAAACAATTTTTCATTTTTTCATTTAAAAGAAATAGAACCAGTCATTATCGTGCCCCGAGCGAGCAAGTGCCCTTTTTCATAAGAGCATGCATGAGGCCAACAATGGAAATGATTTACGCTAGAGATGATAATTAATATTTCAGGGAAGAAGAGGGTGTAACAGGGGAGTTCGGGAAGGTGTGCTTCATTAAGAAGCAGAGAAGGAAGCGTCAGAAGCTTCTCATCATAGAACTGTTTTTGGACTTTGCGAAGAACACCACCCTTCACGGCTTGCGGTATATTACTGAAAACGGACTTACTATTGTTGAGAAGTAAGTTTTGGTATATTCTATTTTAGTAGTCAAACTTATAGGTAAAAACTTAGTAGGTAAAATTTTAGTGCTATACTAAAAAAATACATACATAGTTGTACTCATAGTTGTGTTTCAATACAGATTTAATTTAGATGACTTATTGTCTATGGTGCTGTAAAATATCGCAGAAAATTATTTTGCCAAATGTCGCTTCCTAACCAACTAACGAGCAACGCAGAATTTCATTTCACCGGAAAATTAGTTGCCAACTGGTCCAACCTCAGCTAACTGCTGCAACTGAAAATTTGGCCAAATTATGGCAAATAACAATAGATTGTTGGTATACCCAATAAATCATTGGCAAAAAGTTGGTGGACAAGTGATTCAATAAAATAATATTCAAAGAAAAGGCAAGATAACCTTAGCTATAGATACTAGGTACAGAGCTTTGATCAGCAACACCTAAATAGAGGCACGCATGCGCTCAATCTACTTATTTTTTTTAAATAATAAATACTACGACGGTGACAAACAAGCATACGGCCCGCCTGATGGTAAGCGGTCACCGTAGCCTATGGACGCCTGCAACACCAGGGGCGTCACAAGCGCGTTGCCGACCCTTAAAAAAAGGGGGATTTGCTGTGTTGACAGCCAAACGGGCAAAGGGCTTTGCTCCGTGGGTCCTCACTTCCTCAGCTGTCAACACAGCGAATCCTCTTGGAGCTCTGGCGACCTTACTCACCAACAGGAACACAACACTATGAGTAGGGTCTAGTGTTATTTAACTGCGGTTTTCTGTAAGGTGGAGGTACTTCCCCAGATGGGCTCTGCTCCAGATTTGAGCGAGACGACATTCGACATTATTTCACCTTGCTTTATAATATTGCTAGCAGCTTGTTAGCAAGCTGGAAAAATCTTATTCCTGAATGAGTTCTACGAATCTGAGAAACATACCAAAGCACCATAGTAAGTATGAATTAGGAAGTACCTACCTACTCGTAATATCATGGTTTCAGATTATTCTGGATTCTCACGTTTATTATCAGCGTGGTCATGTGCTTCTTCCTGATCGAACGAGTATGGCACAAGTGGTGGTACAGTCCTGTTATCGTGTCGTTTAACGAGAAGATGATACCAGTCGGAGAAGTAAGTAGCATTTATTGTATTTTGAAAGTCTTTTAATTTGAAGTCTCATTCCTCTACTTGTTATCTAAAACTACTTGTGCAAATTATTTTTTTTGTTTTAGGTACCATTTCCGTCAATAACCATATGTCCGCAATGGAAATGCAAAACGTCAGCTTATAGCTATTCGGAAAATTTTGTTAAGTATGGAAAGAAGCGCAAAAACAATATGGACAAAGAGTAAGTTACCTCAAGTTTTGAAATTTTGTATGAAGAAATGAGGGTATAAGCGTAAGGTATCATAACGGCTACTCCACACTATTACAGAAGGCAGCAGGCCAGATGACACTGTCAATTTATCCTTGATTAATTAAATTGCCGTCGTTGCCTTATTAATAACTCAATGTTTCAAAACGATGGACAGTTCCATGTCCCATCGTCAGACGTTCCGACAACGAGTAGCATCATTAAAACTGTCCGGATCAGGATTCGACGGATCCAGACTGCAAACCTTATCTAGCGCCTTTAAATGCTACTCAGTACTGCTTTCGCAACTGACATCGTGACTCCTAGAACTCTCTTAGTTAGTATTGTTATTGTAGTTATTATGCTTTCAGGACTTATGAGGCAGAAAGGATATTACTTGAAGATGCGTTTCTGGTGTGCGAAAACTTCTACAGATATTTGACGCCTCGTAGCATGTCGAACGAAACTCTTGTAAATAATGTTATACGAGTAAGTAATAAAATATGTTCCAACAAACGCAGTGGCACCATATTAATTAAACATTACTTTTGAGGAATAAATGAGTCTGAATGAGATTAAAACTTATAAATTGCTAACGTCGTGACGATAGGCGCGTAAGCTGAAGATCCGGGTTCGAGCCCCGGCTTGGCCTCTGATGAACTTGGTCTTTTTCTTTAGTTTATGACATCTATTTTCAAATTATAAATTATGTTATTGTTACATTAACAATAACAAGTTTAATAATTTGATTTGTTTCAACAAAAATGTTATATTGATGACAGCGCCATCTTTCTCGCCATAGTGGAATCCCTAAGTTTGGTTTGCAAGGAACTACGAAGCAATGATGCTTGTACTTAGAGAACGGTCACAGGCATCTTGCGTGTTCAAAAGATTAAATCTTTTGGCTGCAATTTTTGCTGCTAGCTGTAGCTGTTTTGATGTTTGTGTGCTGGTGATCTTAAAATATAAGTATTATGCTTTCAGATGGCACCAGGAGTGGACGAAGCAATGCTTTCCTGTACGTGGAGAGGTCGGTGGGTGGAATGCGGGGAGTACTTCAAAGAAGTCCTGACCAGCGAAGGCGTCTGCTTCAACTTCAACGCGTTATCCAATAACGACATTTTCAAAACAAAAAGGTATAGTTTTAAAGACTTATGAATACAGTGGAAAAGAGATTTAGCGACATTTGTATTTTTAAGTAAAATCGTCCGCGACCCGTTCAGAATCCATACTTAATATTATAAATGGGAAGGTGTGTGTGTCTGTTTGTCCGTCTTTCACAGCAAAACGGAGCGACGAATTAACGTAATTTTTTAAGTAGAGATGATTGAAGAGATGGAGTGTGACATAGGCTACTTTTAGTCTCTTTTTAACACGAGCGAAGCCGCGGGCGAAACTTTATGACATCGGGCGGGACTCGAACTCGCAACTCTGAGATACACGCCCATCACTCTGTCAACTAAGCTACCGAGACCACACTCGTGGTCCCGAATTTCACCACCATATCCCACGTATGGCCTTTGGAGGGGCGCTTAGCAACATCTCCCGTAAGACATTACTTCTTAATTGGCAAGTGGAGTCTCAAGATATGTTGAGAATTCACCACTAACAATGCGCTAACCCATAGACCCAAACTAACTATTATTTTTAAGCTGAAAATCTTTCCAGTTTTCCTTTCATTGATCCAAGTTTTGGAATGTTGCAATTAAAAGCAACTGATAAAAGATAACTCACACTAGAACGGGACGGGACGGGGTGGGACGGGATAATCTGTCAATTTCTATAGAAAGCGTCACGTGACATCCGAGGGCTCCGAGCTATCACGTGATTCTTTCTATAGAAATTGACAGATTTTTCCGTCCCGCCCCTTCCCGTGCTAGTGTGAGTCTTTATTTGGTGTTTATTGTTTTCAGCATTCAAAACGAGTACAAATATCTTAACTCTTCAACCCGAATGAATAAATGGAACATAGTTTCTGGCTATACGAGTCCGACTTCTAGAAAAAGGAGAAAAAATTCGAAAAGATATAATAGAACGAGAGACGAAGAAGATTTAGAAGAATATCCGCGACGAGGCCAGGTAGGATACAATTTAAATTATGTTTCTAAAATGTATTATTTTTTCTTGTACGTATATATTATAGTGTAAGTTAAATTTTAACATGGTAGGTACCTATATAAAAAAAGTAAATGTAGGTACTTTGGGCTATTCGCATCATTGAGTTATACTACTTCGTATAGAGGAGCCATAGGCAAACAAGAAACGTGTCACAACCAGGGACCGGAACCGGTTACCATAACCCGGGTTTTTCATAAGGTTATTTTAAAGGTTGTTTTCAAAACACCTCCAATATGGTTAACTCATGATACGGAAACCTTAATCATTCGGAAACCTTATCGGTCCAGTTAACCCCAATTAACCTCTAACCAGTAACTAACCCCAATGAATTCTGTTAGTGTTTTATTCTGTTTTGAACAGTTCAAACGAAAGTAATCTTTATACGCCCAGGAATTAGACTTAATATTGAATGACCATGGCTAGGAGTTAGGACGTTGTCGCTCGCTGTGGAACCAGGTTTGTTTTGCTCTTAGTGTGGCATCGTTTCTTTATTTCCTTACTATATTTAGGCTAGCCTAACATTTTTATTATCATACATAGAAATGAAAGCGGCGTGAGCGTTTGTTTCTACTACGCTCAAGTTTATTTATTTTTCTTGTAGTTAATCAGTCAAATATAGGTAGTCGTAAATAATCATCATACATGGGTAACTTAGCGCAATTATTCTGATATTATTTAAAAACAAAACATAACTATTAGTCTCAGATTACGAAGCGATAAAATTCAGCAAATAGTGCTATTTTGTGAGTACATCTTGTGACGGCTGTCGGTAAAGTTAAAACTTTTTAAAATCTCGACATTGTTATCCTTTGTAAAACCAACAGCTAATTACCTGCACGAAATAGTACCATAAAGAACAAGAGATATTTTATTAATAACAACAGTATTCCTTTGGCAATAAAGTTCAAATTGTTATAGCATGCACTCAACGTATAACCTTTTGAAATTAAGAACCGAGGCGTGGTCAACCAGGTGTCTGTTTATTTTTCATAATTAAAAGTTGATTTGATTATTGTAGCTTGTGTTAAATTTTGCAACTTACGTAGGTAGATATTAAAAAAAGTGGGAACAGATTTCTTATCGATTTGAGGATATTGTGCAAGCTTCAGTCGCTATGCTACCAAGTACCGGCAACGTTAGCTACACTGTATTCTATTCCCGATATTTCTTACAATCGACAACTGGCCTACTTTTTGGATTTTTAATGCATTTGGATTCTTGAATTTTTAATCCATGCTTAGTTCATACACTACTCAACTACAGCAAAAATAATATAATAAATACCACCCTCTAACTAAGACTTGCAAAACACGCTACCGGAGGCCTATTGCATAATCAGTTGTAGCTTGTAATATTAGCGGAAGTCTCTTTTCAATCCCTTTTATTAGAAAGAGAGTTCCGCTAATATTTTAAGTTACAAAATAAATTATACAATTGTATTGTGGTCAGATCATATTTCATTTCTAAAAGGTTTTATGTGAAATGCGTCCTATTCCAATTTGACCCTTATTCTTAAGACAGTAAATTTGTAATTTATATTTCAGGTTTTTGTATTACTGCATTTCATTTTCTGCAGGTAATTAGCGATTGGGTTTAACAAAAGACACTACAATACTATTCATAGCAGATAAGTTTCAAGTGGAAATCGTGATTTTAAAATGTTTACATTATAAAACGGTGAATAGTTTTTATCTTTCCTTAATTTCTCACATATGCGTCAAGAGTGATAATGCGACAATAAAAGTCTTGTTTATTACCAATCTTAATACGATTTTGCCGGCAATTACTTTCTTTTCTTACCTGGATGCGTAGCCAAGATGCCAACCGCTCACGCTCACTCGCTAATGAAATGCAACTGTCATTGTCACGCTAATAAGAAAGAGAGATAGAGAGAGGTAGCTACGATACATTATTAAGCGTGAGCGATTGGCATCTTGGCTACGCACGCTGACGTCTGACGTGTTTTCACTTGAGACCGCTATTTGCTACCATTGGCAAAACAAAAGTATGTATTTGAGTTAATTGTAAGCAAGTGCAGCAAGCGGTGCTCCAAATGATTATGACATACTTTGATATTGGATACTTATTATTATATTATTTTTTCGTATCTCGTATTATCGTAGTAATGAGCAAAATTTGTATAATCGTACGAGTTTGAGATTAGGGCTCCCGATTACAAGAGTACACGCTGACACGTGGCTCCGTGTACACGAGTCGTGTCTTAATTACACGTGGCCTAATGGCATGTTCCAAACAGGGCAGAAAACCGGTATCGTGTGTGACAACGACATTTACAAGACGCTTCTGTAATGTGTTTAAATTAATTTGAAAATGTACCGACAATAAATGAGTAATTAAACATCTATAATTTATTTTATTACATTACAATATCGCATCTCGAGATACTCTGGGTATAACTTTTTTAAGTAGGTATACGGAAATACTACTAAAATTACAGTCTTTCTCCGGGACCACGGGGGCAATGTCGCTGTCGAAGCTGTTATTTATGAACAGCTTAGCTGAGGAGTAGATACTTGAAGAAAACTCCTGCTTCACGTTAACTATTTTAATAACTTAAAAGTGTACATATTTAGGTGCGTGTACATATGAAGCGGTGGTCTAAAGTGATGTTTAAGTAACATTCAGCGCTAAGCAGCAGATCAATGTCCGACGGACAATTGAAATTGGGGTCCGCGAGTTGAATATCCGAAGGTATGTTCAAGTTTGAAATATTAACGTAATTGTTAGGTAATTTACCAACTACATCTTCCACAACAAAACAACGTATATTAACGGAATATGAACTCGTTAATGAGCTTAAAGTGAGTTCACAGCGATCGGAGACGTTAAATGATAAATTGTTTAAGCCGAACACACGAGCCGGTTTTTTATCATCGTTCGAAAACCCTAACTTATTTTTCATACGCTCCGTTATAAAACACCTCTGCGCTCCGGGGTCTATAAAAACCCTCGCGAGGTGTGTTGTATTATTTTGCGCGTTTGTTATATTAACTAAAGCCGTAAACAATAACACTTCCCTGTCCGCTACCGCGGCGCATGCGCTGGCTGCACTGATAACGGGCGCCGGCGCCGGATCAGCTAATTTGTTACCTACCTGTGCGGACGAACTAGGTGACGTTTCATTATAATTATGTAATAACGTGTTATGTCTTGCGCACCTAAATATGTACATATGAAGCGGTGGTCTAAAGTGATGTGTCAGTTGCCGCGGACGTGACGTCATGTACCTCAGCCCTCACCCCTCTGGGACTGGTTTGGCCGCTGGCGCGTTAACAGTCGCCCTTGAAACGTCGGAGGTTTGTTTTCAAAGTTTATACACGATTAAGCCCCGTTTTCGTAAATTTATAATACTAAAATTATAATAACAATATCTAATTATATACAAAATCTAACAATGAACAAGAGTTTTCTACTGATTTTATTTCCTTTAAGAACTCTCATATGTACAGGAAGAATAATTATAATATAATTTGATGGCCATAGAGTTACAATTTTTTTTAAGCTATTGCATAGCTTCTATCGCGGGCCTTGAGCGCGGGGACCGAATCCAGAAATTCCGTAACGAAAAAAAACCTGACGCTCCCCACTCCGACGGACCGAAACCGACTTTATTCACTTTGTTACAAAGTTCTTTATCGAGGAAAGGATATATCTCCAAACGAATGTCGCTAAGTGTCATATTCTATATAAAATATTGAGGACAGTAGCTCTTATTACCAGAGATACGGCGATGTCAAACGTCAAAATAAACACTATTATTATAGTCCCGCCAAAATCAAATATGTTAGTCGCAAACTTATGTTTCTTATTTCAGTTATCATAAACCTATAGTTTCAATGATAAATATTCCTGAATAACCAACAGCTACTGTAAGATAATAAAACCCACATATATTGTAAAATAATGTTGACAACTTTTCTATCAAAAACATTGAATTTGAAAATGAATAATGATCCACAAGAGTCTACAACAAAATATGGGACCACCATTGACGCGGTATTTTCTAGGTATTTAGAGGATATTAAGTCGCAAACTTATGTTTCTTATTTCAGTTATCATAAGTTTCAATGATAAATATTCCTGAATAACCAACAGCTACTGTAAGATAATAAAACCCACATGTATTGTAAAATAATAAAAACATTTTAAACAATATTAACTTTTTATTTGTTAAATAATAGAAAAATTTGTTTTCTTATCGGTCACCACGCTCAAAAAGTGTAACTTGAATTAATATCAAAGAAAAAGAAATACTGCATGAATAAAATAAATAAATAATTATAATTGCATAAGTTGATACAAAATGATATGCAATAGCTTTACCGCGGCAGTCCCCGAGTGCCACACGTATTTTTTGAAATAGTTTTAATGTCTGATGTGTCGGTATTTAGATCGTGTTTATATCGTTTTTCCCTTCCTTTCATTTTAAACAATTCTATATTATGTTTTACGAATATACACATAACAAATACATATAAGGATGGCAAGGGTAGTATACTTTTTTAAATAATGGCTTGCAACTATCTAGGTAATATGCTCCACACAAAGATCTTACTCGTAAACACTTTCTTTGGGCTAAGAAAACCTTATCAGCATCTGATGAGTTGCCCCATATTATTATTCCGTAACAGATTTGCGACGATACATAACCGTTATAGGCTGCCGTTGCTGCCGCCTCAGAGACGGTTGCTCGCAGACGATACAAAATATAATCTACTGGGTACAAAGGGTATTAATATGGGCTTTCCAATTACAAAACTTATCATTCTTAATTCCTAGAAAAACTGCACTTTCCGTTTCATTAAGTTGTACTTACACCATTAAAATCGGCAGATAATCTAATTGATTTGCTATTATAAGTTTGAAATTAAACCAGTTGTGTTTTGGTTAAGTTAACTTTGAGATTATTATTTTCTAACCAATTTGTTACATTTGTTAATGTAGGTACATGTAATAATATTTCATAGAGAACCATCTGTATTTTCTTTAATTACTATGGTTGTGTCATCTGCAAATAGTATAGTGTCATTTTGTGTGGCGCCAGGTAAATCGGTGATGTAAAGTAAAAACAAATACGGCCCTACCTATAGTATACTACCCGATGGCACGCCGCATGTGTTAATGATGAACGGCGAATTATACGTTTTGTTAAGGTTTTTAACTATTTTTGTAACTTCTACACATTGTCGCTGTCCATTGAGATAGCTTTTTAGCCAACAGTACGCTTGCCCTCTTATACCGTATTTAACTATTTATATTACTTTAATAGCAATGTTTCATGGCACCCTAGATCCATAAAGCCATCCAGGATCTAGATTTCTGCTCATTCTATGCATTCGTGTACATACACACAGAAAACATAGAAAAGCGGAAGTGTTTACCGTGACACCAATTAGTAGGTATAGGTATCGGGATACAAAGTATCAACTCAAAATATGTGTAATAATAATTTGACTGGATTACGTAAATTGTAAGAATATTAATGTAAAATACCAGACCAAGATAATATAACGCATCGCGGCTTAGACATTGCCGAGATTCATTGTTTATGTGGAACCGATAAGGGCAATAACAATAAGCCTGCACTCGGTCGGTATTCATCTTTGTGCACTTAAATGTCATTGTCTCATGAGAGTAATTAGTAAAAACAATGCAAGTAAAGTTTTTGAAGCAGGAATTTCTAGAGCTGCTTTCAATATTATCATTTTAAATTGCCATAATTTTTATAACGATACCGTCCGTAGTCTGCACGTGCAAGGCCATTTTTTTGTTTTATAAACGAGCCTTTGTTAATATGAGCACGTCGGCTCCAAAAGCTAATCCTAATAATTACCTAACTACTAGATGTGGAAACTTAAGTGGCGAGTTGGCTATATGTTCAAAGTTTAGTGACACCTCTCTACCCCCAGCCCTCATACTGGTGTTGCTCTCGAGCTCTCTTAGATGTCGCTTTTTGTGGGGGCCCATCTTATGTGGGCGAGTCACCGTTTGCCGTAAATTAAATTTATTACCATTTTGTTAGGCAGACGTCTGATTTTATTCTCTATAATACAGTATTTAGTCAACCACCTTCACCTAATAGACCAGTATATTTTAGTTTCCATTAAATCTCAATAGTCTATACACCCTGGCGGTGCTGCCTCTGCATCCCATAACTCGGGCAGGTGCATCATTCGCTCGGTGTACCCCTTACATTTCATTAAATTGTCGAAAGGGTCTCAGCGTGTTGGCTTCGGCTCCGCGTACGCCTCCCAAAGATCCGGAACACAATTGTTCCGTGATGGGAAGACCTACCTATTATGAAGATTTAAGACAAAAGTGCGATATTATTTTTTACTATCGTTGTAGAATTGTTTTTGCTGAATATTTTGTATTTTGATTGTTGTTCACATTGATCATAATATGTACTACGAGTATGTCTAATTTTTTGTTTGTATCCCTACTTTTTATTTTAATTATCATGCACTGTTACTTTACACGCCAAGGGGCCTTACCATGACGTCTTAACGTGATTCAGTTTAGGGCCTAAACTGAGTCGCTGCCATACAACTCAACACAGGTTCCTTACCTGAACCTGAACCTTAACTGAAATGCGTTAAAGGGCATTTTCAGAAAAAAGTGCACCCTTTTAATGAAAATGGGTCCTCAATTTTCCATAAAAAAAATTTTTTGTCAGGTTTGTAACGGCCCATACGAAATGTATGAAAAAAATGCGTTACAAAGCTGACAAAAAAAACGGGACACTATTTTTCTTGTTTCCAATAGTAATCGTGATTCTGGTTACAAAAAACCCAAAACTTCCTATATTCAAAAAGAAATGAAAATGGTACCCTATTTTTGAAAATGCCCTAAAACGTTATGGTAACGGATAAGGATGGGTTAGGTCCGCGTGTATTTAAGATCTGTTTCTACGAGTATCACGGATACTCGGATCTAAATTACACGCGAGCCCGACTTGTAAACTTGGCTACCTAAGTTGTTTAATTATCATTGCACTTGCAGTATTAGACCTATTCGTTCCTACTACAATGGTTTTGAATGTTTTGATTAAATAACTTAACAAAAAATAACCGACGATAGTCGTAAGACTCGTAAGAGATATTCACTAAATTCGTTGAACAAGTTAAATCCGTCAAAATAAACACTACGAATAACTTTAAATCACAACATGCAAGCAAACGTAATGATGTTGCAGTTTCATTAATTGCAATTTTGTTTAGTACTACACTTTTAATTTTCGAAAGCTTAAGAAATTCACGTAATTAATAGAAGTATATTTATTTATTATAACGTGAATTGAAGTTGTAAGGTATGACATTTTATTTGATGAAATAAGCTAGTTCAATCTAACGGGTTGTTGTGTATTTGAAGAAAAATAAGAAATTATTAACACGTGCCGTCGCGTTGCCGTCTTCGCTTTAATTTGAAAGTGTAAGACGTAGAAACCGCTTGTTATTATTAATACAACTCTAGTGTAACGGCCTATAGTTCAAAATTGATTGAAGTGACAACTATGAAACAAACCTGGGTTATTCTACCTGTTGGACCCAAAAAACAGTGCAAGATACAAATGTCCTAAGTACGAGGTTTTTATATGTCCTTTACGACATTTCTATCGTTCACTGTTGACACGGAATTGTCTTTGCCGATGCCAGCCTCTACTGTTATTAGATATTGAATCTAATTTACGTACACGTAAAGAGTATAATCGTTTGTTATAATAAGGTTAACAGTAACCTAAAGAAAACCCCAAACAAAAACCCTATCGGGATTGGGTTTTGCAGTTAACCGGGTTATGGTTACTGTTACAGCAACATTTCGCTTACCGTTTGTATTCGGTTACTGAATGTTGCTGTTACAGTATCATTGGGTAACAGATATGATTAGGTAACCAACTCGATAGGCTTAAGCCTAAAGAGGGGTTTTCCGGTCCCTGGTCACAACCCGCAAACTAAGTAGGGGCGTCAACCACGCGACCAAAACGTCGTAAACGCCGCCATTTTCACGGCGCTTACACGTTTAGGTCACGAGTTGCAATGTTCCACTTCTGCATTGTCGTAAGCGCCGTGATTTGCACGGCGCTTACGACGTTTAGTCGCGATGTTGATCCCGGCATAGATTAGTCAGGAAGACGTAGAAAAAAAGAAACGGCATTGGTATTGCCTATATACGGACTGTACGGACAAATTAATGTAGCACTATGTTGCATTGGTACAAACTGGAAAATTACTTTTCAATACAGTTGCTCAAAAAGTGCCCTTTTTTTGGCTGTTTTGCGTGCGCAAAGTTTGTTTTTGCGAACTAGTGCTTTTTACTTTTCCAATCTTTTTAAATTTAGTTGTGTTCCAATTCATGACTGCTTACCGAAGAGTATTATTGTTCGTTAAATTAACCGAGCCGTAATAAAACTAAATACCTATTATTAACGCAATAATATTAAAGATATTGATATTTCATATTTCAATAATTACTTCTTCATCATACTAATGATCATTCATTAAAAATATTAACATTGAAAACAGTCCTTATAAATCTGTGTCTATGAAACGGAACAGAGCCTACGAAACGTCAGTCAAAGTAGAGGCGTTTTTCAATCAGGTAAACATGTTCGAAGGGCCTCTAAGACATGACGATACAATTTGTCACATGCGATTTACTCGTATTATTTTGTTTATGAGAAATAATTATTATGAGATTGAAAATGAGAAAGTAAAGAAGATAAGATAAACATTTTGAAGATGTTCTTAATATATCAACTGTATTACAATTGTGTCACGGAAATAATAAAAAAACTTTAAACGCATCTGTATTGAAAAACGTCGTTCGATTCACGTGTGGATATGTCATTTTTCACTTGTCCCGAGTATTGCCACTCGCCTACGGCTCGTGGCAAGATACCTCGGGAGTAATGACATACTTTCCGCACTAGCATCGAAATGTACTATTAAGTACTAGAAATACATGGTAATTGGACATGAATTTGTTCTTGTGTTTCCGAATAGATAGGCCATAACAAAATAAAACAACGTAAACTGCAACACAATATTTATTTTAATTTCCTTCAAACAGTATCAGTTTTGTCAGTTTCTGCCGTTTAGTAAAGTAATCTAAACTTTGATCAGTTTTTGCTTCGTGATGCAATCTAACTTTTGCGTACTGATTTATAATAGTACGAATTAAATGGATTCTGTGGTTAAAAGTTGATGGCTGATTAAGTGAATGTTGAATTAAACATACAAATACTTCTTTGTCGATAAAGTTCTTAAGGGTGTTTACTGTTATATAACTTTAGTCATATTTGGAAGCAAGACCTTTTCCACCGCGTAAGCTGAAGACTTGAGTTCGATCCTCGGATCGGCCTTCGTCGGTGTTGGTCTTTTTCTTTAGTATATGACCTATATTTCAATGTATAATTACATTATCTGTAATATCTGTATTAACGTTAGCACCTCGATATTGTTACGTCTATGTAGACCTTTTTTTACTCTTTGACGCTAACGAAACATGGCTGCCAGCTCATGGCGCACCGATATTGATACAAAAATTATTAAATTAGCGTGATTAGATGAAAATGCAAGTAAACTTACGCGTGAAAAGTCACTCCTTGACTTTTGTTTGCTGTTTTGGTATAGTTTTTGCAGTATCTCACTACACATGACGGCATATTTTACGTAATATTTTTAAAGCCAATGCGTCGAGCTACCGCAACCGTTTGGCACAGACTGAGCGTGAGTGCGGCAATTGCCTCTAACAGGGTGTACAAAAAATCAAGTTGAGGCGCCTACTCTATTAAAATGATTACTCAAAGATTCGCATCAAGGATCGTGTAGGGACAAGACAAAACAAGACATGCACTTTCATGAGGTGTACTTATTTCAATTTAGTGTGTTACATTATGTGGTGATGTCAAATGACCTTGTGCATCTAAAATGGTAAATATTAAACAAGGAAGCATATTTCAGCTAATGAAATAAAATGTCTTAAGATAGGCAACATTATATGCTTTTAATAGTAAAAGCAATTTTGCGAAGATTATAGTTTTCATATCTATAATTGGTCTGGCAAAAAATACCATGTAAAACTCAAACTAAACTAAGTGTAGTCAAATTTTTTATTTGATAAATGAAGCAAAATAATTTATTTTTTAGGAAAATGGCGCACGACCGGATCTTGAAATTGTACTCATTGAAAACGCGACGGACGTTGACGAATCGTGCAATAGTCTATCTAATGGCTGGAAAGTGAGTATTAAATAATAAGTAGGTAGTATTGTACATGTGTGCGCAGAGTAATCGCTGCGAGCGCATCTCACTCATGAATAAGGGGCGCGGAGAGTTTCGAAACATGTCGAGCTATTTTCGATTTTATTTGACGTGAGTGACCCGATACACTACTACAGGGAGCGTAGCCAAGATGCCAATCACTCACGATACGAAGCGTATCGTAGTTATCTCTCTCTTTATCAATCTACCTTATCGTTCGCGAGTGTGCGCTAGCGATTGGCATCTTGGCTACGCACACAGGTACTTCCAATTCAGACATTCAATTTTAAATTTTCCCACATGCTCTGAGGTAAATGAGACTAGCCAAAATTTCTGATTCGGGAAATTGAACGAACGCTATTAAAAACCCTTTCACTATGTTTCCTGCTTGACTCAGTTTAATTTCAAACAACCATTTACATAACTGAGTCACATTCTATAGTCTAGTTTGAATGTGACTCAGTTATGTAAATGTTGGTTTGAAATTAAACTGAGTCAAGCAGGAAACATAGTTAATATATAGAATGTCATGTGTATGACAGTCATATTAAGTATGACTCACACTGGAACGGGTTGAGTCGATCTTCTAGTTTCTACAAAAAACTTCACGTGACCTCCGAGGGCTCTGAACTATCACGTGATTATTTGTATAGAAATTGATAGATCTTCCCGTCCCGCTGTCCCGTCCCGTTCTAGTACGAGTCACCCTTTACAGATATATCTGCAGCACCCAGCAGATATGCCTCAAGCCTCACTGTACTACTACGCAGCGATCCCAGATCAAGTTACTTCTTTGGCTCTCAAGTTCACCACCCTCAATACATCTGAAAGCTTGATGGGTTATAGATCTGAACAGTAAGTAGTCCTATATAATTTATATTTTTTATTAATGAATTTGGATTGAGTGTCAATTCTGAAAGTGAAGTATATAATCATTGATTTTTATGTAGACTGAATTCCTTCAAGCCTCATACAAATTGGCGGCATCCCACCCACCGCAATGGATGGGCCATTTTTTTTCACGATATAGGCATTGGCCCCATGATAAAAGTTGGTCACTATGACCTATACATTCACTACTTAGAGTTTGGCAAGTGACTAAAAAATCACCGTGTGAGGAAATGTTGAAACAGTCTGCAAACTTGATATAAGTAAAGTTGATTGATATTAGTAAGTAAAAAGTAAATAAATAAATAAATATTATAGGAGATTCTTACACAAATTGACTAAGTCCCGCAGTAAGCTCAAGAAGGCTTATGTTACGAGGACTCAGACAACGATATGTATAAAATATACAAATACATAGAAAATATCCATGACTCAGAAGCAAGTAAGTATCTGTGTTCATCACACAAATAAATGCCCATACCGGGATTCGAACCCAGGACCATCGGCTTAGTAGGCAGGGTCACTACCAACTACGCCAACCGGTCGTCGAACTGTGGTTCTTGAGACTGCAAAGACTTGCGACTGAAAAATGCTAGCATTTTGTATGGTTTTTTTTTTAGGGTCCGTATTTTTACAGACGCCAATGCTACTTCCCCAAAGATCGAAACCTGCGGTACTTCGCGACGTACACACCGGACAACTGCCGTCTGGAGTGTTTATCGCTGTACACCTACAAGCGGTGCGGGTGCGTGTGGTACCACATGCCACGTAAGTTATTGGAAAGCATTAAGTAATAGGCACATCGTGTATGCATTTAAGCCCGAGTAGAAGACGGGGGCTTAATTTTAACACGAGTTCGTCATTCTGGTACCCGTGATATATTAAAAATTAAAATTAAATTAAATACTCATTTATTTCGGGCAGGACCCATAGATATTTTAGTACTGTACATTCTTATTCACTACTGTTAGTACATACATATTATTCTATTATTTAATTAATTAATTTATATACAATGTTTTTCATCACATTTGCGAGGAACTAAACTACCTAGGCAGGTAAATAAAAAATATTATACCTAATATATAAAACGGGATAATTACCATGAATGTTTGTTTTATTGAGTATCCGATATTTCGACACTGTTGCAAGCGCCATGGGGCCCTGGTATGATAATTAAAACTATGTCTGCCCTGACTTGTTCTGATATTAGGGATACCTACTTCCTTCAAAACCTTCAAGTTCTCATTTTCTTCATTACAGATCACAACAGTTCAGAAATATGCACAGCGCAGCAAAGACGATGCGTTGAAAACGCACAAGGCAAGTTTATCAAGTACCCACAGAATATATTTATAGTTAATTTTTTCCTTAGGAAGTTCACCTAAATAAAACTTTATTATTATTACAGATGAGTTAGCATCAAATAAACTGAAACAGGGCAAATGCAACTGCCTACCGTCATGCGACAGTGTACATTACGATGCTGAGATTCTCAAAACAAATTTTGACATCAAAAAGCACATGAAAGCAATGAACAGAAAATATAATCACGTTTTCTTGGATAACTTGAAGTAAGTTCCTCTTTATTTTGTTATCAATTTGATTATTCTTACGATAGCTTGATATTTTTTTGACAACTGCATAATTTTTCAGCTATTCGCGCTTGGAAATATATTTCAAAGAGCCTCGATTCGTGTCAATGAGGCGGTCGGAGCTGTTCGGATTGACGGACTTCCTCGCCAATTGTGGTGGATTGCTGGGTCTCTTTCTCGGCTTCTCCTTCCTCAGCCTGGTTGAGATCTTCTACTTCTGCACTCTAAGGTAAGTCTTTTCCACTACTATTGTTATTATACCAACAAACTGCGATAGCTTTCTAAAGTCATCATCAAGTTATCCTTTAGCTGAAGTTATTGTTAAACTCATTTACATTTACATCTGCATTTTATGGTAAGTAGGTTAGTAAAATAATTAGGTACCATCTTCGTGGGCTTGAGGAGGTTCTTGAGATCTAGTTCTTTAGTTGTGTATTAAAAATTTCCAGAGCTGCGCTTTAAGGTCAGTAAGTTATACTTATTATTGTCATTATCACCAATTGCGAAGAATTTCTTTATCTCTTCACCGACTTCTTATTTATCTCGGTTTAAATATGATTCTGCACAGGTTCTATTTTAAGGTTATTATTTTATCGTTATCGTCATTTCCTGCTGAGGCAGATTATTGTGTTTTATCATACAGCTATTTTGGATAGCTGCGTAGGACTTCTGCTTCAGAATTTGTTTTTGCCCTCGGAATTAAAGTTGTGGGACGATCACTATTCTGCTGACACGGACCCGCAAATAATGAGTCAAATTCATAATAATTTACCTACCTCTTTTGCTTGTACAGTAATAAAGTAATTTATAACTATTCTAACTCAAAAACATGGGTTCTCACCAAAGTTTTTCACCGTGGTTAGAACCCGTGTTTATAAGTTACAAGGTCATATAACCGCGAAAAAAAAAGAATAATGTAGGACACCTTTTCAGATTTACATAAGTACAGTTAGTTTTTTTTTCTATTTTTAAGGTTTAGATTAGATTTATCAATTAAAAAAAATCTTTGTTAGTTTGTTAATTATAATAGTATTTTTTGCGAATTTCAGACTATGGTGTACTCTGAAAAAAGACATGAAAATTGAAAAGAAGAAGCTAAAGGAAAGTATGTATAAGAAATAATTTTATCAGTATACTTGCAAGGGTGTGGAAAAAATACTCCATCCAAACAAGGATTGTGAGACGTGGTATAAAAAAATTCACATTTCTTTACAAAATTCTTGTTTAAACCTTGAACTATTTAAAAACAACGTTACAAATGCAGATGTTGTTTTTTTGTAAGCATTTTACTCATTTATTTTATAGATGTTATGTAGTTTGAAGTGTGTTATTTTATTGTAAAAAATATGTATTTGTCGTGTCTTTGTGTCTAAAAATCAAAGTTCGTCTTGAAGTGTAACTGTTGTGAAAATGTTGACAGATTTTATTTATTAATCTAAAATATCAAATAAATGATTTATTAAAAAGTTAAAAAAAACATCCAGCTCTATTAACATGTTTTGTAGATTACTGGGACCCGTTTTTCGAACTATTTTAGACTTATCTATGTGATTAAGTGAGCCTATTTATTTAATACCATTCTACGTAATAATAACAATATTAGGTTGTCTTGTTTCCATACAATTAATTGAAAGTTAGTGGACTAATCATAGCATTTACAGTGACGTTGTGTCATGAAAATAAGGTAATCGGTAATCTCTACTACCCTAAGGTTGTCTTGAAGAGATCGATTAGTAGCAATAAGACCGCCTGTTGTTGCTTAACTCTTTTTTATTGTTCTTTTTTTCTGTTATGCATAATAAATAATACTTATATGATTTGTATACTTTCCCATCACGGAACAATGGTGTACCGGACCTTTGGGAGGCGTACGCGGAGCTGCCAACACGCAGATAATGAAATATAAGGGGTACACCGAGTGGATGTTGCACCTGCCCGATTCATAGGACGCACACGCAGAGCCAGCACCAGGATGTATAGACTATTGAGATTGAATGGAATCTAAAATATACTGGTCTATATTATTATTATCTTAAGGCCCTCAATTATCGCACTTAAATGTTCAGGCGAGTTAAAAACGAGGCAAGTTTTCAATAAATATTACCTCTTCGTCTCTTCGTTCGATGAATCTTTATGACTTTACCGCCTTATGGGCAAGTCATAAGGCGGTAAAGTCATAAAGATTAATTTAGAAATAAACTTATCTAAAAGCGACACAGTGGGTACCTTTTGCTAAAACAGCAAAAATGTTCTGTAACTTCAGCTCTTACCTCAAGTAGCCCAACCCTTAAGAGAAATTTTAACTTCCATACTGTCAAAAGCGAATTATTCTAATATATGACACGAGTATAATGACCACAAAACACGATAACTCTTTCTTTTATCCTTGGCTTTGCAATATATCCCTTTTGATCTACAAGAACCGCCACCTATCCCTTCCGCGGAACTCTGAAATTATACGTCGTCAATGTCTCGAACCGACGCGCGAGATTAACTGCGCCGGCGCGGCGGCAACATCAAAAGACAAGATGGCGGCTCCGCCATGTTTAGATCGCAAGTCGTGTCTCGTTAGAAGTTTATTATTCAATCTGCCTTATCTGATAGTGAAGAAATGTGTTGGGGTAATTATACAGAATAAATAGAGGTTATTTGCTAAGACTGCTCATTAAAAAAAAAAAAAAAAAGGTTAGTTTTAAGAAATCCCTTAAACGGATAGGACGCCCTCGTAATTAACATATCTCTTTTAACAGTGTTTGTGTACAATAAATAGTTACTTCCTTACTTTGATTGACTATAAGGAAATATGTAGGTATTTTATAGTGATTATGACGTAAAATTTAAAAAAATCTGTGTAGTTTACTGGCAAACATGAAACATCATACTTTGAAAACAGCTTAAACCTTCGTGATTTTTTTCTAGATATTATTTATTTCAATGGATCTCGCTCACTTAGAACTAAGGATTTCAAATACAACCCAACTTGATTTGGGTCACTTTCGACTTAACTAAATTATCCGCCTTTTAAATTGAGAACCAAAAAAATATGACTCAATCAAACTGAACATATTTTACCTCATAAATGATGAGACTAAGGGGATTCTCACAATAACTAACTAGAACGCAAAGAACCAGCTCAATTTTAGCCTACATCACGAAGAACGGTCTATAACGCAAAATGGCTACTTTTTACATCACTAGGGAGGTTAGGTAAGCCGAACCGCATACAATAGGAGCCCTGCCTTGCTACGAGGCAGGGCTCGTATTCTATTCGGTTTTGAGTTGTAGAACGTTTGCGAAGTGAACTAAAATCAATTTAGGCAAAATATTACCGTACTATTTTTTGCATTCTAAACCATCCGCAACAACACTAATTGAATCATAGTCGTGGAGTGTTTACATAGCGTCGAGTGCTCGCTCCAGCCGCTCGACGCTTGTCACGGTAGCGCGAGTGTTGTTATGACAGCTTGTGTCAACAATGGCCGGAGCAAATTGTACAGGACTGACGTGAGCGCAGAGATGTTCTGTATCTCAGTTTTTGATGAAAAATAAATATTTAAAATTGCTTAGTTCTAATAATTGGCTACGTAAATATATACATGATTAAATATTAAGAATTGTATTATTTCGCATAAAAATTACATATTTTCACACCCAAAAGAAATATCGCATGGCGTTTATTTAACAAATTCATATTCCACATAGGTAGTTTCATTTGGAAAATTGGCATAGGTTAGATTACAACATTAAACAATATGCGAAAATATGGGAAAATTGTTTGGGAAATCATTAATTTACCATACTTAGTTTTTTTTTCTTAATAATGTTTTATCCTAAGCAACTAATTTAAAATAGGAAATAAAACCATAGTTGAATTTTAAATTTAAATGTTAAAGTTAAAATATTTCACCAGGGAGCTCTTTCAAGTCATATAATACTCATACATACTCATTTTCAATTTATTTATTAATGACACTAAAAATAATAAAGTATATACAGATAACATAAACAGCACAAGTGTCACGAAAATGGTCTCATCTCAGCGTATTGCTGGCGTAGGCCAGGGCCAGGGCCTATACCAGGTGAATCGAACAATTGTGGATTCCATCTCTGTCAGATTTGCATATTGGAGTGAAAAAGAGGTTTTCCTGTCAATGGCAATTTTTGATATTCTATCTTCCGATGAATATAATATGCTTAATAATATCCTTCAGAATTTCAGTAATAAATATATAAATCGATATAAGTAACATGATATGACATGAAACACATCACTATCACATAAAATACTTGACAATAAGTGTATGTCGAATGATCGATGGGCTATACCTGCAGTTAGTTAATCGTATTTACACAGTTAACACTTAAATTTGACGTCTTAAAACCTGCGGGTGGCCAGCTACTGTTTGCTTTATAACTGATTTCAACGCTCCTTCAAAACGTGACAATGAAATTTGCGCTTTATTTCTAAAAGCAAAGGGTATATTATTGCTTGTTTTAAAATGAAATTTTGGTAGCCAAAGTGAAGTGTTTTCGTACTGAACGTGTGGGGTGATGTTTGATGAAATAATATCTTGTTTAAACAATACTTTGTCGAAAAATAATAGAGCTGATGCTTTTGGTGCATTTGGTATTAAAAGTGTTTGTTTTAACTATCGGAGTTCCCTTTGCTCGTTTTTATTTGGCCTCCTCACTTCATATTCAAAGCATTATTTTAGTTTATTTTTGTTCAGTTCCTTTTTCGAAAACGGTAAAATTGCTCCTTGCATTTGTAGAGATATAGTAACAAATATATAAACTTTTAGGAGTAATCTCAACTCAGTCTTTCTAAATTAAATTTGTTAGATGGAGCAATTAGAAAAAGTAAATTATGCAGGTAAAATTACACCTGTAAATAAATAAGACAATAAAACCTGCTCTTTAGCTAACCCCAATTATTTTTTAACTAATTAATGCCAATATTTTCTATTTTAAGAACTAACACGACAATGAGACGTTACCCAGTAGTTAAACACCATTTTACGGAAAAAAATATTAAAAAAAAAAAAATTGGTTTTACGAATATCTTGTAATTTGGTTAAATGTTAAAAAAACCCACAGGTTATTATGTTTTTTTTTTTTTTTTTTTAATCTTTATTTAGGAGAGGGTTTTGTCATATTTGACAATGTCACCCCCATTGTTACAAAACTCTTAATTCACCTGCGCTTAATAGCTAGATTTACAAGTCTATACAGATCTTTCGCTTCTTTGGACAATGGATGAGCCAAAATACCATTAAATATTCCAATATCAATAGTATTTACCTTATATCTAGTAGCAAACTCGTTTCTTTCTGTTTCTATGCGGACACATTCCACCATTATGTGAAAAACATCTTCTCTTATACCACAAACTGTACAATTTGGCGAATCGTTCTTGCGCATCAAGAAAGCAAAACTATTCAGTGGGATGTGTCCAGATCGAAGTCTGAAAGCTGTTACAATGTCCTTTCTGTCCATACCAGATCCTCTAAACCATGGCACTTGACACAGACTAGGTTGAATGGTTCTGTACCATATTCCTTTACTTAAAGACCTTTCATCGTAATGTTCTTTCCATAAGTTCTTGCACTTAGAACGTACCATGTTTAGACAATCGGTATGGTATGGTAAACATCCGTAGTCTATTCCATCCGTTATAGCTTCCTTGGCTAATCTATCAGCTACCTCGTTTCCCATTAGACCTACGTGTGAAGGTACCCATTGCAAATTGATTTTTATTGCTGATTTAGACAAATTATTCAAAGACCTTACAATAGTATAGGCTATCGGTGCTCCTCGAAAGTTCGAGGTGCATCGAGCCAAATATTGCAAAGAACTTCTAGAATCTGTACAGATAACAAAATTGCCGGTCTCAAACGATTCGATGTAAGAAATCGCCTCTGCTAAAGCTATCAACTCTAAATACATAATAGAAATATTCTTATTAATTTGAAGTTTTACATAGCTATTGGTTTGAGGGTCAAAAATCGCCACACCTGCGCCGTTTGCACATTTGGAACCATCGGTATATATGACATATGCATTAGGGTACTGTGATGTTAAGAAGTTTTTACAAGTTTCTCTTAGCTCATGCACATTACATCGCTTTTTAGATGTTTGTATACCATCAATATAAAGGCAGATTATGTTCGAAAGATCCACGCTGCTAACCCAGGTATCCAGTGAAAAGAGTTCAATTTGATCTGAACTTTGGATGGGAGTATCTTTCAAATTTTCGTGAGCCATCATAAGTAAGGGTCTACTCTTATGTCTCCAATATTGGTGTTGTGTCAGAGTAGACAGGTGTCTTATACTTTTCATCGCGATATTTCCCGTGTAAGATTTTGCTTTTAACCAAAACTTACTAGCTAAAAAGTATCTGCGGATATGAAGCGGAGGAAGACTAAGCTCGGATTCCATTACGTGAATAGTCGTGCTTTTGATAAAACCCCCAATTGTTCTCATGCACTGATTTTGCAACCGGTCTAGCTTAGCCAACGTATGTTTGTATCCATTTCCGTATAAAAAGCTAGCATAGTCTAGTCTACTCCTAATGGTAGCTATATATAACCTTCGCAGGTGATCAGGATGAACACCCCAACCCGGTCCCGCCAAAATTTTAAGTGTTTAATAACTTGAGGCTTTTTTCTATAATTTCATTAATATGTTTGTTCCATTTTAATCTTGATTCTAGCCATAAACCCAAATACTTAACTGTGTCTACTGTTTCTAAAGTATTGTTATTAATTTTAAGAGTTACTGTTTTTTGTGACAGCCCTCGTCTAAAAATGCAAATTTTACTCTTAGAGACTGAAATGTCTAAGCCCATGTTACCTAACAGATTGTTGAAGGTATCTAAAGCTGATTGCAACTCATGTGTACCATCATTTAATGTTCGACACACAGTATATAACACAAAGTCGTCCGCGTATTGTAGAATGTTTATATTATTATATACTTCTATATTTTTGCAGATGCTCATAGTTGCTATGTTGAACAACAAGGGTGAGAAGGGGTCACCTTGAGCCAAACCAATGCCGGTTGTTCTAGATATGGTACAAGTGTTGTCTGTTGTAATCACTAATTTCCTGTTCTTTAAAAAATTCCAGATATACTGACATATATTTTTGCCAATACCTATCTGGTCCATAACACCTAATAAATGTCTTAAATCTACGTGATTGTACGCGTTATTAATATCGATAAAGCACGCTAGGGTTAGGCAATTGTTTGACATACCTACTTGAATATCGGAGACCAATGTGGCTAGACTATCTGATGTCGATCTACATTTCCGAAAACCGGAAGTGTAAGGCGACAGTATATTATTTTTCTCTATATACCATTCGACACGTTTAATTAAAATATTATGGTATACTTTGCAAATACAAGATATCATTGCGATCGGCCTAAGCGCATCTGCAGCTTGTGGGTTGCGGCCCGGTTTAGGTATCGGAGTAATGCTAATTATCCGCCATTGCGATGGAACGAAACCCGACGCAAAAAAAAGATTATATAACGATAATAATATCGCCTTTCCGTTTTCAGGTAGGTTGCTAATCATTGAGTACGATATGTTGTCGCAGCCCGGTGTTGTATCAGTGCGTAGTAAACATTTCTCTAATTCCTGTTTTGTTATAGGTACTTCTAGCCTGGGATTGTAATTGTATATAGTTGGATCGCTAGGCGTGACGTAATCGGGAGTTAGACTAGTTAATAACTGGTTTGCCCTATCTGTGTCGACATAGTTAGCGGGGACACTTCTAAAACCCTTAAACCATCTCATTTTGCGCCATAAATCAGACTGTGTAGTTGACTGATCCAATGAAGAACAAAACAATTGCCATGACTCATCTCGCGTCTTCCTAATCAACTTTTGCGCATCTCTTATTTTAGTTTTAAGTTTATCGTAGTTATTAGGTGTAGAATTACGTCTAAACGCGGAAAGTGCTAACCGCCGTTCGGCTACTGCTCTCGACAATGACGAATTCCAATATGGCTTAGGTAAAAACTTACTTGCAGGATTTAAGCATTGTTTGATGTAAGGTATATGTGTATCCGCTGACTTATTTATGCATTCTATAAAAAAATTGTACGTGTCTTGTAGATTATCCTTTAGGCAAAAATTAGAAAATATTTCTTCTAGCTCGGTTCTATATGAGCACCAATCAGCTTTTTTAAAATTACGGCGTAAATGCGATATGTTACTGGTAGTCTTGATAAGGCTTGTTGATAGAAGTAACATTATATGATCACTACCCAAAGTTTCATTTAAAGTTTGCCATGTTAAATTCAAAGCTATATCCGTAGAAACCAGTGATACATCTGGAGACGACCGCTGCAACTGGTTGTTGACATATCGAACTCGAGTCGGGCTACCGTCATTAAGCGATACAAGCATGTTATCTGTTAACGCATCGTAGATTTGAGTACCTCTAGTGTCTGTTTTGTACGACCAGTTGCTATGGTGCCCATTGAAGTCCCCAAGGATCAAAGCTTTTTTTTTGAACAACGAGAAAATATTGTCCCAATCTGCACGAGTAGTTTTTACCGATTGCGGACAATACACGGTAATAATAAAATCTATTCGATCACAATTAAACAGCTGTATGCAGATAAGTTCTATACCTGCATTACCGCAACTAACAGGATGTAGCTTTGATTTAACAGACTTATGCACAAATAAAGCGACGCCTCCATACGAATCATCCCTATCTTTACGATAAATATTATAATTTCTTAATTTCAAGCAACTATCGGGTTCTAACCAGGTTTCGCATATGGCAGCAACGTGGATACTTTCCTGAATTAACATATTTTCGAATGATAACAATTTTGGCCTGAGACTTTGTGCGTTCCACTGGAGTATTTTCAGTCTAAGAGTTTGTTTACGACTATTTTCCATTTTCATTTATAAAAAAATCCATGATACTCTTTAAAATCGGCCAGTCTGATAGTTTTTCTACACACATTAAAATAATCCATTGAACGCAGTACTTAATAATTTTATGCACTTTTACCTGCATACCTACACCCTTTAAAAACAATATTTCTTTCAGTCGACTTATTAACTCGCTGAGGTTAACACTTTCTTCTTTATGGTCTTCACTATTTTCCTCCTGTCCGCTATTGAATTGAGTGTCGTTTTTGGATGAATCCATTTCGTCGTCTCCACGACGTCTCAGGAATCTCTTAATTTTAGTGGGGCGCGGTAAGGTATTTTGCCTTTGGTCCTCTCGGTGTACTATAGCTTTCGTTTCTACTACCTGTGTATAGGACTTGTTCGCCTTTTCTTGAATCGATTGGAAGGGCTGAGCAGGCAGAGTAGGCTCCTTAGGCTCCTTAGGCTTTAGGGTAGGAAAAGAGTGGCTACTACTAAACTCGATGGGAGACTCGGGCTTTACGTAAAGTTCTAGAGCTTTTCTGTAAGTGCAGTTATACTCGGCCATAAGTTCACGCAGTCTTTTTTCTTTTAAATGTACTGGACAGGATCGAGATAGCGAAATGTGGGGACCTCCGCAATTAACACATTTAAAATCGGTTGTCTCGCAGTTCGCATGGTTGTCTCCACATTTCGGACATATAATTTTATTTGAAGGACACCTTTTGTGTTTTGTTATTATGTTTTGAAGTATAAATATTTCTGTCGCATCAAATGATGATGACTAAATGACTTCTTCATACTCTGAATGTCTGATTGAACGAAATACGTTAAATGTTCATAGACATTTGTTATAACTACAGCATATTTATTTAAAAAATGTAATTATAGTAAGAAATTGTATTTGCTTTTTTTTGGAACTTAAGTTTTCCTTTGCCCAGCAGTGGGACAGTATAGGCTTGCAATAATAATAATTAATAATAATAATAATAATAAGTTTTCAAAATATATGCAGTAAGTGTAAATTACCTAACTACCTACGTCTACCTACCTTAAATCTAAAATAGGTCCTTGAGGCATTGTACCTAGGATGCTGGCGGCATTTCCTCGTTGTATCGCAATGCTGATACGTTGTGGGAGGAAGCCACCAGCTCTTCGGTCACCAGTAACATCAACCAGACGTTTCGCGATTTTTACAAAAACTGATGGACCAAGAGTTAAGTTTAAGACGTGACGTTTTAGTTACTTTAGTTTTAGACGCACTTGCCGCGTCTATGGGTATAGTATTTGTCCAAAGACGTTAACGTGAGTAACGAGAGTTTTTAAAGATTGCATATCGGTCACCTTTATGCGAATCTCTCTTTAATTATAAGTTACACTTATTCTAGTTACGTTACGGTCCGATAATAGTAGATTGTGTTACAATGGATCATAATGATATATTTCCGGCGAGGGCATACATTGAATTCCGAATGAAGCGATGGATTCTAAAAACCCTGAGCGTAATGAGGGATTCAAGCATTAACGCCCAAGACGAAAATAATTTTGATACCGTGTGACACATACTGCTTTTCACACCAACTAAAGAGGAAATAAACAAAGCCGAAAACAGCATCATATCAACACCACGATGCCACTAGTTAATGCCCGAAAATGTAAAAATGTGTAGCCCTTGAACAGAAAAGTGCCACTTTGATCCCTCCCAGCAGGGAAGAAAAGTACCACTTTGATCCCTCCTAGCTTGAACAGAAAAAACCCTTTTATGAATAGGTGGTGTGAATAAGAATTTGAATTATTTACAATTCGTACCTTGTCACAGTGACAATAACATCATATCCCTAGTGATAATATTGATTGTCACTGTGACAAAGTACGCAATGGAACATTAATCAAATTACTCGATTGTACGCTAGCAAAATATTTGCAAAGACCACCAACAAAGGCGTTCACGGAAACGGCTAACTGCTCCATTGTTCGTGTTACGTGAGGCAAACCACAGTGCTCATTCACGTTCATATCGAATAAGTATCAATGCAATTCAAACCGTTTTTGGATGTCAGAAACGAGAGTCGTACAGTACATTAACGTTAATTTTTTATGAAGCAGTCCTGTTATAATCATCATCATCATTTCAGCTTATAAGCGTCCACTGCTGAACATAGGCCTCTCCAATCGAACTCCACGACCGGTCTACAGCCACCTGCATCCAACGAGACCCAGCGATCCTCACCAGGTCGTCGGTTCACCTCATAGGTGGCCGTCCCACACTGCGCTTGCTAGTACGTGGTCTCCATTCAAGGACTTTTTTGCCCCATCGGCTATCCGATCTTCGTATCTGTTATAATCAGGGATCAGAAATTTGAATGCTTTTAGGTCAAACACAAAACGATGTTCAAAATCTTCCCGGTGAACTTTTCAAACGTTACGGGCTATGAAGGTTGATTTTTTTATTGGACTCTTATCCACATTATAAAGATTGGCTCTTTAGTTCAGCTGAACACGCACTTTTTCTTTCCTGTGGTCAATAGTTAACAGCTTGTGGACATGTAGTAATGATTTTTATCATAATAAGGGTTATAAGCGGCCGATTTAGGCCGTATCAGTTAAGGGGTACTAATGTAGATACGGCCTAAATAAGAAAATCAAGCTTTATATACCTTAAATTTTGAATAGTCCACCGGAATGAACACCGTTTTCTGTTTGACCCTTTTACATAATTATATCTAAACTTCGGCCTTGGTACCTACACCATGTTGGAGTTGAGTAATATGGAGGCGGACTCAATTTAATTGTGTCACAATTTAGTTTACCAAAAACAATGTAATTGGAAGCACGTTGGACCGGCAATCCGAAGGCAGTGGGTTCAAATCCCATGATTACCAGAGTCTTTCGCCGTTGATTTTTTCTATTGTATGGACATCTGTTACAAATCTGTGGTAAAAACAATGTTTTTACTTTTGAAAAGAGTTTACTTATCTTAATATATTAATCAACCTATTACGCTCTTAAACGATTCACCAAGATTTTTTATTGTTACTGTTTGTAGTTAAATCTTTCACCAACGTGTAGGTATTTTAACGAAATTGCTGAAAATAGTCATAACTTAAATATGTTGACAGTTGTCATTATTCCCTGCTGTTTTATATAATCCCGGAATCCCCGAATTTAAATAACTAAATAGTATTTTTAAGAAGCGACCGACGAATATCAAATGATATTTTCCAAAAATAAAAAACAAAAAAAATAAAAAAAAACATTGTTCTCATTGTTATCTTGTTACCGACATGATTTGAACCCGCGAACTTCGTATCGCTTGTCGCATACCTTACCGTTGGGCTATCAACGCTTCACTTAAAGGAAGACTCACACTAGCACGGGACGGGAAAATCTGTCAATTTCTATTGAAAGTATCACGTGATAGCTCGGAGCCCTCGGATGTCACGTGACGCTGTCTATAGAAATTGACAGATTTTCCCGTCCCGCTCCGTCCCGTCCTGTTCTAGTGTGAGTCATCCTTATCTCCACTAAGGAGTTTTATTTAATTGAAAAGATGATTGAAAGCTAAGGTAGAATAAAGCGGAAGCTAATAAATGTTACGTATTTTGCACAATACAAGAAATCAAAACTGGCGGATGTAATGCCTAAAGGCATTCTCTGCCAGTCCCTTTAATCATAGCTACAACAAAAATACATATTAGTGATAGTTTCAGAGTTATAGACACTAAATACACCAAGTTTAGACAAGCGGCGCCAACCGTATCACCCTAATCACCAACCTCGCCGCGGGCGTGTCTGTCCGTCCGTCATTACGTCCTTCAAGTGGATTTTTATGATGCACTATGATCAGTACGTAATAGCTTAATGGTACGCCGTGGAGTCGGAGTCTTTCATTTGTAATAATTGAGGGGATTTCGCCAGTTAAATATGGGCTGTGAATTATCGGCTGTCGGAGGATTATGGAGTTTTTGGAAATCGGAATTGTTTATTTCGATGTGTCGGTTTACTAATCGCCGGAAATAGTATAACAAATAGTCACTTGGGAAACAACAGGGCCTATATCACGAAAATCGAACGATTGCAGATTGGTATCCCCATCTCTGTCACATTTGCGTATTAGAGACAAAGAGGTTTTCCCGTCAGTGTCAATTTTCGATGTTCGTGGTAGGCGTGCACTTCCTATATTTTCATTTGGCCGAATCATCGAATGGCATACAACGTTTCGTATAAAACTTTTCGCATATTTTTATTTGGCATAAGTATAACTTAACCTAACCTATGCCAAATGATGATTTGCCAAGTGGTTTTAAGAGAGGTAAGAGCACAGCGGATGCATATCGTTAGTGTGGTAGGGCACAGCACAACGAATGTCGGCTCGCTCAAATCTGGAGTAGACCCCTCATAGTGTTGTGTTTCTGTTAGGACTTGGGAGGTGTGTAGTATTATTACAGTTGTTTAAGTTATTTATTAGTTATGTACCTACGTAATATTATCTTACTCTCTGCATGAAAAGATTAGCACTATTATAAGATTTATAAGCCATATCGGATTTTAAAGGTATTGAAGAGGAAACAAAATGCTAATGGTTGTCCAAACCTTTTTCCGAGTATTATCGCCGATTAGTTTTTTTTTTAAACTGCTAATTAAAAGCATATTTTCATTGAACTATCTCCGCTGTAAGTATTAAAAATGTGTTGACTACTAAGACTTGAACTATTTGTATAAAATTAATAAAAAAAACTTTTGATTAAGGGATCGGAAATTCAGATGCTTTTATAGGTGTGTACACACACCGTGTTGGTGTTAAGTAATGTAGAGGCGAGACTTAATTACCTGTATATCACCATTTAGTTTACCAAAAAAATTATTTTTACGTTTGAAAAAAAAAATCTTTTAATATTTCATAATCAAAACACGATACCTATTACGCTCTTAAACGATTCACCACGATTTTTTTTGTTACAGCCTGTTTGTATTTTAAACTGTTATCCAACGTGTAGGTACCTACTTATGTTAAGGAAATTGCTGAAAATATTCAAAACCTGAATATTTTGACAGCTTCTTGATGTTTTATACAATCCCTTTATACACGCCTCGGCAAACGTAGTGTGGGACGCCCTCCTGCCAGGTGGACCGATGACTTGAGAAAGGTAGCTGGTAGTGGTTGCATGAGGGTCACGAATGACCGTACTTTGTGGCGCACCCTTGGGGAGGCCTACGTCCAGCAGTGGACTGCAATAGGCTGATTGATTGATTATATAATCCGGGAATCCCCGAACTTTAATATTAATAACTTTAAGAAGCCGATTCCATACTTGCTGAGCGTGTAGGTAATACATCATCCGAATTTTCTTATTACTAACATGTCACATTAAAAACAAATTAATTGCTTATAGTGTGTGTCTGATATCCAAAGATGAGTCAATCATCAGAAATAATCATCAGGGTTACATTTGAGTACAATCTTTACTCATTCAAGCAATAAAGGGATGAACGTTCAAGTTACAACCAAAAGTACACATTCAATTTTGAATCTTATCGACCAAGAAATAAGATTCAAAAGGTTTATTCATTAAGACTCCGTACAAGTTAATTCAGTTAATGTAGATCGTTTTATTTAATGCGAGGACTTAATTACTCGACAGGAGAGTTACTAATCCAATGACATCCGTTTGGGATTCAAACGTTCTCTGTTCCAATAAATTGTTCTGGTGTTTGGTTTACAAAAAGGGGCTGAGTTTAGCGACTATTGAAAATTTAAAAAAGTATTCACAATATTTTACAAGAATTGGTTGAGAAATGCGACCGGGACCCGTTTCTCGAAAGCTTGTAACTTGTAAAACAAGCGGAAGACTCTGTCTAACTTCTTTTATTAGACAGGGACTTCCGCTTGTATTATAAACTACAAGTGTTCGTGAAATAGGCCCCTGTGCTCATAAGATGATTGCGGTTTCACATCTACTTATCCTTTTTATAATTGAAAGAAAAATGGAAACATTCTTTGACACTTTAACACTTTCGGTAAATGTCGTTAGTTCGTTACGCGTCTCCCAAACGCGTAAAATCAAATGAAAGAAATAGTGGAAACATTCGACGGGGTAGATCGGGCTCAATTGGCAGAGCGATCTGACCAGTAGCACTAGTATGAGTCCCTATCGAAAAATTAGTTTACGTTACTACAGTCGTTAGCGACTAAACGCAGATCGAGTAGTTTTCGACAGAACTTTTAGCATGAGTCAATTTCTCACTTACGTTACTCGCTCGCGTTAGCTCGATCCATCGTGTAGTTAACTTTACGTGAGTAGATAACCTTGAGTGACGCGCCTAACTTCAGAGCAAGGACAGCTATCTCTTTCTATCCTTACTGAAACGACGGAGTAGGACGATATTGGGCAAAAAGTTTAGTATTCGAACCTTCGTTTTAAAAACATAAACATAACCCTGGTAATTTAAAGCGTCATAGAACAGTATTATTATATTAAGTGTTAGTGGGTCTTGTATTTGTGTTGGTTATTTTGTGACAGTGACACTAGTGACTTCTTTACTAAAGTAAAGTTTACATCGCCTACGCTTACAGTAGGAACTATATTTTGTTTTGAATTCGGTTTATTAATAATTACCTATTGTTTCAAAATGAAAACCAGTGTGTCTCAATTTCAATTGCTAGTGGACTAGTGAAATAGTGTAGTGGAATAATGAAATATTTTTCGTTTCAAGTAGTTAGCAATGTATTTTAAGTATGTGCCTCTCTTTGTGTTAACAGGCATGGTGACTATGCAAGCCGAACGATGGGCCACACGGTAAGGCAAAGCACTTAATATACGGCAGTGGTCCGAAGAAATAATCTCTTTGAGTAGATTTCAAATCCGTATGATTTATGAACAAATCGCACAAATACTCAAAAGCTGCCTTGCTAAATATTTCATAAAGTCCTTCTTTAATAAACTTATTCTCACTAATGTGTTGAAGTGGGTTTCTTAATGTTTTTCTTATACCGGCTTGATATTTTCCTTGCTCCCGTCGTTCGTCTTCATATGCAGCCTTTGCCACCATATCCCATGCAAAATAACGCCTTGCCGACATTATTTACACAAATTGAGATCACGAAATAGACTACAACGCGAATTCTAATAAGTTTTCACGGTCCGTCAAGCAAGTGAAATAGATTACTACAGTCGATCACGTATTTCTCGATAGCGTACGTCAAAAATGTGACTCGTGCTGCCGATTTCTATAGGCAACTGCCACAAACGCTAGTCGATATCGAGCTACGTAAAATACCTATCGAGAAAGAGTCGCTAACGTTGAACTCATACTGCCGATCGTTAGTTCCATCAGTGACCGCCAGTGGCGCTGTACAATTCTCCATACAAACCATTTACGCACTCGCTAGCGTGTAACTCGACAGCTAACTCATGCTAAAGCTACAGTGTTCAGAGAGGTGTTCGAATCCCACTCGACGCGAATAATGTTTCCATTTTTCTTTCAATTAAAAAAACGTCTCTGTTTAATACAAAATTTATCTACTTATCCTGTCATGCGTAACTGCGGCCTCCTAGCCTAGTTGGTAGTGACCCTGCCTACGAAACAGGAGGTCCCGGGTTCGAATCCTGGTCAGGGCATTTATTTGTGTGTTTTTCACGAATATTTGTACCTGAGTTATGGATGTTTTCTATGTATTTAAGTATTTATATGTATCTATCTATTATATATATCGTCGTCTAGTATCCACAACACAAGCTTTATTGAGCTTACCGTGGGACTAGGTCGATTTGTGTAAGATTGTCCCACAATATTAAAAAAAAAAAACTCACTAGTGTCAAACCAGGGTCAAAGCAAATGAACTGTCAAACTTTAAAATGTTATTTTAAACATCAAACTTCAATGAAATTATCACGTTTACTTAACACTTTCAGAGTCTTTACTATCAAAATCTACCAAACTTAGCTTAGACGGACTCTGATACAACTATTCAAACGTTCGTTGGCAAGACGACAGATTACTTGAAAATCTCAAGTTACAAAAACTTGGTACGAGCAATCCTGCTTCGAAACAGCAGCCATCGGACTGAAAATCGCACGCCATTGCTTTTGCCGAAGTTTTTGGATTAACTCCAAACACTACGCAAAAAATGTCACACTTTAGCTACTTAACTCGCTTTAAGGCACCGAAACATACCAATTACAGAGATAAGACAAATGAAGTTCTCACAACCACTTGAGTTTTATCTGGGATTGGACACAACTTTCGTTTTATCGTTTTGTCGCCACCGACATATGCATGGCTTTGATGTTAACTGGTGAAAGATAATTGCTTGTAAGAGTTTTCAAGTGGTTAAAGTTGGTTGGTGACAAAAAGTGGGAATGGGGTCGTAAAATTACTTTTTTAAAAGTCTACTTAACAAGTCATAAATTGATATATATGTCATATACTAAAGAACGAGCAACACCATCGGAGGCCGAGCCGATCGAACTCGGGTTTTCAGCCTACGCGACTAACCACATAACCACCAGGCCACCAGACCCCTTGAAGTAAGGGATGGCTTTGGCTGGACGAGTTCGGAATAGTTCAGAGGAGACGGCCGAGTAGACGAGACTAGTGGTGGTTGGCTGGTTGGTTCTTTGTCAGTTTAGTGTTAGTACGCAAATTTAAAAAGTTAGAGCAGCGGACAATAATGTTTCACGGCCCATGGCATTACTTCACGGCCTTTTAAAAAAAATTAATGTGGGGAGCCATAAACAAGAAACTTCATGTCTTCATTTCGTGACATAAATATGCATTTCTTTATTTCTCATTATTTTTACTTTTATCTTGGATTCATGAATAAAGCTTTCACTCACTCATTTAACTACCCTTTTTCAAACTTTTCAAAACTAAACTCAAAACTAAATGTACTTAGTAATAACTAAAACTTTAGCCAAAAAATTAGAGTTAATTAGCTTAGCGTAAGTAATAATATAGTTATGTAACTTAAAGGAAGAGCGACGCCACCCAACACAGGCATATTTGCTTACCGGGTGGCTCCATCACCTTACATTATAAGCAATGTGTGTCTTACGGAATGTATAATTTATTTTAATTTTATTTTTTAATAATGCATACAAAAAGACGAAATGCACATAAAAGTTACTTTATTACGATCAATATGGCTGTTTGTTAACAATGTTAGGGAGGAGTTTTGGCAATTTTATATATAACAGTTTGGTTATATCACGAACCACTAAACTCAATGTCCAATCGTGTCACCTAAGCGTATTCTGCGTGCGTCCATCCGTGCTGACCATATTTGCAAACAAATGCAGGAGAAAAACTCCGTCTTCAGTCAGACGTCAACAGTCAAGATTGTGATTTCGTTTATATTGACCGACTTCAAGGAGAATGGATTGTTTAGTTATTTTATTCTACCCTAAGGCTGTATCTCTTTACGTACTTTTAGTACAGTTGTTCAAAATAGGCTAGGTTTTATTTTGATGCTGATTCGTACTATTAAGTAGAATGTAATACTGTCTTCCCAAAACTAGGATACTTTATACTAGAAAATTATTGTTTGACTGCTTTACAAACTTGCTAAGATAAGTGGTGAAGGTCTGATGCCTACTTTTGTGTTTTAGGTACCTATCTTGTACCTACTTAAATGTTAGAGTTTTTTTTGTAAGTAGTTAGGTATAAGTATAATGATAAACTAAAGCTTGGTTACTCTCGACTCTCGCAGCACGTTAACAGAGTTATTATAAGTACTTATCTAATGATATCAATACGTTCGATTTTATATACGTTCAGAAACTTTGATTTTATTTAAAATAATTTAAAGTAAACCATTATTATGATATTTCAATAGCCATCTGAAAATGCTCAATACAGAATTAACACCCGACCCATCCATCACCGGCGTCGCAAAAACTTTACGAAGTCATGTCTTTCATTGTTTGCAAAGTGCACGGCAAACGACTCCTTAATAATGACAGCTCCAAACGAATATCCACCTTAATGCTAACAAAACAAAGTTTAAATTAGTGTGACAAGCGTTTAAAGCGGATTCTAAATTTGACGCAAATTAAAATGAGCTTAAAGTTGATGAAGTTAAGGTTGACGTTGAAATGGTGGATGGCTAGTTTGTTAAGGCGAAGTATTCGAAGAACGACAATGCGGTGGCGGGTGAAAAAGTGATATCAATCACCTGTGACGATGATGGACGATGCGTTGAGAGGTTAGGGCGAGTGCACACGCAACATGTGTGCTATTGAATTTGATCAGTTTAAGATGGATATTGTAATTTATTGGTGTCGATTTGATAGGGGTTCTGATAACGGGGATATTGGCTACCTATGTATAAAAAGCACTTCCTAGTAATCAGAGTGGAATCGTTTAATTTTATGAAAGGTGCTTGACATAGAAAACTGTAAGTGAACATTAAAAGAATATAATTCATGACAAAAATATAATATAAAATGGGTCATCTATACGAATGAGAAGCATAGTTTCGCATAAGAATAATGTCCAAACCTGTAATCATCAGTTTGAATGGACTTTTTCAAGAGAAGAGGTTACAAAATCTCCTAGGTTACAATTCCAATGTCTTTCGTTTGGAAGTGGTCATAAATCATTGTCGCTTTGCTCAATTATAAATCAATTCATACTACATAATAATAAAGTCGAATTACGATCGAGTAGTTCTATTTTTTATTTGATAGGTAAAACTGAAATATAGTAGTCTGGTAATCTGGCACTGAATTAATTAGGTACAGCTTCATCTGCACTGTGCGCTTTCAGAATATCTTATAAAGTATAATATAATTTTTATACAGGTGCAGCAACTGCAAAATAGTTTTATAGTACGACGTACCGAAGTCTGTAAAGCAAGAAATGTCTCAGGTCTCGTGTAATTGTCGGCCGAAGTGAAGCTGAGGACGACAAACATGTTATCTGAGGCTTACTTATTTACTGGCGAATATCTGTACACTATTTTTCTGCTCGACGCAGGTGTCAAGCGACGAATTTGAGCGTAGCGACTTGACTCCTTGCTGACTGAAGGGCAGAAGATAAATTAATTCAATTGAGAAAACACGATCCATAAGATATACAGTTGCCTTAGCACAAGAGATAGAAGAGAAGAGGTGGAATAGGAAGAGGAAAGAAGGAAGAGAAGAGAGAAGAGGTGTTACCTAATCCGAACAATAAAAACACGACAGGTGTTTTTCTCCACCGCAAGATTTTCGTTTTATATTGACTGTCGAAGGATCTGTGACTGTTGCTTGAGTATGGTTTTATTAAAGTAAACAGCCTTCTAATTCAGATTAAAGTGATCCCATCACTTGATATGAGATCGCACGCAGACAACCGGATTAGTATTCGCTTCGTGTCTACATTTGCATACGCAAGTCGCAAGTACTGCAAGCTAATTACGGTAGACCACCCAGAGCTAGATTCATGGCTGAATCCATCACGTTTATTAGGAGAATACTTAGATAACGGCCTCCCTAGCTGGTGACCGTGCCTACGTAGCTGGAGAATATATAGCCCAGGTTCGATTCCTGATTAAGGCATTTATGTTAGTGTTAGTGTTTATGTTAGTCACGAATATTTTTTTCTGAGTTATGAACGTGTTCTATGTATAGGTATCTATATATTTATCTATTTAAGTGTGTCGTTGCTAAGTCAGTATCAACAATTTAGATAAAGTCCAAAATTGTATAAGATTTTTAAGAAAATGTTAATTCCTGTAGGTAGAATGTTTTTATTAGTAAACACTTTAGAACGGATTAATCGCGTTTATTAACACCATGACCCTACGTTTCGAGCCCTTTACAGAACTCGTTTTCACAGGGTTAAGATGATGACTGAAAGAATGAGAATTCTCCTTGTCAATCAACAAAGTTACTTGTGCAAACTACCTACATACAAAAATATAAAAATTATTAAAAACAAAAACTAAGGTTGGGTCTACAATGCCCAGAGGAGATAAACGCGATTATCCGTTCTAATGTGTTTAATTTCAATGAATAACAATCGCGGTAACAGAAGACAATATTTGTATCAGTAATCAACATTAGAAAAGGAATTAAACTATCACTATATTGAATTGAATTATTATTACTCACGTCAGCCACTGCGAATGGCTCGTCGGAGAGTTATTTGATAAGGAGCAAAATACGACAACTATATCAAGCTTTCTGAACAAAAACGCGAATGACCCATTTATACAATTATATTCACTAACAAAAAGATAGGGTGCATTAAGTGTTCCAATTATAAAGAGAGTCCCAAAATCAAAGTTACTAAATTCAAAACAGAGAGTCGCTTTTCACTTGCAGACGCTTGTTCACCAAGATTACATCATCAACGCTAATATAGTCAATATATTCAGCAATCAATTGAAGCACTTCCTCAATTTTTCCCCTCAGGCGGCACAATAAATCTAATTAAGTTGGAGAGATCGCCTTTGTCGCCTTTGTGCTCCGACGCACGCCTCTTGAGCTGACGTCTTTGAATAAGTGCGGAGACATCGAGCGATAGGCAAGGATCGTTCTGGGTACTAAGGTAGTGGAACAAATTAAGCAACTACTAGATTACTTACTTAGAAGTACTAGCTTAAAGTTGTGACCGGAAAGGAAAGACGGAACCCTTATAGGACGGATCACTTGTCCGTCCGTCCGTCCGTCTGTCTGACAAGACCCTTTATCTCGGGAATACGTAGAGGTAGCAAGTTGAAATTAAAACCACGTAGACAAATCTGCGGTCCCTTGAAGCTGCGAAAAAACATATGTAACGAAAAGATACGGCCATTTATATCGCAGTGTCCATACACTTGCAATGCGAATCAAAATGAATCTATAGGGTACTTCCCGTTGACCAAGAATCACGAAATTTGGCAAAAAGCAAGATCTTATAGCACAAGTTCAGGAGAAAATCCGAAAACCGTATAATTGGCTCACACTGAGAGTTCCGTGCTACCAGGATTCTTAAGTCCCTAAGGTCATAAACGGGTGGGAGCATTCTTTGTGCGGAACCCTCGGTGGGCGAGTCCGACTCGCTCTTGGCTGGTTTTTTTATTTAGGCGCAGTCAACCAATTTGAACTCTAGTCTACACTGTAGGACTATGTCATAGTGACGCTATAAATCAGTTTGTAAGAAACCTCTTAATGCTTCTAATTTTTACATGATTCTAGAGTGGGTTTGGTTTCAGTAGATACTATTTCATATCATAGGAAACATGGATGGAACTTTTCTGGAACCGATGAATGAAAGGTGTTTTGGTTTTGTCATCTTATGCTGACAAACTATTGTCTTATCGAGCAAGTATCGCTGATGAGAGACTATTATATTGATAACGGTATGGATGGCGCATATGTTTAAGGCAAATTGTACTCCTGACCGATAAATCGCTTTGTTTTGTAAGTAAACCTGTTATATTCTTTTTGTTTTGGCTTAACGAAGGTTGGAAAACTCGGTTCTTGAAATAAAACCGCCAATTTCAATTATTTCAGCTGTTCCTTACTTATACTGGCAGTTAATTAATAGGTACTTACTTACTTTCGATGGCGTGCAACCCTTTGTGAGTTTTGGCCTTCTCCACTACCTCACTCCAGCAGTCACGACCCCTGGTGAATTTTATCTTCCTTTAGGTCTTCACACGGTTTAGCTATCATTTCTTAGTCAAAGTACCAGTTAGCCATGTACTTTCTCCATGCAGCAGCTACTGTCCTCAGTTTCGGGATTGATAGCTATATTAGTATTTAGTTTGTAGAATAACCTCCCAACTCACTTCACAAAACCTAAAAGCCAAAACAGGCTACACAAATCTATTTCTACCTCTCTGGCATCTCCTCTATGGACGTCATCGTAAATTATTCAAAGCATCCTGCTGACTAGGGACTTCAGATTACGAATCAAATTACCAATTCCTCAGAGCATGCCGCTGAAACAATGCCATACCTATTTATTCCTAAAGACCAAAACAACCTTATAAATTCGGCAGACCATCAAAAAATTTCCGCTCGAGGAATCCATCGCTGTAACAGTCTAAGGACCGAACACAGTAACCTATCTTTAAATGTGCCTATCTCCGAACGCAGCCTCTGCCCATCTCTACCAAATCTACCAATACAAAATGATCCAGTCTATATTTATTTATGTTAAAGGTGTCGGCATTTGTTTTATGAACTTGGCCCGTGCAGATGTGATTGTTTGTTTCAAGGTAGACTACGCTATATTGAATATACTCTGTTTGCATTCCCGACATCCGCGACGCATCGCGCCGACTGTCAAGCTACCAGAACGCTCGGAATCCGGCTTTTTGCCGACACCCACCCGCGAACACTTTGACGGCGAAAGTTGACGGCGAGTGACGGCCAAACCCGACATTACTCGAGGCGGCACTGTCGGCGGAATGTCGGGATGCTTCCGACATGTTTTGCCGAATATTTATTCGGGATAGTAAAAAGTGACGCGCCGGTTCGCGTTTAATCATGGCGAAGAAACGTTGATTTATCGCTGTTACCGACTGTGAAACAAAGGATCTTAATTTGATGCCGTATTTGCGGAGAGAAAAGAAACGATTGAACTTAAATAAATGGAGATTGGGGCAGTTTCTTAATGCCTACAGCGGCCAAATAAATAAATGAGACAAAATTTGGTGTAAGTTTTGCTGCCCCTTTAAATTGAGGATTAGGTAAAAACGAAGTATTTTTACCAACAAACTTTTAAGCCTCAATACTAAACAAGTTCTTGCATATGACTTTTAAATTTAAAATACATTGCAGTATTTGATTCATTGTTTGAAGTTCTTATACCTTAATAGTCTGCATTGTAACGGAAATTGCATGCAATTTCCAGTACCATCTAAACGGGGCTTTAGCGTAGGCACAGTCAAGGAATTTGATTTACCATTTCGTACCATGTCACAATGGCGGTCAACATTATAGCCTTCCGGGATATTGTCATCGAAAGTTGTGAAAACAAGTTTATTTAAGGTACACAAAACATTCAATAAACTTAAATAAAGCCACATCAGGTGTAAAGCTAGGGTAAGATATACGTGAATTCATTTTTAGTTCAAGTGCGAAGGGAGTTTAGCGCCGTCGTCAAATCCAAGCCATCGGGGTCAATTGCATAATCATTTGTAACTTGTAATATTAGCGGAACTCTCTTTCTAATAAGAGAGATTGAAAAGAGACTTCCGCTAATATTACAAGCTACAAGTAATTATGCAATAAGCCTCGTGTGCCACACGGATGCACATAAGGCCTATTGCATAATGACTTGTAGCTTGTAATATTAGCGGAAGTCTCTTTTCAATCCCTCTTATTAAAAAGAGAGTTCCGCTAATATTACAAGCTACAAATTATTATGCAATTGACCCCTGGTCGCGCGTATTACAGCTTTGCTGATTTTTGGCCTCCGCCAGCCGAGTACTGTAAAGGGTTCGGCCTAGTGGTGGGCAATACACATTTTATGGATAGTTAATAATCTTTTTATTAATATATTATCAAACGTACTCGTAGAACCTTACGTGTACGCTGCCACGCACGGAATCCATCATGAACAATCGCCCCCTTGGTTTGACAGCACTGGCTAGAGTTCTCAATTTGAAGTTCTCATAAAGCCAGTCCTTCCAACAAACTAAGGCGGCTGTAAAGGTAAAACTTTTACAGGACTTAGGGGGCGACTCCAACGTTCCGAAATTGTCTCAGGACTGGACTGTCTGAGGACATCTTAGGTGCAAAGACGACGTCAACTGATGTCACAAGTGGGTTGAAAAGATACCTACATCTAAAAATAAGCGAGGTAACGCAGCCAGCCTTATGGGCACCCTGCCTGGCGGTATAGGGGACGTTTGTACATATAGTTTTGGTCCCAATAGTTTTTAAGGTAGGTTAGATTGTTTTTTTTTTTTGTAATTTAATATACCTATTGGTTTATTCCTGTATAGTAAAGGCATGAAAAATAAGCAAATTTTTAAGTTAATTATAAAATACAAGTATTCAAATTAACTTAAATAATAAATAAAATAAAAACTATTCCTCCTCCATATGCCCATCTCATGATGATTTCATTGTCACTATGAAAAGGAAGATAATTGTAGGTACGTAAATCAAAATCCGTCTCCGTAGATATACTTACTTATTTTTCTTAAGAGTACAATCGCAAACTTAAGCTGCTTTTTAACTCATATTTTTTGAGCAAAGGTCGAGTTCAAGAAATGGGCCCCAGGATTGCGCTCATAAAAGAGTTTCTTCAAAGATTTACAAACGAGCGTTTTTCTGCCAGACAATAAAAACTAGTTAAACACTCGCTAAAAAGTGCCCTTTGGAGCCATTAATTACCCAAATTGCCCACCCAGGAAGGAACCATTTCTGACCAGGTAAGATCATTAGCTAACCAGGGTATTGGCGCCATCAGATAATAACAGGACATTCGTCAAACGTTTGACACAACGTTTGGCAAATTGGTCAAGATGGGATTGGTCACGCCATGGAGGAAAGGTGTAATTTGGAGCATGAATGAAGAGAAAAAAAATGGATGTTGAAGAGCGGATATCTTTAGATCTTTTTTTGTTTTTTCGATGGTAGTGAAATAAGTGACTTGAAGAAATTGACTGAAATGTGTCGAAGGCACTTTAAATCTGTATAATGTGTGTTGTAGATTTAATACACATTTATACATTAGAGTATTGGTGGCGCACCGATAAGAGCGAGCGTGCGACTTTCAGTTCAAAGGTCGCGGGTTCAAACTTGTCCTGTATCAACGAGTTTTTCGATACTTTTGTGCGAAATATCATTTGATATTTACCAATCTCTCTTCGGTTAGGAAAGATATCGCAGAGAAACCGGACTGAAAAATGCTGGAAAGATGAAACACTAAATTATCAATAAAGTTGATTCCAGCTAGTCTATGATGGTCGGGTTTTTATCGTTTACCGACGTTGCTGTCACGTTCTAACAAATATGTATGTGCGAAAGTGACGCATAGCGTGATAAGCGATAAAATGGCAACCATGCTAACCCTGCAGAAAGAGGTGGTATGGTTGTCGTTTTATCGGCTATCATGCCATGCGTCACTTTCGCACTTACTTACTTAATAGAACGTGACAGCAACAATAATAACCCGACCATAGTACCTAGACCCGAACATGCTAGGGATTTGTTGTCACCATATATTGTAAATGTTTGTACATGCAAATGCTTTAATGTGATGCTTAATGACTTGTAAAAGTGCCCTTCAGGCCTACTCGCATAATAAATTATTGAATTTTGAATTTAGCAGAAGCGCTAGCATGGTTTCCATTTTGTCGAGTATCACGCCATGCGTCACACTTGCACTTACAGTCTTACATACTCGTTAGAAAGTGACAGCCTCGGTGACACTCATTAAAAACCCGACCACAATAGACTAGCAGATGCTTATTTCCCGTTCGTTCGATAACTCCGATAACGTCTGTTTCTTTATTTACGTGAACCACTTCCGCCGAGCTTTGGCCGACACCGACAAAAAACATCTCCGGCATTTTATTCAAAGGATTCCAATTTCAAAACCGCACCATAAATGGCATGATTCGGCTGTGGTTTGAGCAAATTACATATTATTTGGCCGAACGCCGAACGCCGAAAGCCGAAAGCCGGCGTTGGCGCCTCGTTCGCCATCAGTCATTACGTTATTGAGGGGTATGTCGAATCATGATTGTCGGACAGGGCCGGACTGGGTATTATTTGTGACTTCGCAGTTTTCAAATGCGCGTTATTAGGGGGAGGGAAGTAATAGTATGGTAATTAAAGTACAGACAATGGAGGTATGGTTGTCACCGCCCCTTGGGAAAGTTGAGTTGGGACGCAGTTATTAGTTTCTGGCGGTATTAATAATTTCATGGTTAGTATCTTTAGTGACATGGTTGGGATCGGAAATTTTAGTTTAATTAAAGTAAAACTGCAAGGTGTTTTCGTTCCAGACTCGTACCCTCAGTCAAAAATAGATAAGCATTGCTAATGTATAAATAAATGAAAGATACTAAATTAAGGCAAACATTAATTAAAGCTTTTATTTAGGTACCTACGTGTGATAAGAAATAAAATATGAAAGATTGATTAATTTATCTTATACTTAACTTTACCATGAGTGTTTTAGGTAGATGAGATACATATAACCTATTTGTTTAGCACTTTTTCGTGTTTAATTTTGCAAAATTCTTTTTAAATGGACACCGGAATACGTTGACGGGGTAGGCCGAGAAAGAGGCAGACCGAAAAGAAGATGGCGAGACGACCTGGGGCCTTACCGTAACGTCTTAACGCGATTCAGCTGACGACCGCGCAGTTAACTGTATCGCTGCCATACAACTGAGCACAGTTAAGAACCTAAACTGAATCGCGTTAAGACGCCATGGTAAGGCCCATGGACGCATTCTACGCAGATTGGTGGGAAACAGCAGACACTAGGACCGAATGTAGGAGGTGGGCCTTTGCCCAGTAGTGGCACACCTAAATAAGCTAATAACCAAAATAGTAATTACTGGTATTTAAATAACCGACGGTAAAAAACAAGTCAGAACTCAGAATATAAGACTGACATTTATGTAGGCGCGTACTTCAAATATAGGTTTACAAAATATAGGTGTATAGTATGGTGGCGCCACCCTTGCTTCTAGTTGAAAATAATTTGTACTTAAAGATTATCTAATAGGCAGCACTAGACATAAGTCTGAGCTTTATATTTGGTGAAACACACCTTAAACGTTTAAAATTAGAAAAGATTGTATATACATAGGCGGACTCTGGCTGCCGTGATTCGGGGGGCCCAGTGGTTAAAGCATCTGCCGCGAAAGCAGGTCGCTTTTTCTGTAGTATATGATATCTCTTTCAATTTATTACCCAGTACTATACACACACACACACACACAAACACACATCCACGCACATACAATACTTAAGTAGAAAAAAATATGTATATTACAATAATGGAAATATATATAATGGATAAGAAATATGTTTAAGAATAGAACAGGAGACTATTACTTGTGAATATGGAAGAGCGGTGCCTCTTGGCACAAGTTATTTTCTCAATACCTGATCATCAGATTGTACTAGTTGTTAATAAAATAAATAATTTTGTTTTTTTTTGAGTACGTAATTCAATCGTAAAAAATACATACCTTAATAACCATAGCAGCGTCTGGTAAGCTAAGTCAGCTACAGGTAAAAAAAACCCTCCCAATCCACCCCTGTATTCAATAGGGCCGTATAATAACTAGAATTACGTGATTAGGCCCGGCGTAGTTAACTAAAGTATTTTTACTTTGCCGTCCGTCACTTAAACCAAAATTACACATAAGCATACCCTAACCACGGGTTAGCTAAGTATGGCTTAGCGTCGACAGTTTTGTACCGATTATTTGTGACTAATGTCAATCAGTTTTTGTGGGATCGCAATTATTTAAATGAGGATCGACCTTGTGAGGTTGGCTACCTGGGTTGCAATTATAGTAATGTTAGTGCTTGCGAGCTTGCAAGGTATTCAGGAATAACTAATTGGGGAGGGTGTATAAGAAAAATATAGCTAGTTGATACTACCTTTGCATAGTCTGATTTGGATTCTGGTTTTAATTGGAATAAAATTTCTAGTGTAGGTACCTATTCAATGTCTTGGAGTAGGAGGAACAGTTTTTAACATACAGGGTGAATGTAGAAGTTAATACACTGGAACTAACCGCAAAAAAATTAAAAATATTTGTTTCTTCTGGTTTGTTTGCTCCCCCGCCTGCAGAAGAATAGTTAATTTCATATTAAGTAAGTATAATAATGTCTTCTGTTAATTAAGTAATGTTTTTAATTAAGTAAGCAATTAATTTCTGCTTTTTTTTGTCGTGTCTCTTTGCATGCCTAGTTTTCTCTGTCGCTAGCATTATATAACTTTGTATCCTATCTGTGAAAACCTGTAGGTAATTGGCTTCGCTGATGCATAATAATATGTTACATCATCTGTCCTTGTTAATTTAAGCTGTAGGTTTTCCGAAAAAAAAAAACCTAAATAAACCACAGTTCTCTCGTCGAAAATTTCATTATTTTCGTAAACAAACATCTGACAAACAGTGAACTTAATGCTCGCACTTATGGGCACAGCGCAACGAATGTCGTCTCGCTCAAATCTGGAGCAGAGCCCATCTGGGGAAGTACTTACCTCCACCTTACAGAAAACCGCAGTTTAATAACACTAAACCCTACTCATAGTGTTGTGTTTCTGTTGGTGAGTAAGGTCGCCAGAGCTCCAAGAGAGTTCACTGTGTTGACAGCTGGGGACCCACGGAGCACAGCTTGCCCCTTAAGCTGTCAACACAGCGAATCCTCCTTTTTTTTAAAGGGTCGGCAACGCGCATGTAACACTCTTGGATTTGCAGGCGCCCATAGACTACGGTGACCACTTACCATCCGGCGGACCGCTACTATATATAAATTATAAATTGAAAGAGATATCCACTACAAAAAAAGTGACCAAGGATCCTGGTGATCAGGCCTGGAATCAAACCAGTGACCTTCTGCTTTCGCGGCAAACGCCGGTCAAATTATATTTTGTTTTTCTTTTTTTTTTTCTCGGATGAGTTGGACTACAAGTTTATGTTTAGAAATATTTCATAAAATACATTTGTATTTTGCTTTCCTCATGTTAGATATGAAAAATAGAGAGTTCAACTCAGTTGAAAGGCATATTTCTGTCTCAAACTATCGAAATGACGAATACTTCGACTGAACATTAAATGGATGCTTTTCCCCGGTAACATTCTACTAAGTAGGGTAGGTAATAAAAGTTAATGCTCATGTTTCTGTTCTATAATGTGTAAAACGAAAAACGAACTGTTTACGTTTGTATCTTTTTTAAATTCGATATGACCAAACCATATTATGCACACAATCAGAATTTATCAAAAGCATTTTAGATTTTACAGACGGTTGTGAATACCACCATAAAATTAAGCTACAGTAGCAGGTACCTAAACGTCACTATAAACTATAAACCAAACCTACAGACTATAAAATAATGATCTCTATCAATGTTAACATGATGGCATCAGTAAATCAAATGTTATTGCACACTGCAACGCGGCCATCTTGGAGAGGCGGGGCCACTCGCCCCGCCCCCCGCCTCGCAACTTGCGCTTTTGTAACAAAGTTTGCAAGTTTTGTTTACGTTTTTAGTGGAATTAGGTTAGTAAGTTTGCAGTTTTGATAAAGTTATGGTGAAGCTAAAGAGAGATTTTATTGATAATGACAGTGAGTATAAAAAATGGTTTTATACCTATTTCTTAGGCGGACGTCATATTGGATGTGATTCGCAGCGCACTCCGGTTTGTGAGTGAGACAACGCTATGCGCGTGTATAGCACTATCCTCCTTGCACACCGGCGTACGGTGCGTAACGTAAGGTATTAGGGCATTTTCATAAAAAAGTGCACCATTTTAATGAAAATGGGTCCTCGATTTTCCCTACAAAAAATTTGACAGCTTCGTAACGGCCCATACAAAATGTATGAAAAAAATATTACGAAACTGACCAAAAAAATGGGACACTCTTTTTCTTTTTTTGAATGAATATTACTTACTCAAGATTCTGGTTATAAAACCCTAAAACTTTGTACTTATATTAAAAAAAAAAGGAAATTGTACCCTATTTTTGGAAATGCCCATTATTAATTTTCGTAAATAAACGAAATATAACATCTACCGAGTAAAGGATGACTCACACTAGAACGGGACGGGACGAGACGGGGCGGGACGGGAATATATGTCTATTTCTATAGAAAACGTCACGTGACATCCGAGGGCTCCGAGCTATCACGTGATTCTTTCTATAGAAATTGACAGATTTTCCCGTCCCGTCCCGTCCCGTGCTAGTGTGAGTCATCCTTAAAATGTATTGGAGTAACCTAACTTTATGATTGTGATTTCATGTTTATTATTAAAACAGGTACAGGTAGAATGAGAATGAGAATGAGAAATCGTTTATTATCTATTAAGTGTTTACATCTTTTGGTTCCCGTAGGATTGTGTCAGCTAACTTGTGTCTAAAGAAGATCTGTGAAAGCTGTAGGTGTTATGTCACAAGTGAAAAATAAGATGTTAGTTTTTATGTGTGTGATTGTGTTACATTTATTTTATTCTTAGAGGACGAGGAGCTGCCCCGTCACGAGGCCAGCGTCTCATGTCTTTATTTGGAATGTACATGATCTCTCCCAGTCTGTAATTTGTTAGTAGTGGGTTGAATTCACCGTGCGCCAGGTAAGCATCCCCAGGTGTGACTAGGTCTTCTATGCCCAGTGATGTGATTTTGCCCAGCATTTTGTGATGTAGGTCTGCAGCCCGCAGGTGCCATGCTTCAAGGTCGGCCATTTCCCACAGAGTTTCAGTGGGTAAACGTTTCGAGAACTGGCCGGCACTCTTCAGCGCCATTCTACAGGGTGACTTCAAAATGGTAATACAAAATCAATGTTTTACACACATTTCCCCTAAACTAAGCCTCTCAATTAAGTATCATGCTTTTAAAATAATCGTAAGAATATTTTTTTTTAATTTTTAATTTATCCTATTTTGTTTGACTTAACATGGTTAACCTACCATAATAATTAACAAAAAAGTTTAAAAAATCACTTTCCTCTTTGGTTGTCAATCACCTACCATGGTATTTATGAAGAAAACGTGTTTTGATTAGTAATTGACACTTGTCAAAGAAAATAAGATTTACCGTAATATTTTGATTTCACTATTAAATAAAATGCCTCGACCTTATCCTTATACTAATATTCAAAAGATGGATATGCTTGATTTTTATTTAACATCGCGAAGTACTGTGCGAGCTCAGGTATTATTTAACGAACGTTACCCTGATTGTCCAACACCTACACGTGTGTTAATAAATAGTACCATCCAGAATTTACGAGACTATGGTCAGTTTGCAGTTCCGGTGCATGCTCAAGCTCGAGGCCGACGGCCGCGGTATTCACAAGCTTTTCGGAGACGAGTGCTCGAGTATTTTAACCGCAACCCAGAGGCTAGCACAAGGGACGCTGCTGCGAGATTCGGCACGAGCCAATTGTTTATTTGGCGGCTAATGAAAGCTGAAGCAAAACATCCGTTTAAATTTCAAAGGGTTCAGGATATCGTATTAGCAGATTGCCCTAGAAGAGTTATTTTTGGTCGTTGGCTGCAGCAAAACTTACACCTAAATATCTTATGGACCGACGAGGCAACTTTTACAAGAGTCGGCATGTTTAACGTCCACAATGAACACTGGTGGGCTGATCGTGATGCAAATCCTCATGTAACTCGCCGAGACTCTTACCAGACTCGTTTCTCTGTAAACGTTTGGGCAGGCATTCTGAACAATTATGTAATTGGCCCATATTTTATTGACGGGAACTTAAATGGACCGAAATATGAAGATTTCCTGAGAAACGTGTTACCGATTTTGCTACAAGAGGTGCCGGAGCAAAATTTGGATAATCTTTATTTCCAGCAAGATGGTGCACCAGCACATTTTGCTCTAAGTGTGCGAAATTATTTGGACAGACAATTCCCTGAGAGATGGATTGGACGCAATGGTCCAGTCGCATGGCCGCCTCGAAGTCCCGATCTGACGCCACTCGACTTCTTTTTGTGGGGCGAAATCAAAAGGAGAGTGTACACACGGGAATCTAATACCGTCCATGAACTTCGCCAAAAGATAATTCAGGCGTTTGATTCAGTAAAAGCCAATGAATTTATTCTAGGCAGACTTAAGATCAACCATAGACGGCGAGCGGACTTATGTGTCCGGGAAGGCGGTGGTCATTTTGAACACATCTTAAAATACGCTTAGGAAAAGTAGGTTCACACTTATCTACTTAAACGTAGATATTTTAAGCTTGTAATTTACGGTAGTTTAGGTACATTAATAAATGATTTTATTTAAACTAGCTCCGTTTATTATTTTCACAAATTTATCAGGGTACTTAAAACTAAACGACAAACAAGTTAATATTGTCTTCTGTTACCGCGATTGTTATTCATTGAAATTTAACACTTTAGAACGGAATAATCGCGTTTATTAACGCCATGATCCTACGTTTCGATCCTACGCTTAACACGACATGTGCCTTAACCTTGTGAAAACGAGTGCTGTAAAGGGCTCTAAACGTAGGATCATGGTGTTAATAAACACGATTAATCCGTTCTAAAGTGTTTAATTTCAATGAACAAACAAGTTAGTTATACGACTGTCACTCATAGTGATATCGATAATAACTTGCTTTGATGATAACATCGAGTGACAGGTATGACAGTTAGGTATTGAATGTAGTGTAACAACACTTCGGGACTTTAAATATTTGTTTTGTTAGAAAATTAGCGATAATTAAATACAGCTAATTTTAACAACGGGGTGCATGTATTATATAGTTTGGCATTAACTGAGCCACAACCAAGTGTTTTGTATTACCATTTTGAAGTCACCCTGTATATTGCCTCTCTATTTTTTGTAGGTTTGAGTGACTGTATCTTGGTAATAGCTGTACCACTCCATAGTCCATAATTGGAAGGATACAAGCTTGGATGACAGCTAGTTTCACTTCCAGGTCTGTCTTTGCGTAGAAACCGATAATAGGTCCCAGGGCACCTCTTACTTGTTTTAGCTTCTTGACAACTTTTTCGGTATGTGGGTTCATTTTGAGAGCCTTGTCGAAGATGACGCCCAGATATTTTATGTGGTTTTTGTATGTGAATGTCTCGTCTTTAATTTTAACCGTTGGCTTGAATTTCTTCTTTTTAGTGAAAAGGATACACTCCGTTTTATCGATGTTGCATTTCAGACCCCATTTATTGTAGTAGTTCACTATAGTTTCAGCTGCCCACTCCGCTCTTATAGTGGCATGATCGGGACTAGAAGCCCTGTTTAAAATGCACAAGTCATCAGCGTATTGGGACAGTTTCAGCCCTCGTATTCTGTCGTGAGTGTCCCATATGTCGTGAACGTATAGGTTGAAAATCATTGGTCCGAGAATCGAACCCTGTGGCACGCCGTGTGGTATTTTCTTTACTTCTCCTTGCATGGTCCGGTATTTTCCCACTAATGAACGGTCTTCTAGGTAATTTTCTAGTATTTTGATGACATTGTTTGGGGCATTACCATTTTGCAGCTTCTTTATTAGGCCTTTATGATTGATAGAATCGAAAGCTTTACTCAGATCCGTACATATCATAGACACACTATCTCCTTGCGCTAGTGCATCCGTAATGATTTTACCAGTACGGAGAATTTGCGTTGCGGTGCCTCTAAATCTAGTAAACCCGTGTTGAAATGGTGGTTGCATCTTGTCGATGGTGCCTTGTAACCTAGATAGTATTATTCTCTCACATAATTTTCCCATTATATTCAGTAGCGTAATTGGTCTGTAAGAGGTAGCTTCTTTGTGACTTTTACCAGGTTTGTGCAAGAAGATGCATTCACCAAGTTTCCATCGTCTCGGAAAGTAACCTGTGGTGAGGACAAAGTCTATGATAGTTTTAAAAGCTTCAAGAAAAACGTCTCCTCCTAGCTTCAGTGCGTCCGCTTTTATTTGATCTGGTCCTGGGGCTTTCTTATTCTTGAATTTTCTTAATTCATAACGTATCTCTTTTGTAGATGTTCTGTCCAGTGGTTCAAAAGGAGTGGTCTTTTCTGAGCCTTCATCAAATGGGTTTATGTAAGCTTCTTTAACTATAGCCACGTCCATTAGCGTATTTATTATATCCTTTTCTGTTGTGCATCCTTCAATGTTAGGAAGTTTCGTGTTTGGCGCTTTCAGGTTTTTTTGGATTTTCCATAACTTTGTTCTACAGTCTACGGGATCTTCAAGAGCTTTCAACCAACTTTGTTCTTTGAGCTTCATGAGAGCCTCTTTGGCTTGATTTTTTAATCTGTTGTACTCTAAGCGTGCTAATCGAGTTATTTCTGGATTCAGATGATTCCTTTTTCGCCAAGCTTGTGTCTTTGCTCGATTTCTTAAGTCAATCAGTTCATTTATTTCTTTTGGGAGAAAGTCTCTTCTGTTGTATGCTTTTAGAGGCGCATGGATGTCCAAGGAATCTGTAATGGCTTGTTCTAAGTTTTCTATGTATTTATCACATGATTGTTCATTAGTTATTGGCGAAAGACGGGAAATGTTCTTACACAGGGTGGTCCTATAGGCACTTCTGGTTTCTTCGCTTTCCGTAATTTTATTCATATTCCTGGTGAGTTTTACCTCGCGATCAACATTAAGTTTGATATCTAGTATCCAAGGAACGTGGTCTGAACCAATTGACGTGACTTGTTTCATTCTAAAGTCCTGTGCTTGTTGAAGTTCGTGAGTGATTAATGCAGCGTCGAGAATATTATTACCCTGATTCGTCGGTCGTGATGGCAACCCGGTATGTTTCAATTCACACACTCCTTCCTGTTGTAACCTCTTAACAAGATTACCCAGACCCGCGTCTCTTGAGTGTCCCAGTTGTTTCATACGCAGGTTAAGATCTCCAATTATAAGTGAAGGCTCGTCCATGAGTGTGTCTTCAAGTTCTTCTCTAGCTTGGTATTGGTCTGGGATGGGAAAATATACCCCTTTTATTTTAATGTATTCCCCAGAGCGTTGATTGTAGACTAGTTTTATGGCGATACCCTCGATCTTGCCATCGTCTTCTTCCCACCCTGGTGTAAGCGCCGTTTGAGTCCATCTTAGTCCTCTGGCGATGTACATCGCGGTGCCCAGGTGCTTTGCTCGGCTGTGCGTTAGTTTGTCATAGTTAATGATATCAAATTTTACCTTGTCAAAGTCGACTTTGCACTCATTTAGTATGATTATGTGAGGCAAGTGTTTATCAGCCAAGGCTTTTATTTCTATGAATTTATTTCTTAGGCCTTGGGCATTGACGTGAAGTATTCTAAGTTTTTTATACTGAGTTTTGACTGCCATTGAAGAAGGTATATATACATTGTGCCAGTTTCATAGCATCCTCTTTGGTTATCACGAGTCTGCTTGTTTGTAAGTTGGGTTGTTGAGCTGATTGGCGTTGCTGAACTGATGACGTCACGAGTGCTGGAACTGACTCTGTTGTTGGTTCATCTCTGGGAAGCGAAGGAAATTCATTAACCCTATCAGCAAAGGATATACCTGGATTTCTGTAACTATTTTCCACCATTTCTTTCTTCCTCGCTTCCTTTTCTGCTTTTTTTTGTTGTCTCTCGGCACTTTTTTTTATCTCAGTTTGGAAGACGGGGCAAATAGCATTGTTAGCTCCATGGTCACTTTCCTGTCTGCACGCTCGGCATACTGTCACTTCCCTACCTTCAATAGTTATTTGCATTTTAGGGGATAATTGCGGTCCGTGGCAAGATTGTTTTGTGTGATCAAATTTGTAGCATTTTTTACACTGTGCTATTCTATTCATATTTCTGCGGAACGGTTCCGCGTAAATTTTCGGTGCTCCGAAGAATCTCTCTGTCGTTGATTTCATTCGAGAGATTATCTCAGTGGACGTAAATGTTTTGTTACCCCGTTTAGCTGGGAAGATCACAAGGTTCAGGTTACCGTTGTTGTTCAGCTTAACTATTTTTGAAGGCCTAATGTCGATACATCTTTCCATTTCTTCGATTTGTTCTTCTATTGGTTCTCCGTAGGTTTCATTTTTAATTATTACGAACACACTGCTTTCTCTTTCCGCAGGTGGTTTGGGCGCAATGTAAATAATTTTTCCCTCAAAGCTGTCCAAGAGGTTTATAATATTCTGACGAGATTTTATTGTTTTAGGGTAAAGTCTTAGTTCCTGTACAGGTACTATTTGCCCTAAAGTTGACTGAACTTGAGGGTCGCCGTTAAAAAACTAGACGAAGTCTAGTTTTGTAATAAGATACCTGAGAGTTTTAAGAACCAATTATGAGCTGTTGCATACGCTAGTTTTTCTACGACAGCTAAAAATAACAAAAAAAGCAAAATCCCGAAAGGTGGCAGAATATGGAACAACCCACACGTTTCGTATGCCCACTAAAGAAATTAAAAAAACAATCAACAGTGCTCATATTATATTGTATGAAAATCCATAGGAGCAATGTTTTCATCGAATACCATAGACAACGTTATAATGTATACTTACTTCTTTAATATCGCTGTCAGTCATCTAATTGACAGATAATAGAAAAATGATTTAATTCATGCTTGACAGTTGTAAGATGAAACAAGTTTTTGTGTTTAGTGGAAGAATAATCACATAAGTGCTCCGTGGACAAATTTTTGTAGGTACCTACGGATCAAAAAAAAATATCATTATCATAAATTGAAGTCTTGTCGATGTAGCTGATGAAGTATGCAGTATACTCTCCAAGTAAGTACTCCTATTCAAAGTTGCCTCCTTGACTTCCTTGTAGAGTTGTGTATAAATATCTTTCCACTTCGACACTTATTACAGGTGGAAAAGGGTCAAAATTGAATACAGATGCTTAAATATTAATGAAGCCGACCGTACGACATGAATTGTGTCTTATCTTTTATTTGTTTGATGCAGCTTATCCTTAATTCCTTATAAAGCCAAAAAATATCCAAAGTGTTGTAGAATTCCTGAGAAAAGTCTGGATTTTCCCAATCTATTTAATAAGAATCTGGTGAGATTTTCCACACCTGAGTTCAACGACATCCATATTATTATTTTCTTAAAAATGAGTTGAATTTATGTAAGAATTACGGGCATTTTGCGTAAATAACAGAATAAATTAGGTAAGATTGCGAATAATTTGCAAATCAAACATGTCATATAATTATCGAAGAACCATACAGGTGTAACAAAAGTACCGACCGATGCTTCAACAGCTGGTAAGGTCAATGACCCTGAGTGTGCAAGTGGAAAGAAATCTAAATTCGAAACATTTGTTTACACCCTATATGTATATGGCAAATATTAAGCACTTACTATCACACACCTTTTTGAAGATTTATTGATCAAGGCTTAGGTAGGTAATTAACCATATTGCACGACCTTCACCTTCCAACCATAAAAAAAAATGTGCGCGTTAATGTGTTTGAAGGAGGTCACACTGGATGCGTGTGAGTGAGACAACGCTGTAGCGCTATCCCCCTTATTAAACTGACTGCAAAAATACGATCAAAATGTAGTACGTACTCGTATCTACGTAATGATTCATTGCGTTAATTACAATGAAGTACGAGTAAGCAATCAAAATACCACAGCTCTAGGTCACACCAAAATATACCATTACGGAACCGGGAGAAAAAAGCCAGTTTGCTGGCTGTCAGCGCAGCCGGGGCTCGTCGGCAAGATCAAAGAGCAAATGACTTGTTCCCAGTTAGCTTAGTGTAAACAGCACGGCGTCAAAGGAGCCGCCGGGGGCTGGAAGGTGCGGCGATAGCGAATGAGGTTTTTGGAGTTTCGACGAGAGTTTCGTTTTGTGATTTAGTTTAAATATTTTTGTAGTTGTGTTCTTAATCAGATTTATATTTATTTTTATGATTTTGCTATTGACGTCGGATGAGTAGTTTCTTTGCGAGAGCAAACATTTTTGAAATTACTTAAAATTGACATTAAATTCAGGAGAAGATGACACTTAATGTCATATCTTATCAATAAAATACTAAAATTCCTTGATGATGATGATGATGACTATTTAGTCATCGTCATCATTTAAGTCATATTTATTTATGCTGTTATTTCTTGTACTATCGGAGGCTCGCTCAAGTTTACCTTTTCTGAAGACATTCGTTTGCACCCAAAAGTTTGAGGCGTTACGCCTCCTTTTATGACAACCAATTGGGATCGTGCAAAAAGTATGTAGTATATGGCTTGAGGCTTGTTGTATTGTTTTAGTTTTGGGCCTGAATAACCCAAACACGTGTTGACCAATTGGTTGACCATCATTGCCGCCTGCCGGTCTGTCAGTTGCATTTTAGACGGCCTCGTGTCAACAAGGTTTCCCTACAGTGTCTTTTGTATGTCTTTTAAAGCGCCTTATTAAGTAGGTGCAAGAAAGTGCACCAATATGTAAAAAAAAAACAAGAGATCGATCATGCTGATTATGTCACATCGTATCCTACTAAAGGAATCGGATACTTCAGTACATTATATTTTTCTACTCCATTAATTTTGAGTTTAAAAACATATTGCGTTTAGGGCGTTTTAATTTTTTTATGTAGTAAAATATTATTTTTAGTTTTCTACTAAAAATTACGAATTCTTCAAATCTTAGTAGGAGAAAAAAGTGTCCTAAAATTTCCATACATTTTTCAAACTTTCCATTGCGCTACCGTCATACTAAATCTATGAAAAAAAGTGTCGAAATGGGAAAAAATCCTGGGACACTGTTTTTTCTCCTACTAGAATTGAAAGAGCTCGCAATTCTGAGTAGAAAACATAAAACAATTTCCAATTTCGCAAAAAAATATTTTTCTATATCAAAAAATGAAAACGCTCTATATTCGTTTCACTGTTCCTCAGTCGTGCAGCCGTCCCCGCTAGCCCCTTCTATTTACGTCTCGACGAACGTGGCGTCGGCTCTAAATTTTTTACAGCTTCTTCCGTTAATTTGTTAGAAATACAATATTTATTCACCACCGGGGGGCAGAGACGTTTAATGAGCGCCGCAAACTATCAATTAACCATCAAAAGAACGATGATGGATGTGGTGGTCTATCTAATGATATGTCTGGATTCGCCATTTCTGCGGATCAAAGTGGTTCAAAGCGGCGAGTTCCGGTTTTTTGCGGTAATCGGTTTTCGGGTCGGTTTATTTTGGGTTTGGTGCGTGTTGGTCATTTTCGTGTTAGTTATGGGTTGTTATGGAAGACAGAACAAAGGCTACAAATTTTTGCCACAAAGTTTTATTTTTAAATTGGTAAAATGAACAGTAAAATGGTAAACGTATGCGAACGGTACCAAATTTCTCAAAAAAAAGGAAAAGTGGACTCCACTTGCCGATTAAGAAGTACTTTCTTACGGTAGATGTTGCTAAGTGCCCCCTAAGGCGCATACGAGGGACATGGTGGAGAAATTAAAAAAAAAAGATTTACGTTTTATTTATTTACCATACCATCATCATCATCATTTCAGCCGAAAGACGTCCACTGCTGGACATAGGCCTCACCCAAAGATTTCCACAATGACCGGTCCTGCGCCACCCGCATCCAGCGGACTCCTGCGACCTTCACCACCTGATGACCTCATCAGTCCACCTTGTGGGGGGCCTACCCACGCTGCGCCTTCCGGTACGCGGTCGCCACTCGAGAACCTTTCCGCCCCAACGGCCATCGGTTCTACGTGCAATGCGCCCCGCCCACTGCCACTTAAATTTAGCGATTTACCATACCGTTGAGAGCAAAATAAATATGCGTGAATCATCATTACCCAGGTATGTCCTTTTTTGAGATTTATAATCCTTAAGTGTCATTATAAATAGCCATTAAAAGTGTAAAGTTTTAATGACCAGGTTATTTCTTAAATAGTTTCCAGTACTCTCGCGAATATGCGTTTAATTCCAGTCGTCATCATTACTCACTGACCAAACGTTGCTAAAAAACTTGAACAATGTTTACATACATGCGTCTTTCATAATTAAACCTTCTTAATGTAGCAGATTACTTGAAAAGTCGGCAGATATGGCACTGGAAATAACATTCAGTTTCATATTTAATTAGGTGGTGCCCGCGACTTCGTCTGCGCAATATCTTTATGAAGTATAGCCTATGTGTTATTCTAATGTATAAGCTATATTATTGTAAATTTGCATTTAAATCCGTTCAGTAGTTTTTACGTGAAAGAGTAACAAGCATCCATACAAACTTTCGCATTTATAATATTAGTAGGATTTGATGGAATAGCATTTTATACGAAAACGCACCTTTTTTTAATACTACGACGGTGACAAACAAGCATACAGCCCGCCTGATGGTAAGCGGTCACCGTAGCCTATGGACGCCTGCATCACCAGGGGTGTTACATGCGCGTTGTCGACCCTTTAAAAAAAAAGGATGAGTGGATTTTTATTTTGTTGTCGTTTTTTTTTTTCGCGTCAAGATAGACTCAATTTCCCAGTCTGTCCCACAATTTTTTTCTACTGAGTTACGAAATCGTATGGGATTTTCGACTTTATTAAGAACATCATGGAGCGCAGAGTTGAAGGAAAGTTGAAGTAGAAAGAAAGGTTTTTTCAACGCTACTTTTGTTACATCCTCTATGATGATGATGGTATTTCAGCAATGTAATTTCTTAGACTGCCATATCTTCTTATGTTATCTGTATCACTGCTTAAAAAACATCCGCCACATCTCGCGTGTCAAAAGGATATAACTCACCGCCGCCTGCGCACATTCCCAGAGCAGTGTAAAACATAATTGCGCATTCCCCAGTCTGTTAGCAATTAGTAAGTCACAGCGATGGGTCGGTATCCAAGGTATCCATAATTTGTAGTCGTTATATGGTTCAGTACACCGTAGGCGCTGACGTGTTGATATGTAGGTTTTTATGCTTTATTAGAGATAATTAGCTGTTTTACCGGTTTTCACAGTTACAAGAACCTGTTGTCTTGTTTAAAAATATTATTTAACTGTTTGAAACTTACAGTTAATTTCAGATATTCCATTTAAGACTGTAGCTCTCGCATACGCTCGGGCATATTACAATGACATGTCGCGTAGTGTCGCGTGATGGTGAAAGATATTACAGTAATAGTTTATTGTAATAATTAATCAACAGGCATAAAGTCTAAACTGACTTATCAGCAACATCACATACGTTAAGTCAATTTGATAAACGGCCAAGCTTGTGGCGTTACATGGTATCGCGTGAGGACATCACATAAAACTTCAGCGATGGACCAGACTGATCGAATATATCATAATACTTGTACCCACTCACACTTACGTGGGTGTCAGGTGGGTTTGAAATATTTTCAGCCAGTTTAGTGTTCAGCCAAGCCAGTGTAGTGAAGCAATGAACAGTGCCAGTCTCGCTTTTGAGTGGAAGCCTCAAGAAGGAAAGCGACCTCGTGAACGCCCACACGTAGCGGAGCGTGAAGAGCGTGTTGCGAGCCGTAGGACTAAGCTGGAACGAAGCCAAGAAGGTTGCTCAAGATAGAAAGGCGTGGAAGGATCTTGTGCCCTATGCACCTCCGGGGTGCCCTAGGACCTTTTTTTTTTTTTACGCAGGGGAATGCCTTTACGCATCTCACCCCTGGGCTGAGGGGGCCCATTTGGGGGGTGGTATGTGGGACTCACTCCTCCCATGTCTCCCTCTGCTAGTCAGAGGGGAGGGGGAGGAGAATACCCACTAAACCCCTGCGGCGTTTTCATCCATGCCGTTACAGGGGGATGCAATGAGCTCGCTAGCACTTCATCACGGCATGCCGGCTGCCCTGGATCAGGACTTCAAGTCAAATTATATGGGAGAGTCAGCAAACGCATAGCTGTACTCTCCCCATTCCCAAGTGGGCTATGTTATGCGGGTCCTCTACCCGCAGCCCTACTGGGGCAAAACACGATTGGCAAATCGCGTGCGCCGTCTGCCCAATCGTCTGCGGCGGTTTGGAGGCGCATTCGGGTCTTCCTCCCGCTCTCTTTCATCGGCCTCCTTCTGCAGGATAATTGTGCTGCAGAAGAGGTCCACTGCTTCCCAAGATCTCTCGCTGCTCAACATGGAAGCTACGACGTTGTGCAGCGAGAGATCGTTCGTCCCAACGGCCACCGCCAACGCGTTCCGCTCAACGACCCAGCGACTGCACTCCATCAAGGTGTGCTGGGCCGTGTCGTCCGCCTCACCGCACTGATGACAGACTGGGGTGGGCTCACGGCCAATCATGTGCAGGTAGTGACCGAAGCATCCATGTCCGGTCAGCACCTGCACCAGCCTGAACCCCACCCTGCCATGCGTTCGGTCCAGCCATCTGTCCAATGACGGGAGCACTGCCGCTATAGTCCAGGTTCCATAGAGACAGTTCTCCAGGTCTACCTTCCATCTTTCCTTCAGCCTCTCAAGTGCAATTTTGCGCTCATTCCTTATTTCCTCAGGAGCCGGGAAAATACCTGCCTCTCTGTTTCTGATCCTTCGCACATGTGCTTCTGCCAGTACTCCAGCGTCTAACTCCCAGGGAGAGGTGCCCGCCAGTACGCATGCCGCCGCCCATCCCACAGTCACGTAAGCTCTACAGACGCGTATGGCTATGACTCTCTGGGGCCTTCGCAGTAGGGCTTTATTTTCGCCATTCAGCTTGTCAGCCCAAATTGGGGCCCCATAGAGAGCCATTGATCGAGCCACTCCAGCGTACAAGCATCGACAAGCATGGGAGGGACCTCCCACGTTGGGCAGCAGTCGACCCATCTCCGAGGCTGCTGTTACTATTCGGGGAGCAATTTGCCGAAAGTGCTCTCCAACCGGGGTGCCCTAGGACCTACAACAACAACAACAGTTCAGTGTTTTAAAAACAACGACTGCTGTCTACTGTACAAGCTCGGATCCTCAGTTTCTTTGGCCACAAATACCTACCAGACGGGGAGTCCATAAAACGTCTAGTTGTGCAAAGGACCGCGTGGGCCGCGCGTTGTATACTGCCGCCGACTCTTTTCTTCACCGCATCAGTCCATCTTGTAGGAGCTCTTCCCTGTGCTCTTCTACCACTCATTTGGCCCAGAATGATGTGCTTCTCCAGATCGTGCTAATAATACAGATAGGCGGAATTTGATAACCGGCCGCGCTGTGGTGAGGCTTCACGTGGGATCGAGTGAGTGCGTCACATAAATCGGTGATGTGAAGACTAATGTACTGGACTGTCTGAATATATCATACCACTCACGGTCGTGCTCTTGTGCTTTGCCATATTTTATAGCGTTATACAGAGCAATTTGGAGTGCTGCTTAAGAAAAAATCACTAGAGATAGGTATACACTATTTATAGTTTTTGGTTAGAGTATGACCTAAACTTTATAATTGCATATTCATTTATTTGAAAAAAGTTACTGTTAGCCAGAAAACATGGCTAATGTTCGTGGCAAAAGGAACAAAATTGTAGTTGGCGTCAAGACCCCAGTATTCTATTCAAATTGACATTATCTTTTAATTTTTACGCGTAAAAACGTTTTGTAACTATAAAAATTCATGGCAAAAAGTTGAGCTGAACCGGCGAAATTTATATACCGGGCGCTTAAGAACACATATTGAATGACTCAGCTAGCGCATTAGGGTGGATTTTTAAAATGTGATTTTTGCATCATTTTCCTGGGCAATTTTTTTTTTAGATTTTGAGCAAAATGACAATGTATTATGAAACTCTATTAAAAATGAAATAAAATGGTACATTAGGCACCTCTTTGATCTTAATAGTTTTGAAGTAATGAGCGATTGAAATAACTTGATCCAGGAAATGACGCCCATGCCAGGAAATGACGTATACTGTATAAGAAACAGTGGCATTCTGATGAAATAAAATTCTGGTTGCATCACAAATATGTGACTGAGTTTAGTAAAACGTCCCACTTTGTTTCTACATATTTACGGAGTTACTGGCAGTTTAGTGAAATATGGCAAAACCTACCGAAAATCGGCCTTCAATAAAAACTGACGAAACATACTGTAATGAACCTTTTTAAGCCCCCAAGTTTAATGCCCAGCATCTCACTTTGTCGAATACCTAAAAAAAAAGTCGATATCATATTTGTGACTGTTTGAAAAAAAAATATCTACCTTATCGATGTGGAGTTATGAGTAGTGAGGTGTGATGTCTCTAGGTGCTATAGTTTTTTTTAATTTCGAATTTACAAAAGCGAAAAAGCGATAGGTAACTGAGAAAACGATGGCTGGATCTGAAAAATGCCTACTTTTGGAAGATAACTGATAATTTTTTTAGTTTTGGTAAATGATCAATGATAAATATCTTTATTTTTCAATTTAGGCACATTACAATGCACTTATTATTATTATTTATTTATTTAAACTTTATTGCACAAAATACAAAAACAAATGTACAAATGGCGGACTTAATGCCCAATGGCATTCTCTACCAGTCAACCATAGGGCCAAACAGAGACTTGAATAAAATGGTGCAAAGGGAGAATCAAGGTAATAACATCGAAATAATTGCAAAGCAAACTGAAGAACATTATATATATATTATTATATATAATACATAGATAAAATAATATAATACACTACTACATATTTCCAACATGCACACTATACAATAATGATGGACACTATGGAAACTCTTCTTTCAGCAGGTGCTTACGCAGCATCCGCTTAAACGCACTCTTACTTGAGGCTTGTCTTATATAAAGAGGAAGCGAATTCCAATGACGACTTGCCTGGACTTATGAACGTCAAAAAAAAAAGCTACTACCGGTAAGGTAAGGTACCGGTAAGGTAGTTACTATTGACCATAAATTTGATTCAGCGCTCATATAATTATCAGCATTCAGGGCACGAGTCACCCAATGAAACTTATTTCAATTTGATACGACATAGTCCACGATCTCTTCCCAAATCTCCCTAGCCATGGTTTAAGTCTCATTTATGAAGTACGATATTGAACGAATGTTTAACACTCTTTTCACCCCCTTTGCACACCTTTTTCGAAAACGATAAAAACACTTATTTTTGTATTTTGACCAAAAACCTTCTCGCATAAATTAATGTCTCTAGCTAAAAAAAAACATTCTTCCGCCATAAAAACTTTCAACACCCTATTCACTTTTTTTTTTATACTACGACGGTGACAAACAAGCATACGGCCCGCCTGATGGTAAGCGGTCACCGTAGCCTATGGACGCCTGCAACTCCAGGGGAGTTACACGCGCGTTGTCGACCCTTTAAAAAAGGAGGATTCGCTGTGTTGACAGCTAAAGGGGCAAGCTTAGCTCCGTGGGTACACCCCACTCCCCAGCTGTCAACACAGCGAATCCTCTTGGAGCTCTGGCAACCTTACTCACCGACAGAAACACAACACTATGAGGGGTGAAACACTACTTTTTAGGGGTGAAACTTTCCAAAACACTAACAACACTTATTATTGTCTTTTGAAAAGATACCTTTCAACCAAAATTAAAGTCTCTAGCAAAAACAGAAAACCTTACTTAAACAAAAATACAAAAAATCAACATCCTTTTCACCACTTTAGGGGTGGAATTTTCTAAATCGTTGAAATCACTTTAATTAAATTCGGATTTATTAGTGTAAGGATTTTTTTCATAAAGTTTGAAGTCCATAACATAAACGGAAAGCCTTCCGCATTACAAACTTTTAAGACATATTTCACCCCTTTTGGGGTTGATTTTTCCAAAACGCAAAGATTACTTTTTTTGTATGTTAATAACAAACCTTTGTTCTAAGTTATAAGTTTTTATCTAAAAAAAAACTTTCTCCCATACAAACTTTCAACCCCATTTTTACCCCCTTAGGAGATGAAATTTTCAAAATCCCTTCTTATTCCTTATCTTCGCTAAACACTTAACGTACTGTGAAAAATTCAGGGTCTTACGTTTAGTAGTTAATCAGTCAATCAGGAGTTTTCCGTTTACATGTATAGAAGATTTTGATATCATCAGACGAAAGACGTCATTTCCTGGTAGATTCGTCATTTTCCTGGGTCGGATACCAGGAAATGACGCCAGGAAATGACGTACAATTAATATATTTTACGATAACTGCAAAATTTTAAACAAAATGAATACGTGATCTAAACATATATAAATACAACCAAACAAGCTATTCGACATCAAAAAATAATAAGATTTTAATTAATTTTGAATGCTTAAATAACTTTCCAAACATATGACGTTATGGGAGGACGAAAACGGATCGTGTAAAAGACTTACCTCGCAAGTCGCTTAACATTCGCCAATTACACGTCCAATCGCTATGATACCTACGAGCAACTATCTTACTGTATCCTAGTATCGCAAACATGGCCTCAGTACCTTCGATTAATCACTTATTAGCAGGTGTTTGCGTGAAGTCGTTTTCTGGCTAAACGTGTGACACATAAATCATGGCCGCCTGGCTTTCAAATAATATGTTTTTGACAGCATATAGTATATAATATAATGCGCAATTAATCTAGCTTTCTAATGATGTCAAAAGTTTGAATGTAGGGTGTACAGATGTGAGGCAAAGCTACATTGTTCGAAGAAATCCGCAAGTGTGACACACCTCACAGACTTAGTGCGCCTAGTAATGAGAATTTTTGATATTTTTTATTAAGGTTCTGTTTATAATAACAATAAAGATTATATTGTGCCTCGTTATGTTTTCTTGTGAACACATAGAAAATAAATTTGAAGTAATTTTGTAAAAAAATTAGCGGTAACAGGCGTGTGACACCTAAAAATCGCTCTTTGAAAATCCACCCATTAAAAACATTCCTTACTATTTCTATTAAAAAAAAAATCTATCAAAAAAAATCTAACACGTGTCAAATGATTATCTCCCTAATAATCATCATCTCAAATCATCGTTTCATTATTGCCCCAAATTGTCGGCGCGACAAAGTTTGTCTCGTCTCGACATAATGATCAACAGAAATCACTCAGACGTCACCTATCCGTGACAGAGCCATTACCAGCCAGACATCAACAAGAAAACAAAAAAATGTTAAGCGTGAGTTTGGACTAATGTTAAATGTTCCGTAGTTTTTGGTGAGTTCATAGTGACCAGAAAAAAAAAACTATTTAATTTGAGATATCATACACAGTCTATGGTAGAAGATGTTTGTGTGCTCATGTAATTAACAATCAGTTTTATTCGTGTCATTGCTATACAACATATATTTTGGTCCTTCGACCCGGATTGTCTGAGATAGCACAAATAACTGCACCAATTTTAGATACCTAAAGCTAAAGAGCGCAAGCTAAAGAGTGTCAAAAGAAGTGCTCAACACTGGCTGGCAAGCCAGTGTTGAGCACTGAGTGAGAGTAGAGTATTAATGGTCAAGGTCAGTTTAATATTTCAAACACTCTCATAAAGTATAAAAAATTTAACAAAATAAAATCACTGGTATCTATTAAGTAAACAAGTTTTCAATTAAAATAAACATGACCACTAGAAACAAGTTGCAACCCGTGGCAAAAAATGCGTATGCGCCGGAAAGGATTTGGACGATAACAAAACTATAGGCCGAATACTTATTCGGCGGACTAATCCACTATTCACTTTATCTTTAAAAATTTAAATAACAATTATATTTTTAATCTAATCATTACAATAAATCAAACTGGTCAACCATCAACGCGATCCTCACTATTCAAGAACAAAGCATCCCTAAAAAGATCAAAGCTGTTGCAATTAGGGCGACGCGGGCGCATCAAAGTGCCACGGCTAATTCTACTCAGCCGTCAAACCCTTTTAGCTTGGGATCACCCACAACGTAGGGCTGTCTCAAGGGCTCCGGGCTCTGTTTATCAAAAGCTTGTAACTTGTGATAAATAATAAATAATTAATATGGGACAATCTTACATATCAACCTAGTTCCACGGTAAGCTCAATAGGGCTTGTGTTGTGAGTACTAGACGACGAGATATCTCGGGCACCCGAGACCGGCGTAGGTAACGGGTCGCGCGCGCCCGCCGAAGTCGGCGGATTCGGGCAATCCGGCGTCATCGTTGCGGGAGTCTGAATTGTCGGATCGTCTGACGGGATCAACAACAAGCACACCGAACTAACTCAGCAGTAATTTTACATTTTTACATTGTTTAAGTATGCAATAAACGGGACTTCTCACTAAGTCTGGTTTTAATCATCCTTACAGGCTCATAATTCAATAATATGGATTTTGATTAAAATATAAAAAGAGTAAGTATTTATCAAAACTATTGATCAATATAATTTTATTTTTTAATTTTTTTTATTTTCCATTAAACAATTCGGTACCTGTATAAATAGTTAAGGAATACGCAACATTTTTCTTTCACTCTTGAAGCTTTTTATATTATTATAGTTGCCTAATAACTAGGTATACAATACTTTTTCCACGATGCAAAAAAATACGCAGTAGGTATAAAGGGTTGGCATTGACTAGCACGTTTGGCGGAATTTACATTTACGGAAGTTACATTATTTTCGTTGTTATCCTTATTATGTCTCAAGTCTACGTCACGGATTAATCATGTATTATGACAACCTCTATAAGCGCTGTCACTATCGTTTGTCGCCTGCCAGCCCTGTCGGCGATGTCAAAGCTACACTCGTGCACCGTAGCAGCATTTAATTGAAAAACACGCGCCTGGTCGCAGTTCCTTCGCACCGGGAGGAATCTTAATTGTATTTAAACTTTTTACACACTATTTAAAAAAAAAATTAATTACCATCTTACCATCAAGGTTAAAATTGTTTCTCCGGTTTTATACCTGATGAATAATAATTAATCTGTTATTTTGATAAAGTGGGGGTATTGTTAAATATATCAAAATATAATATGGTCACCAGCGCCATCTAGTTAAGTTTATGGAATACTAATTGTCTATGCATCTGGTACTTGAAATAAATACCGTTACTCATCAACTGTCATCCATGTATTTCATTAGAAAATTAATAAAAGCAGACTTGTAGTCAGTTTTTCTGTTGTACTTAGTGTAAAATTATCAAAATTTATAGAGATGCAACGGATATCCGCTCACTATCCAGTATCGGGCCTATCTGGCCATATTTTTGCTATCTGGCCGAATACCTAACCTAACCCTATAGACGTCATGGTAAGGCCCCATATTCCTCATGTCTTTTGGTCGCAATTATCCAGTAAAATTACATTACAGTGACCATAATGTATAGTTAAAGCGCGAAAAGAGGCAATTAAATTAACTTAAATTATCATTCGATACAATTCGCGGCGTTGTCGTACCTCGCCCGCCTCGCGAGGCAAGAAGCTAATTACAGAGAATGCGGTGTCATTACTTCGTGTTTTGCCTCGTTTTGCTTTGTAAGGATAAATTATTAATTTATATGGATTTTTGATGTGGGAACGGTGGACAAATTTATGAAGTTGACCAGCGGTAAGGTGAATGGTAATTTTATGTTATTGCTTTCTTACACAATTTAGTACCTAATGATCCTTTTTTTGTATAGTATAATTGTCACGATATGTATATTTAAAGCCTGGCATACTAATTTCATAGTAAAAATGTTGGTAATATCAATGTTTGTATGTATCGTACAGATATTTGAGGAGGCACGTCAACAAAGTCGTAAAATAAAAAGTTTTTTTTGTAGGTACTCGTATAGTGGGGGGTGATATTATCATTTTAACTCTAAAGTGTGAGATATAGTTAAATTATTATTTGACAAACAATAGTTTTCTTAATGCATTCCTTGTCAAAGTGGACAAAGTGGATAGTTGCGATAAAAAAAATATCTTCTTCTTCCTAGCGTTTTACCAGCTTATGCCATGGCCCAGGCAGCCTGGGGTCCGCTTTTGCAACTAATCCCAAGACTTGACGTAGGCGATAGTTTTACGAAAATGTCTGCCATCTGACCTTCCAACCCAGAGGGTAAACAAAGCCTTATTGGAATTAGTCAGGTTTCCTCACGACGTTTTCCTTCACCGAAAAGCGATTGATAAATATCAAATGATATTTCGTATATAAGTTCCGGAAAAATCATTGATACGAGCCGGCAAGATTTGGGGTTCAAAAATGTGCCTGCCTCTGACTCTTGAATCGTAAGGCAGTTTGAATGATCAGCCATTTTTGATAAAGAAAAATTTTGACCTACATGTTCTTAGCCGTTTTTTGTAATAAAACACCGTTGCATGTTTTTCCATAGTTTCAAGTGGTCTTGCTATTGAATTGGCTTGCCAAATATGGTCTTTATAGATTTAATTTATGGTTTTAGAAATGGCGAGGTGAGTTGTTGAACGATCGAGTGTAACGGGGGTATTTTATTGGCATATAACTATAGTAACTTATAGTAAACTTGCCGTTTAAAGTCATCAGAAGAGCTGGTTAAGATAATGGCTTCCGTATATCTAGTTAAGCGTGAATTTATTCGAAAAGTAGATTTATTTTTAAGTGGTATAGAACTCGCCGTACTTTCTGTGACCAAATCGGTAACTGCTAGCATATATTTATAATATAAGTATGGATTCTGGCCAACTTAGACAATCCATGTACTTTTATACACCTAACATAACATACTCGTATGAGTAAATTCCAGTATAACTAAAGAACAAAATCTTAACTATCTTAATTTTATACTACCTACATACAATTTCACTGAGTTAACAACATAACATTAAACGTAATACCAACTTGCATCATAATTGTATGCAACAAAAACCGTCAAATAATTACAAAGTAAAATGGTTCGCACTGGCAATTAATTTATCTGCAATAACTATTAACATAGCGACATCGGTGGCAGTAAATTAACTGGGCCTGTCACTTAATGACATGCCATCGCCATGTGCGACAGATAACGACAGGCACAATTTGTTATTATAAATTGTATAGCAGTAAGGTTGTCTGTATAGTATTAACCTATGTTTTTGGTGTGGTGTTATGATGAACGATTTAGACGACCGGTTAGCGTAGTTGGTAGTGACCCTGCCTGCTAAGCCGATGGTCATGTGTTCGAATCCCGGTATGGGCATTTATTTATGTGATGAACACAGATATTTGTTCCTAAGTCATGGATGTTTTCTATGTATTTATGTATTTGTATATTTTATATATCGTTGTCTGAGTACCGGTAACACAAGCCTTCTTGAGCTTATTGGGGGACTTAGTCAATTTGTGTAAGAATGTCGTGTAATATATTTATCAGCTTTCGTGTATATATTTCCAAATGTGTTCTAAAGATAGTATAGCATATTAACGTCATTACTTTTAGGTACCCCAACCCAACAACCGAGTCACATTTTTTTTAATATCTAAAAGTACAGACTGTACAAGATATTTTTATGTTATGAATACTATCTTTAGAACACATTTGAAAATATATACACGAAAGCTGATACTACTTCTTTTAACACATATTTTATACAAATATTTTTTTTATTGTAGGTAATACCTAGTAACTTAGCAAATCCGTTAAATTCGTTCTGCGTCTATCGGGGAGACCTATAATTGACTTCATAATTTCATCCTATTAATAAGACTATCTTTAACTTGCGTAGTTACAAAAAAAGTACATATTTAAATTAGTAAAAAAAACGGGATAATTACCATGTGTGTTTGTTTTATTGAGCACCCGATATTTCGACACTGTTGCAAGCATCATGTTCACGGAGTAACCTACATACATAAGTTCATACATCGTAATTATCCCGTTTCAAATATTAGTTATAAGTAAAAACCTCATCAACTCACTTTGAGGTGCTCTCCAAATCACACGAAAATAACCAGGTCTTTATTCCACAATGACAATTTATTTTAATCGAAGCAGCACCGGCATCATTGATATAAAAACAGGACTAAAAACTGGAAATAAACTGACTAGGTACTGTAATTAAACCACAAATTAACAGGAGCCAGGTGGCATATTCAATGCTTACAAGGATATCACTAATGAATTTATTCACTATTGTTAAGTTTTTGCTGATGAGGGAATGCGAGTTTTCTCAGAAAGAGTTAACTATGTGGGTTATAACGCCTTAGTAAGGATGGTGGCGCTCTTAGTTGCCTTATTTAGTCAACAATTTATCTTACTTCACTATTAAAGAGAAATAGTGAATTGAAATGGAAGTAGCATTTGGTCGGAAATATATGTGTGTAACGAAACGAACGTCTCCGTTTCATTACTATACTTTAAATATATCATGGATATGTCTTATTAATCGTATTTAATTAATTTTGATAATTCATGTTCTCATACTTTCAGAACAAGGCCACGAATTCATCTTTAGAAGATCAAAATCATTCAAACATAGTTTTTACTATCATATTAAATCATAATACTTAGAATAAATTACATAAATAATAACATTCTCATTATAAACGTTTGAAATATTCAAAACCGCGCGAGAATTAGGTGTTATTAAACAAAAACCGGCGCCAAATTCACGAACGTCGCGGGAGTTGAAGTGAACGGGATCTTTAAACGGGGATGACAGACGTCATCGTCAGAGAGTGTTGTGTGGGGGGGACATTAGGACTCGGTGATTGAATCGGAACGCATCGCTGGTATGGGGACGGTCGTGAGGTCGTGATGGAGGAAAGAAATATCTAGAATCTTTCAGAAGAATCAACTAGAATCTAGGGCCTAAGGAAGTTCGGAGGATGCTAAAGAGAAATAATACAATGTAATTATCTAGCTATTCACGTGAGTAAATATATTTAGTGTTCCTAGGTAAGTTGAACAAAATTACCTATTGTCGTATTAGATTCTGTTTGATATTTATTTTGTGTGTTCATTCAAACTAGTTCGGTGTTTGATATGAAATATGAGCACGAAAACCTAACTTAGCGATTGTGCTTAAAAGCCTGCGTCGTAATAAGTTAATACAACAAGATTCTTTGTCATAAGACATAGCTACTCTAACCTAACACAATGTTAATGAAAATGCCGGTACTTATCTACAGAATAATCTTGAAATACCAAGACGCGTTACGTTTGTATCTATTAAGTACTTTAATGTCCGCTTGTTATTACAAATGCACGCGTAAGATAACATCACGTCACATACGTACCTACACTAATACAATCGTCCGCGTGTGTGCCATGAGTAAGTTTCATCATATGGTTTTATCACAAACAAGTATACATCAAAGTAAGATCGCGGCAGATTATTTTACTTTCTTCCGTAACCTTGAGAATTACCTATGGATGATTATCATACAGTTAACTTATTCATCACCATTCTTATTCAACTACTATCATTCAAAACATTACAACGTAAGATCGAAGAACTAAGTGAATAAGTACCTATCTATTTAGTGTAAATCTAGAACGTACAAGAGCATTACTCCATTTTGTCCTAATGCGGGACATTCCAAGTAAGCAATCATTTATGTGCGAATTTGGTACTTATTAGTCAATAAATAAGAATATTTTATTCCTATAGTAAATCTATAGCACAAATGAGATGTTTTCCTATGATAGTTTAAGGACAAACAATATTTAAGTATATACATGTACTTTATGTAGCTAATATATTTTAGTGACATCTGCGGTGGGTGGTTTTAAGTAAATGAAATACTTTTATTTTATGAAGTTCCATAATAAGAGTCTGAAGGAATATTTTTATGCTATTGCTTGCTGCATTATCCTAACCAAAATTATATGTCAATATTGTACAACTATTACAATTTCATTAAGTAATATAATGTTCACATTTTAATTATTGTATAATGTGTATAGGCCAAATTGTGGTAGGGTTCTTTATTTATGTGGATTAATATTGTTTTACCTACAGCCTTTCAGTGTCAATTGTTTGACGATGGTTTGATGTATGATCATGAATAACTAATTATTTTAAATAAAGTAATAGTCAATATTTTATTCGGCTGATCATATTTTATCGGTTTAGCACTGACTGAGCGTAACGCAGGTTGGGAATTGATATCGTACGCGATAAAATTCATGCAATATAAACCTAATAAAATGTTATCCTGACTAAGGTCAACCTTATATTAGCTAAGGCTAATTACTTACATTATTTTACCTACGGGTATAATTATAATGATCTATGGATACCTAAGGGTATTATTATAATGATCTATGGATCTACCATCTGAAGGAATTGCACTGGAATGACTTGTGTTAATTACTGACAAAAGATGACAAAAATGTCCATCCCACTTATACAGGGGTCGTCCATATTCCACGTAGGTTCAGAACTAGGGAAAGAGCTTACCCCATCCCAAGGGACTAAAAGGCTAATTTGCAGGGTAAAACAATCCCGCAACACGAAATAAAATAAGGGATTATTGTTCCTTTTCCATTTTCTACCAACAGTGTTATGACACTATGTTCTAAGGAACATACCTACATCCATTGAATTTATTCTGATTAAGTGAATGATTGGATAAATGCAAATTGGTCTCCTACATGCTCAAGCTGAGGAGGTGCTACAAGAGGAATATATATCCTATAGCTCCTTGTCGGAGGGTAGGGGATTTTATACCAATAAACAAAAATATTTTAATTATTTATTTCACAACTACTTCAAAGTAATGATTTCATAATAGTGTATTACTCTCATCATCTCTACCAATTGTACCCAGTATTCTACAACATTACATGATTGAAGAAATGATATCTGTTTCCAATATAAATTATCAACGTGTCTGTGTTTCTAGAATAAAAATAATGTGTTATGTCAATGAGTTCTTATCATTTATCTACTCTTAATACAAAGTGTCTATTCCTAATATAGGTAGTTCACTTCTTATGCCAGACTTCATGGAAAAGTAAATAATTATGCCTTAATATATATTTTGCCTAATTTATTTTATTTATTTATTTATTCAATAAGTTAACACGACATTACAGCATACGCCAATGCGTCATGAAACTAAGACTAATACAAACATAAAAACAAATGTACACATCGTCATGAAAAACAAATTTTAAAACATAATTAATTAACTAACTAATATTTAGGCGACGTAACAGCGTGGCTCCGTTGCGTCGTCTGAACCGGCGTAGGATTCGGCAGGTTTCCCCGGAACCGCCGAAACACGACGCCCTTGGGCCAGAAGTCCGCACTCGCGATGGTGTCCTGCAGCGGCCGCGGCACGCGCACCACAAACGAGCTGAAGTGCACGTAGTGACTCGACCGCAGCTGTTGAACCTTCAGCGAGTAGGCAGTCTTCAGGCGGACGTAATCCACCACCTCGTCGGCTGTGGCGGAGTAATGAAGGCGCGACACGTAGAGCGCCTTACTCGGTGTAGCTAATATCAACTTCTCTAGTAATTCATAACTCTCTTATTTAGATTAATATAGATTTGGTTTCTGGTTCTGTAGCTCTCCCTTGTTGTAAAAGAATCAGGTGTTACTACGTACAACTAGGTGTCCTTCCATATGCTAGATGATCATGTTACTTTTATGGCCAAAAATTTAGAATGCAAGACAGAGGACATTGAGAACCAAAGGTAAGATTAGGGATTATTTTAGGGTTCCTTATAACTTGGTAAATTCTTAGGATTATGGAATTTAGTTATATGGGGTAGAAGGGTTTGAGTATAGTTTAGTTTAGGCCGTGATCGTCTAGTGGTTAGGACCGGGGTTAGGGTTGTTACAATTTGGTGAAACGTGACCAGGATCATCCAAACTGTATCAAGTATCTTGATACAATTTGAAACGTAGTACCAGGTTGTTATATGCTTTATTTGATTATTGGTTCTTAATGTCTCTTGGCTTGCAAGTGACACGTTAGTGTCACAATTTGTTGCCGTGTTATGGATGCAATAAGGCTGAGAGTTGTAGGATTGTTATTTTAATCAAGTATTTTAGTATCCGTTTTTTATAATTTTATTGTTCATTTAATTTATATTAGCATGCGTGTCAATAGTTTAATAAATGGGGGGGCAAGTGAAACATGTCTAATTAATCTCAAGTGAGAAAGCCAGTTGTGGTTTAAATCGAGATAGCTATAAGAGATAAGGTTTAACTCGGTTTGATAAATTTGGTTTTATTTGTTCACTTTATTACTTTCCAGTAAGAATTAATACAATATAAATTATTGCAACATTCTAGTAAAACTAAATACCAATCATAAATGACACGTTAAATTATCAATCACGAATAAGTTATGTATAGGTTGATATTCTTTTCCAAATCTTGGTCTCACTTATCCTTACTCGACCAAAGACCAGTTAATGTTTCAGGCAGTCAACTGAACAACTTACACATATACACATATTTTATTGTTTTTATATACTGTGGAACTTCATTGACTATTTTTAATATTGTTCTCTAAATAAATCTTTCTGAAGAGTGTCATTATCTTAAACCTATTTATGCTAAAGTTTTAATTTTGCGCATGATTACTTTAGTTCTAAGGTGTATCATATACGTCTGATTCATGATTGGGTGTGTTTTGCCAGCGGACTTTAGAGTGATGTCTGATGTCTTGTGTTGGGTCTGCTGGTGCACTTGATTTTGATTTGAATATATTGGACAGGATAAATAATATAATAATACATTTTAATAGTATCTTCGAAACTAGATAGTATCTTCATAAATTTACAGTAGGAGTAATGGTTGGAGTAATATTTCAGTTAATTTATGATATTACATAAAAAATTAAGATATGCATTTAAAAACGTGTTTTCTAAAATGTAAGTTTAATTATACAGTTATTTTGGAAAAATCAATTAGCATCTACTTTCAATTTAAATCTGTTTTCTTTTAATAATGTTTTAACACTAGCTTGTATCTTAATATTTTACGAAGTTCAAATATTAAATTATTATTACTACAATCCAGTTATAAAAAAAAGGTACATAAGGGATAGTGAGAATAAAAGTAATTAAATTGAAATACATTAGGAGTTACTAATAACATTAGTATTTAGAAGAGTAAAAATTATAATCGATAATTCACGTAACTATTTATTAAAACACTTTGAAAGTATGTAAACGTATAATAATTATAAAATAACTTTGTAAAATTTTATTTGTAAGATAATTAAACACCTCATTTCAACACTAGTGTCTGTAGGTACATTTTTACATTGCAGTTTATGAGATAGAGTGGAAATAGCCGGTGTTTCTCAGTCTAGTTCGCGGGGGGGCATGTTTAATTTGTAGTTTGATGCTATGTTTGTATACTTCTAAAATAATAGTACCAATAGCTCTTCCTAATGCTCAATATATATAAAAAGTATATATGTTAAGCGAAAGTCCATTAGAAGAGTAAATTCATACGACATTTTTTCATGAAATTTTACATTTAAAGAACTAGTAGATGTCAATGTCATAAAACTTGCAAAGTCAGGGGGGCAAGTTAATAAAAAAGGGAAGTAGAGTTAAAAAAAAATGTAGTATTTTTTTTGATCATAAAAATGGTATTGGAAATTATTGTCAGCACATCAGTACCTACAAGCTACAGTTATTAATGGAATTTTATGCGCATCAGTCGACCAAATTCGAATTTTAAGTAGAAATAATATTTCAACTGAGTTGCAAATTATAAGTCGCCTTAAATAATAAAACTACAAGTACTAAATATATTAAGTTACATTATTGGTTAATCACAAATTATTTTTCAGATACAGACAGATCCCTAGAAAATTATTGATTAAAAAAAGGGTGTTCATGTGAAGAAGGTTTACTAAATATTGTGGAAAGCTGTAATTTTGACTAGAATAAGGCTATTTTCATGATTAATTAATTTGTATTCTTAATAAGCAGGTTTTACAGGTAGACAGGAAGACATTAACTACTAACCTCACTCCAGTATTACATATACAAGTTAAAAATAACAAATACTCAAGGACTACTACATTTAGATGAATCATGTTATGGAATATATATGAAGGAGGAATAGCAAGGAGGCAAAAAAAATAACTACTTTCAGGTTTAATTCATTTTGTTTTCCAATAAGCAGGTTTCACAGGAAGACATTAATTTACTAATCTTACTCTCACTCCAGTGTTACATATACGGGTTGGATACTCAAGGACAACTCCATTTTGATGAATCATGTTATGGAATAAATATCAAGGAGGAATAGAATTCAAGGAGGCAAAAATAACTACTTTCAGGTTTAATTCATTTTCATTAATGTTGATTTTTAATAAGCAGGTTTCACAGGTAGACAATTACAGGTATTACATATACAACATACAAGTTAAATAGGACAAATTTTAAAGGCATTTATATTTAGAGGAATCATGTTATGGGATTAATATAAAGGAGGAATAAAGTTGAAGGATGCATTGTTACGTGGATAAGGTAATCAATATTGGTGAGAGAATGTAAGTTGAACATTTGTTTTTAGCATGCATTATATAAGTTGCATATGGCGTTATGAATGAAGTATTTCGATTCGGTTTGCATTAGGAAAGTCCGGACGGATTCCTCTATGCGTAACATTTTAGCAAATTGCGATTACTTTATTAAACATATTTGGCGTCTCTTGATTGATGTTTGGGAAACAACTTGTTGAATTAAGCGTAAAGCGATACTAAAGGCAAGCGTAAATATGAAGCAGGAGTCTGGTTCGATCCCAGTCTGGACACTGGATGTCTTGGTAATTATTTTGCTGTACTTAGTACATGACATCTCTTCTAATTTTTGATTCGATGCGAACCACTATTTTATGTCAAATAACTTATGAGATGTATTGATTACTGATGCTATGCGTAGATACCCTAGTATGTAAGTTAGTGGTTGCATGTGCGTAGTTATTTATTATAATTGTGTTAATAAAAAAAGGGGGTTTATTTTTGCATAATTGTCAATATTCAAAAGGATTTGCAATTTTGTATGGAGCTGTATGAAACTGAAAATGGGGAAGGAATAAAAGATGATTGTGTGAATAAGTTAAATAAGTATGGTTATGTTTTGGTGATGAAGTATGTAAGGAGTATGAGAAGAATGATGTATGCGGTGCGGAATAAAAAAAAAAGAATGAATGTTTTGGTTTAAGTGAGTTTCGTCAAGGTTGTGAATCTGAGAATATTGACATCAATTATTGTTATTTGAAATTTTAAAAAAAAGTGGACAAAAATGTGTTATCAATAGAAACTATGTGTTAGGTTAAATATATACCTTTTATAGGTATGTTCTTGTTGATATCACAATACTCTACAGAAGCTATCACTAATCGTCCGTCACACTCTCTATTAACAAGTGGGAAGCAGAAGTGTTGTTCTACACGTTCTATAAGGTGATCGGTAGACACTAACATGGTTATATTTCACCAATATTTTGAATAGTTGTAAATGACAATCTTCTACACATTCTATAAGATGAATGGTAGACAACAATATGGTTATACTTCATTTATGTTTTGAATATTTGTTAATATCAAACTTCTACACGTTCTATAAGATAAACGGTAGAAAACAAAATTATTATATATACTACACTGGTGTTTTAAATAGTTGCAAATGACAATCTTCTACACGTTCTATAAGGTGATCGGTAGAAAATAACATGGTTATATTTTATTGGTTATTGTAATTTCTGATATTATGAGTTTGGATTTACAGATGCGTTCTACACAACAAAATCAACAAGTAGGAAACATCTTGATTACAAATAATTGAGTTGATAGCAACTATCAGATTGAGCATACAGATGAGTTCTACACAATAAAATCAACTAGTAGAAAACATCATAATTATAAATACCTAATTGAGTTTATAACGATTCCCAGATTGAGGTTGCAGATGGCTTCTGCACGACGAATGATCAAGTAGGATCATCATGATTACACCAAATATTATAATGCTCTTTTAATTTTTACAAATTTTATCAAATAATTAATTTGTTTTTAATGCTGTCTTGCCTGTTATTAGGGTAACATAGGCCACGAAAGGGAGGAACTGGTTGTTTGGTGTGGGCTGTAGGCTGGTGTTTTAGTCAATGGGAAAAAGTGTTGGAGGTTATACGGCTGCTAGGCTATTCTGTCCTGGAAGAGGGGACTCTCATTAGTTCATTACGCTCGGACAATGTGAGTGGTGGTTTCGACTGTCGGACAATGTGACTATAGAAACCAAATGAAGGTGTGAGAGACTTTTAACATTCGGTTTTCACTTGGCCTCACAACCCAGGTGCCTCTTAGTTGACTTATTTGGGATAGAATATGCTGGCCGAAGACAATTGGACTCATTGGGTAAAATTCCTTAAGGTTTACAGTACTGCAGTGTTCGATTGGTTATTTTCAAGTAAGGGTCAGTTAACACATCACACCTGGGGGAAAATAACAATAGTTGAATTTAGTGTACTAGATTTTAACATTTGAGTTTCGAGTCAGTTTTGGTAAACTTTACCTCTGTACTCAAATGGGGGGGCAGATGTAACGAAACGAACGTCTCCGTTTCATTACTATACTTTAAATATATCATGGATATGTCTTATTAATCGTATTTAATTAATTTTGATAATTCATGTTCTCATACTTTCAGAACAAGGCCACGAATTCATCTTTAGAAGATCAAAATCATTCAAACATAGTTTTTACTATCATATTAAATCATAATACTTAGAATAAATTACATAAATAATAACATTCTCATTATAAACGTTTGAAATATTCAAAACCGCGCGAGAATTAGGTGTTATTAAACAAAAACCGGCGCCAAATTCACGAACGTCGCGGGAGTTGAAGTGAACGGGATCTTTAAACGGGGATGACAGACGTCATCGTCAGAGAGTGTTGTGTGGGGGGGACATTAGGACTCGGTGATTGAATCGGAACGCATCGCTGGTATGGGGACGGTCGTGAGGTCGTGATGGAGGAAAGAAATATCTAGAATCTTTCAGAAGAATCAACTAGAATCTAGGGCCTAAGGAAGTTCGGAGGATGCTAAAGAGAAATAATACAATGTAATTATCTAGCTATTCACGTGAGTAAATATATTTAGTGTTCCTAGGTAAGTTGAACAAAATTACCTATTGTCGTATTAGATTCTGTTTGATATTTATTTTGTGTGTTCATTCAAACTAGTTCGGTGTTTGATATGAAATATGAGCACGAAAACCTAACTTAGCGATTGTGCTTAAAAGCCTGCGTCGTAATAAGTTAATACAACAAGATTCTTTGTCATAAGACATAGCTACTCTAACCTAACACAATGTTAATGAAAATGCCGGTACTTATCTACAGAATAATCTTGAAATACCAAGACGCGTTACGTTTGTATCTATTAAGTACTTTAATGTCCGCTTGTTATTACAAATGCACGCGTAAGATAACATCACGTCACATACGTACCTACACTAATACAATCGTCCGCGTGTGTGCCATGAGTAAGTTTCATCATATGGTTTTATCACAAACAAGTATACATCAAAGTAAGATCGCGGCAGATTATTTTACTTTCTTCCGTAACCTTGAGAATTACCTATGGATGATTATCATACAGTTAACTTATTCATCACCATTCTTATTCAACTACTATCATTCAAAACATTACAACGTAAGATCGAAGAACTAAGTGAATAAGTACCTATCTATTTAGTGTAAATCTAGAACGTACAAGAGCATTACTCCATTTTGTCCTAATGCGGGACATTCCAAGTAAGCAATCATTTATGTGCGAATTTGGTACTTATTAGTCAATAAATAAGAATATTTTATTCCTATAGTAAATCTATAGCACAAATGAGATGTTTTCCTATGATAGTTTAAGGACAAACAATATTTAAGTATATACATGTACTTTATGTAGCTAATATATTTTAGTGACATCTGCGGTGGGTGGTTTTAAGTAAATGAAATACTTTTATTTTATGAAGTTCCATAATAAGAGTCTGAAGGAATATTTTTATGCTATTGCTTGCTGCATTATCCTAACCAAAATTATATGTCAATATTGTACAACTATTACAATTTCATTAAGTAATATAATGTTCACATTTTAATTATTGTATAATGTGTATAGGCCAAATTGTGGTAGGGTTCTTTATTTATGTGGATTAATATTGTTTTACCTACAGCCTTTCAGTGTCAATTGTTTGACGATGGTTTGATGTATGATCATGAATAACTAATTATTTTAAATAAAGTAATAGTCAATATTTTATTCGGCTGATCATATTTTATCGGTTTAGCACTGACTGAGCGTAACGCAGGTTGGGAATTGATATCGTACGCGATAAAATTCATGCAATATAAACCTAATAAAATGTTATCCTGACTAAGGTCAACCTTATATTAGCTAAGGCTAATTACTTACATTATTTTACCTACGGGTATAATTATAATGATCTATGGATACCTAAGGGTATTATTATAATGATCTATGGATCTACCATCTGAAGGAATTGCACTGGAATGACTTGTGTTAATTACTGACAAAAGATGACAAAAATGTCCATCCCACTTATACAGGGGTCGTCCATATTCCACGTAGGTTCAGAACTAGGGAAAGAGCTTACCCCATCCCAAGGGACTAAAAGGCTAATTTGCAGGGTAAAACAATCCCGCAACACGAAATAAAATAAGGGATTATTGTTCCTTTTCCATTTTCTACCAACAGTGTTATGACACTATGTTCTAAGGAACATACCTACATCCATTGAATTTATTCTGATTAAGTGAATGATTGGATAAATGCAAATTGGTCTCCTACATGCTCAAGCTGAGGAGGTGCTACAAGAGGAATATATATCCTATAGCTCCTTGTCGGAGGGTAGGGGATTTTATACCAATAAACAAAAATATTTTAATTATTTATTTCACAACTACTTCAAAGTAATGATTTCATAATAGTGTATTACTCTCATCATCTCTACCAATTGTACCCAGTATTCTACAACATTACATGATTGAAGAAATGATATCTGTTTCCAATATAAATTATCAACGTGTCTGTGTTTCTAGAATAAAAATAATGTGTTATGTCAATGAGTTCTTATCATTTATCTACTCTTAATACAAAGTGTCTATTCCTAATATAGGTAGTTCACTTCTTATGCCAGACTTCATGGAAAAGTAAATAATTATGCCTTAATATATATTTTGCCTAATATCAACTTCTCTAGTAATTCATAACTCTCTTATTTAGATTAATATAGATTTGGTTTCTGGTTCTGTAGCTCTCCCTTGTTGTAAAAGAATCAGGTGTTACTACGTACAACTAGGTGTCCTTCCATATGCTAGATGATCATGTTACTTTTATGGCCAAAAATTTAGAATGCAAGACAGAGGACATTGAGAACCAAAGGTAAGATTAGGGATTATTTTAGGGTTCCTTATAACTTGGTAAATTCTTAGGATTATGGAATTTAGTTATATGGGGTAGAAGGGTTTGAGTATAGTTTAGTTTAGGCCGTGATCGTCTAGTGGTTAGGACCGGGGTTAGGGTTGTTACATGTGTGAAGGCGTCTTCAGTAATGGTTCGAAGGGAGTAAACGTAGCGGCCTATTACCTATTCAGTTTAAAATTTATTACTACTTAACCCTTTTGTTGAACAATTTTTGTCAAACCACTCATAGATCCTCATAAACATATTTCTCCCTGTTTTTCAACCATTTAGTCGATAACATTGGATTCAGTTGAGATCCGATGTAGCACGAAGATAAAGACGATGACCAAAATAAAATGGAGCTGTGTAGGACACGTTGCTAGGAAGAGACCCAAACTACTGCGAACCGTGAAACGTTAAAAAAAAAACATAAAACTAACTAATTCAAAAACCTGCTGAAACACGACACCCTTCCCACCGTCTACGCTCGCGATGGACTCCAGTAGCGGCCGAGGCACGCGCAACACAAACGAGCTGATAGGTGGACCAAAATATTAAAGGAATTGGTGATAGCTTTCAGCTTTAAGTAGCGCTTGATGTCCGTTTGGTAGACAGGTGACTCACATTTGGAAGGTCTCGGTCCACTTCTGGATGAAGTTGGCGAAACGGGATTAGTGACTTCTGCAAGAAAGGCATTTGTGAGTAGTGGGCGATATACTCGTACGAGTAAATCTGAAATGATGATCAGCTGTGATTGTAAATTTTCTAGCGTTTTTGGCCAAAGCCAAATTCAGTTGAAACGAGTAATAACATATTGTATAAACATGAACATTAACTGACTATCTCCTTTTAAATTACTTATACCGTATCCCTGAATTCAACTACGCTGCACCAGTTCATCTTCCGAGCTAGGGGCTGAAAGTCTAGGTCAAGGTTTCCATTTACTTCTACTAGCACGATTGCTATTTTGACCTCTATTGTCAAGTAAAATAAGAATGACAGCTAAAGCTACGGCTGCATGAACCGTACAAAGCCTTAGGTATATTCATCGGCACCATTTAAGTATCATCTTATGTCATACTAGACGACAATTGCATAATAGTTAAATACCATAACAAAAAAAAAGAAGCAGCCGTGGAAGGCGTTTATGGAGGAAAAAGGATGCATACGAGCAAGAGAAGTAAAAACTAATTTGCCATATTAGTACATTCTGAAGTAGGTAAATACAAAGAATTGCACACCGGTTAAGCGCATATTAAGCAACCTGCCTTCAGCAATCAATCAATTCAACAATTACAAAACCAAATCATCACCGCAATTATCATCGCAAAGGAAAATCATTACGCCGAAGGAATGCCCATAATCATTAAAATAATCTGCGTGTTGGTGCGTCGAGGTTTTTTTGCGGGAATCATTTTAATTTCGTTGTAATGAAATAATGACAAGAAAACATTCTGCCGAAGAAGGATGCTGATGACATTAAATTGATGGAATGAACAACGTTTTTGGTATAAGGAAAGACTAATTAAATGTTGGGAAACTAAAGATACTCGTGAGAGATGCATGATTATTGGAGTCAAGTGGTAGCATGTTCGAGACGTGTTACGTGTGGTATTGCTGAATTAGGGTTTCTGAAAGAGATACTATACTAGAAATTATACCCATCATGGGTATAATTTCTCTTTGAAAACGCAATATAAAAACGAAAGTGTCAGGAATTTAAATGTCTCTAGGTGAAGAAAAATTGTGCATGACCCTGATCACTGATGAAAGAAAATAATATAGGTTACAGACGGACCACGGACGACATAAAACGCAACATTATTACTTTTTTATGCCACTATCACTAGGTAGGTTAGGTTCGTTAGTTATCTTCAAGTGGCCAAAGCCCAAACCTCGCGATGAAGGCTAAATCGGTATACTTAGACAAAATATAACACTAGTCATTTTGAGTTCCAGACCATCAGCGACCACTCTTTTAAACTCTATAGACCCTGAAGGCCTAGTATAAAAGTTGTACGACATTAACTCCTCGACCGCGTTAGCGTATCGAGGGGTCAAAATATGAAATATTCGCCCGCATATGGAATACTGCTCTCATCTTTGGGCAGGGGCACCTAAGTACCAGCTTCTTCCTCTAGACCGCATCCAACGGAGAGCAGCTCGAATTGTCAACTGCCAACGTATTTCTGATCGGCTTGATCCCTTGGCGCTGCGTAGAGATGTGGCCTCACTCTGTATTTTCTATCGCATGTATTATGGGGAGTGTTCCGAGGAATTGTTCGGATTAATCCCTGCCGCTTCTTTCCGCCATCGCCCTACGCGACAATATTTCCACTCTCACCATTTAGATGGTTGGCAGTCCTCAACTGTGCGCTTTTCCCGAAACTTCCTGCCTCGCACAGCTAAACTGTGGAACGAACTGTCGCCAGCGGTGTTTCCGGACCGATACGACCTTCAAACCTTCAAGAAAAGAGCGTACTCCCACCTTAAAGGCCGGCAACGCACTTGCGACACCTCTGGTGTTGCGGGTGTCCATGGACGACGTTAATCGCTTACCATCAGGTGATTCGTTTGCTCGTTTGCCCCCTATAGCATTAAAAAAAAAAAAAAAAAAAAAAAAAATGAAAGTTGCCGGATGATTTAAATAAACGGCAAACATAATTTGAACTCCCGATACGCTAACGCGGTCGAGGAGTTAATGTCGTACAATTTTTATACTAGGCCTTCTGATGCATAAACATCGTGACGTCTGATAGTGATGAAGATGCAGAGCGAGACAAAAAAAAATACAACGGTCACTATAATAAAGGATATTAACAACTGGGGCCTTACCATGACGTCTTAACATGATTCAATTGACGACCTAAACTGAGTCGCTTCCATGCAACTAAGCATAAACTGAAACTAAACTAAATCGCGTTAAGACGTCATATAATAAGGCCCTTGAACTAGTTTTAACTATCTCACCTCTACAAAAACCACTTGCAGTTCTTCTGTCAAATCTGTCATAGCTTTCCGTACCCGCAAAAGAAACTTCACAATTCAACGTTGTAAAGTGGAATTTCAACATCATTGAATTAACTCACATTGTCTGTGTCTCCACTCGTAAATCCAACGCTTCGCACCATAAATCTTGGCCAACAATAGTGCAAAAACTCGAGCTTACGGTTGTGTGATATAGTGCCGTGAACGTTGGCAACCAAAACCGTGAACAATTTGATAGAAGTTCTCATAAAATAAATAAATAAATATTATAGGACATTCTTACACAAATTGACTAAGTCCCGCAGTAAGCTGAATAAGGCTTGTGTTACGGGTACTCAGACAACGATATATACGAGTATAATATATAAAAACATAAATACCTACATAGAAAACATCCATGACTCAGGAACAAGTATCTGTGTTCATCACACAAATAAATGCCCTTACCGGGATTCGAACCCACGACCATATTGGCTTAGTAGGCAGGGTCACTACCAACTACGCCAAATCAAATTCCATTGAAAGCGCCACGTGACTAGCTCAGAGTTCTCGGAGATCATTGTTTGTCGGTATTGTTACTGTGACAAAGTACGAAATGACACCACATGCTTGACTGCACATCCTACAAGCCTGTGTGTGATTCGTGCGCAAGGAAAATTACCCACACCTACGAGGCATTAACGCGGCGATCCAATAGCGATTTATTGGCGATCGCGATAAAATTATAATCGTTATTTATCGCTCGCTGGTCGTGTTATTGCATTATTCATCCGATCGCTTGTTGCGATGTCTTCCAGCGATTTACTATGCAATTGTTAGTTGCAACAGCGTTCGCACGATATCAAAATGTTATCTGGACTTATTCAGTTAACTTTTGTGTGATTCTGTCATCGAGTTTTTTTTATCTTAAAAGTGCTTAGGTAATGGACGTCACGTGTCACCTTAGTGATAATAATGTACTTGAAACTAACGCAACGCACGTCAAAAAAGCTAGTTCTCAAAAGCTACAGATGTATTTACGAGAAAAAGTGTGTGTGGAATCCGGTACTAAGAATAATTCAAAAAGCTTAGCATTTGAGAGGGTAGATCATTATAGCTATCCTTTTTTTATTACTACGATGGTGACAAACAAGCATACGGCCCACCTGATGGTAAACGTTCACCACGTTGTCGACCCTTTAAAAAAAAAGAGGATTCGCTGTGTTGACAGCTAAAGGGGCAAGCTTTGCTCCGTGGGTCCCCAGCTGTCAACACAGTGAATCCTCTTGGAACTCTGACGACCTTACTCACCAACAGAAACACAACGCTATGAGTAGGGTCTAGTGTTATTAAACTGCGGTTTTCTGTAAGGTGGGAGTACCTACTTCCCCAGATGGGCTCTGCTCCAGTTTTGAGTGAGACGACATTCGTTGTGCTGTGCTGTGTGATCCTTAAGTGTCAACTTACCTGCAGACTTCATTTTCTCCTGAATATGGCGGTTGCAATATGACCGAAATATCTGGTTGTCAATTGAAATAAAAACTGTGTTACAAACCCGTATTGATTAGTTAGAATACAAAAAAAATGTTGTATTGAAAAAAGGCGATGACTGTTAAATAATTAAAGAAACCTATATGCTACAGTAGCATTCATGAAGTACTTAGCTATCCAATACTAAACCAACAAGGCCACTTTCTTCAACCGGCCTTGCGCGGCAATTAAGTTGTCGGGCGTGTTAGCGTTATCGTGAGTAAACGGCTGCAGGTAAACGTGGATTTACCTGATTGCTGTGGATAGGCAAACGAGCGAACGAGGGAAAAGTAAAGGTTTGTGCACTAGCCAATTAATGGGGAAGCCAGCTAGCTGCTTAAGGTTTTTACAATTTTATAAAACGGTATGATAGCCAGAAGTGAATTGACGAGAGTGATTACCCACTTTAGTGGAAAAGGCAGCAGATGGACATTGGGTAGAAAGAGAAGGTTTTTATTGTTTCACTAGAAATTTCGTGCCTCGCACAGATAAGCTCTGGAATGAACTGACGTTTTCTATAGATACCTACTTACAAATCATCCCGTCCCGTCCCGTTCTAGAATGAGTTATCTCTTAAAACAATTTTAATGACAATAATCTTATAAGATCTAACTGTTGATAATATTATCATTCAGTTAAAATATTTCACGTAAAAGTGAAAGGATCTTCAGTTTGTATTTTTAATTGCTTTTAAGGACTCACCTCATTTGCGTAAACGTTAATTTGTATTAAGATGACACTATCTGTCATTGCTTTAACTAGAAATTAAACAAGAAATCGCTACCATCACATACTTTAATAACATTTTTAGTATCCTTTCAGCCTTCTACTCTAGATACAGTATACTTAATGTTAAATAAATAAGCAAATTAATTAAATACAGGAAAGACATAATCAGTGCCGCATTCACAATCAAAGATTATTTTTGACATTAAAAAACCGTCTCAAAAACGGAACGACATTACAGCCGCTAATTATCCAACTAATTAACGGACACCTTTCCGCCATCAATCAAACTGGTGAAATAAAAAATTGGGGCCAAAGAAATGACAGAATACTTGCACTCGGTCATTAAGCTGGTACTTTTTGAACACCCCATAATTGTTCCTACAAAGTTATTAGCCCTCCATTGCTTCATTGACGCACATTGATAAACTGAAGTTCTACATAAACGCGGCAATGGTAATGGTGCAAGCAGAAATGTCAGAGATGCGATTTGTAGCAAAATTTGTGAGTACAGGAACGGTTTGACAAGTCAAGTAGCTGGAGATGGATGGATCAGCTGTCCAGTGCTTGACAAATGAACACAGGATGTTGTGAAGAAATGGGTTATGTTACGTAGAGGGCTTGCGTGCTTGGAAAAAATATGTTTCAGTGTTGAAGTCGTTAAAGGCAATTTTCGAAAGCGGAAAGTTTGATGGGTGAAGATGTCTCATATGCAATTTGAAGGAAAGGAAATATATTCTATTTAAGTATATTACAGAAACAGAATCAAAGTATACACGGTAATGCGGCAAAAAGTGCTGATTTACTAAATAAGGGCATTTAACACTAATTTAAAGCTCAGCCAATGGTTTGAAGCAAAGAAACAGTCTAGATACCTACAATGGATATTTGTCATATTCCCTTCAGTGAAATTCCATACGAATAAAAAGTACAAAAGTGATTGTATTAGGTCTACCCAAACCCAATTTGTATTGGCTGCCTGAACAACTTAACAAAAAAACTAAGTACCTTCTTGAACTTACACTAATAGGTACACGGATTTACTGAATTCTATTTTATAAATTTGGTTTAGTGGATCAAATTGCATTTGACAAGGCAAATTCGAGACACCACAAAAACTCGATTCTGAATACGCGGGCAAACGAGATGCAAATGTGACGTACTGCATTATGCAGCTGTGACCCAGACTGCGCGATATATTCTAACGCATGCGCACAACCGTCTAGCCAATCTGTCACCAACCATCAAACACAAAAATTACAACTGCGTAAAATCCTATCCTATATTGAATTTAATTACAATGAAAGAAGATTGAAATTGGAATATACTTGATTGAGTTGTTAAAGCTTTTTGGAATGGGAGCGATGTGATTGCAAAGATATATTTTGCTGGTGATGGTAAATCAAAGTTACGTCAATTTGGAGTGTAATTGGTCTCATTAGTGATGTATGTGGAAGGTGTAGTTAGTGAATTTTTATTTTATTTTACTGAAATGTCTGAAAGTGTTACTTTATCATTTAGTGCAGAATATGTAACAATAATTGTTTTTTTGTGGATTTTAAAATAGTGAACTGCTTATTTAATACGATAAATAATATCGTATAATTAAACACAATATATAGTATAAAGCATTATTTAGATACATTTTTCCAATTGACATACAATATGTCGCAAAGCAAAATGACAATGCAAAAGAAACAGAAAATAGATAAGATGCAGACCGGATGGCAGCATGAGAAAATATTCTGATTACCATAAAGCTGACAAGATGGATGCGGAGAAAGGAAACGATGCATACGAAGCTAACTGCTGCGATGTAAGTACACCTGCAGTTGAAAGATTTACTGCTTTTATTGCTTATTCTCAAGAGTTGCAGTAAGACAAGAGTCGTGGATTGAATGGAACAATATTTATTGTTTTCCTGCACCAATTCTACTGTTCTAGTTTTATCTGTTATATTATTACCAATTTAAAAAGTCTCTAAGTCTCTTCTTCTGTAAAGAATACACAGATGTTGTTTATGTATGTGAGGTCATAGCCAATTTTCAATATAAGGCTAACATTTTTGACTGTTACATAGAATAATCTAACACCAATTTTTTATCACTTTATCGATTTCAGTCATAGGAACATAAAGGTTTTCGGTACGTTCAATACGTGCACCTCACAGATTTTGGTCAAACGCAAGAAAATACATAAACTTTTTGATTAATGAACTTTAATTTTGCTAATTTATTGAATCAGGCGTTACGTTGCGGAAGTCCATTACCAATAACGGCAATGTATTGCTAGCAAAGCAATATTGGGTGTTCCATACAAAACATTCATATCTGGTATTATATCTAAAGGATGACTCACACTTGTTCGGGAAGGGACGGAACGGAACGGGATAGGTCGATCAGTCTGTCAATTTCTATACAAACCCGTTCTATAGTGTTTAATTTAAATAAATAACAATCACGGTAACAGAATTTCAGAATTTGTATTCTATACAAATAATCATGTGATTAACTATGAAGATACTGAACTACTACTTAATCTTGTACTAAATTAAATGTAAGTACCTAACTAATTATACTGCCGTCCTATCGCTAAAACCGCTCTAAGCTGCATATTAGCAGTTTTCATTTGGACGAAGATTCTAAAAGAGAAAACAAATCCCCATCGACTGGTCTTGGAATTATATTTTTATCACTTGTAGTTACCGAGATACAGACTCGACTTTACACGTTAAGTGCACAATATTGTGATACTTCTCAAAACTATAAAATCGTTAACCCACATTACTCAACTATAAGCAATGTAAAAACGCTTAATTGTTGTTTATGTTGATAAATCCTTTATACGATACATACCTAAAACATCGTTACTTGACAAAAACTTTATAAATTCCCATTTATGCCATTTAACCCTATTATTACGTTTTATTTCGCATTCTCTTTTTTTTCATATGCTACACTAAAACACAGTTCCTACGCTTTAACATGGCTAAAAACATTTAACCGTGTATTTGAAAGACTTGTAGTATAATCCCTGTAACAAATACAACGCAAAAGCTTAGTTAACGCGCTTAACGGTGAATATGTTTGTACAAAAATATAATAATACAACACTTAAATACGGTCAACTGGCAATACTACGCTAAAATCCCACTAAGTGCGAAACATATCCCCTCTTATTTTATTACATAATGGAGTCAGTCGGCCGTGCGGCGCGTGCGCATAAGGTTGCGTGCTGTTTTAGTGAGTGATGCCTGCAACTTTTCGTTAAAAATATGTCCGGTAACCAAAGGTAAGTGTTGAGTACGTCTTTCTATTGATGTTTTCTGCCTGCTACATTTAGGTTTAGCTTGAGTATTTTAAAAAAGATGTGTATTAAGAACAATTTAGCTTTATAAAGCTATAAAGTTAAAACACAGTCAGTAAAAACGGTGTATATCTTATTTTTATGGGTATTCTCACTTTCTCTCATAACATACATTTTTTTTAATCAATTGTTGTGTATTAACTAAGTACTCATGTCATCTGATCAGTATTTTTTTATCGTTGTTTTATATAATTTAGGTGTCAAAATGTTACAGAAGCATTTAAATTAAATATGGAAACATTCTAGATTTATTTTAAAATGTTGTACTTTTGTGATGTACTTTTGATAGTTCCTAAAATTTGTTAGTAGATTTTGTATTTATATATTAATTTTATGTAAGTAAACATTTAATGATTACATCCTGTATACTTATATATATATCGAGGGTTGCCTGGTGAAACCCAATAAGTATGAGAAACCTAGTTTCGAGAAAAATGAAGTTAAAGATTTATGGTCATCAAACACTAATTTGGTAAGTAAATTCGTAAGTTTTATAAGTTCTCCGTGTAAAGTAATTTTATCTACTTTAAGTTAATTTGTGTTTTAGCTATATAACTAATTTAGTTTTCCTGTAAGAAAACGTTTTTTACCAAGGGGTGTCGACTTATTGGGTTTTCGCAAAAATTAAAAAGCTGTTAATGTTACTTATAGGTTTTATTACCTACTTATAAAAAACTTATAAAAAAGTTAATCTACCCTAGTAATCCGTATAGGTGTTTTATACGGAATGATTTTTGGGTCATGGAGCAACAGTTAACAGAGGGCCACACTGAGCAACTTTCACAACTCTCTGTGGACAACCACGAATTCGGGAAAAAACGGTCTCCTAATGAAGAGCTAATTGATATTTAGTTACTCCTAAGTATTAGTTGATCGATATTTAACAATCAAAGATTTCTTTTTCACGATTTCATGATTGTCGTAGTGAAAGTTGGGTAGTGTGTTCTTCCCCGATACCTACCCTGTGTGCTTAGCCAAGATGCCAATCGCTCACGCTTGATAACGTATCGTAGCTACCTGTCTCTATCACTCTTCCTTATTAGTGTGACAGTGACAGTTGCATTTCGTTAGCGACTGAGCGTGAGCGATTGGCATCTTGGCTACGCACCCTGTTCACTCTTGCTCCATGACCCAAAAATCACCCAGTATGTACGTAATCTTCAAAATACTTACAAAAGTCTGCCTTACTATTATCATAGATGACAATATTGTGCATTTGGGCGGCAATATTAATTTACGATTCATCAAGATTGAAGGAGTCATTGTCTGAAATTGAATAAATTAAAGAATGTGTACCAAAAACGCAATAACTTAAAATCATATAAGTACGGGCAGTCACGGGATTATAAACTCGGGTAAGTACACATAAAGGCATACATGTAACTACATAATTATAATGATTGATCTTATAACACCATAGGGGAAAGTGGGTAGGCTTCGTACAATTTTTGCTCTGGGCCTTGTAAAATAAAAACAACTAACAGTTATTTAAAAATTAAATTAATGCCATTGCATGGTCCAGTTATCTGTTTATAATAACAGTGCATTTCTGATTTGATCCAAAACAATTTGGCCAATATAACGATTTTCCTAAAAAGTGGGAATTGTACGAATTTATCCCACACGTAAGGAGGCATTCGTTTCTACCTGGGATTCGTCATTTTATGAGTTCTTTTACCTGTTATAATCAATGTTTAGGCATATCTTACCCATAATAACTGTACGAGTATTTTGATTATATTCTTGATTTTAGTTCCATGGGGTGCATTTGTACAGTAAAAAATCACATACAATCGGAGTTTACGAAAGCACCCCAATAGACTCAAACGCGAAAAAATTCAAATAAACAAATATACGTCAAATAAATCCCAAAACTATTGTTTACATAAGAACCTGAAGCGTGTATTTACAAACAAGGTTGAAATACACGCAAATACAGAGCAAATTCTCCTTCAAGTGCAAGGTACGTAAACACCTCTCTAAATTGCTCATTTGATAGATGTTCCGCATACTTATACTTGGGTACATTATTTATTTATGTATGTACCTATATGTAGGTATATTTATATTTATATGTGTATGTTTATACAATTATAAAAGCAATGTATTATTATTGATATGTCTTTCCCATCACGGAACAATGGTGTTCCGGACCTTTAGGAGGCGTACGCGGAGCCGAAGCCAACACGCAGAGGCCCTTTCGACAATTTAATGAAATGTAAGGGGTACACCGAGCGGATGTTGCACCTGCCCGAGTCATGGGACGCACGCATAGGCAGCACCCGCCAGGGTGTATAGACTATTCAGATTTAAGGTGAAAGTGGTGGATTAAATACTGGGTTATGGAAAATTATTGATAATTATTATGTGTTTCCTATCTCTCCTCGATGTTTACGATCCTGCACCAAATACAAGTTTCTGTTTTATCCAATGGTTGACTGGTAGAGAATGCCCCAAGGCATTAAGTCCACCTTTTGTACTTTTTTTGTAATTGGGCAATAAAGCTTAAATAAATAAATAAGTATTTTTTTCAATTCCATTAATACTTATTAAAGACAGATGCCTTAAAACAAGACAAAAAATTACTTTAGAGTTGCCTCATCCAGTTGGAATGCAAAAAAATAATTAATATTATTTAATAATTTAACCAAACATATTAATTTAAAGTACTTTTTGTTATTTCGTACCGTAAGCCTCAAAGTCGCGTAGTTTGATTAATAGATTGCGCTAAAACCCGATAAGTTCGCTCTTAAACGAAACAACAACAATTATCTACATATTAACGGTTACAATCCTACAATAGCTTACATTTATTATTGGGTATTTAAGGACAGTACTATAAACGCGATGTATACCTATCGTTCAGGCGATTATGTCATTTGTTTGTTTTGTTATTTTGTACCGTAAGCATCACTCAAAGTCGCGTAGTTTGATTAATAGATAGTGCTAAAACCCGATAAGTTCGCTCTAAACGAAACAACAACAATTATCGACATATTAACGGTTACAATCTTACAATAGCTTAGATTCATTGTTAGGTATTTAAGGACAGTAGGTACTATAAACGCGACGTATACCTACCTATCGTTCAGGCGATTAAGTCATAACATAATTAAGTACCAATCTTATTTTATACGACAATTCTAAATGTATTTCTAGGTTAGAAAATAATATTTTACCTGTTTCTAGCATAGCTGCTGCACTAATTTTCTGCCTCGGTTACCCATCACAAAACTTTTAACACATACACAGCCATCATTAACACAATACGTCACAAGTTTTAACAGCTATTTCCAATTAAATTTGCAACGACGCAGCGGCGGGGCGCTTGCGATCCTGCCGCTACTTGTCGAGGCAGCGCATGACCTTGCGGTCGTCAAACATATTTATTGGGTTCTTCCCCGGATTTTTTTAAAGAAATTTATTAAAGGCCCGTGTTAGAATTCGATAACTAGACTTAACATAATATTTCATCAAAAAAATGTTTTAGATAAGTACTATACATTTGTTTATTCGGTTTTACCTTGAAGTAGTTTGTACATTTAACAAATAATATCGTAAAAGTAAAACCCGATAAATGGTTTTAACGTATTTTAATTCTTACTTAAATCCTTTTTAGGTTCGAATCGTACTGAGGTAATACCCGATAAGTAATAGTATCTGGTTTTACGATGTGTGTTTAGTTTAATTTAGTATAAATATCTCTGCACTAAACACCTATAAATGTGTATTGTGTGGTTCTTGCACTAAGTAATAATAAAAACTGAAGCCTTAAATGCACTTGTAGTATTTAGTTCTAAATTAAAACTTGAAATCAAGTACTTATCGGGTTATCAACTCGACATATTTCCGTAATACATGTCAAATCTGCTTATCCGATATTACCATTAGATTGAGCGATACCGAATCCATCTCAAACTGTTTTTACTTTAAAATCTCACTTTTTGTCACTTATTGGGTTTCACCAGGCAACCCTCGATATGTTCTTAAATAGGTATAATATCGTATATATTCTTAGAAAGGAATACATTTACAAACAATAAATAATGATTGTTATTTCTTCCAGGTGTGTTACGAGAATACAGACTATGATAGAAATCTGGCAGAAAAACGAAGAACTACCTCAAATTAGTCTACCGCCTTTACACAGCATAAAAGAAGAAACTCTCAATTGCATGAAGGTATGTCGGTTCTTGATACACAGCAAGAAGCCCATGCAGCATCGGACAAGCTACCCACATCAAAGTATTTTGAGTTCTTTTTCGAACCTGATGAACATATTACGATTTTGGGACGTGCTCCTATGACAGAATCTCATCAACATTGGATACAACTTCGGATGATTCGGACAAACAAAATTGTATAGCCTGTAAAAAACACAAAATGGATAAAAACAAAAAATATGGTTTTGGCAGGACCAGTCCATATAAACTTTTTAGATTCAGAAGTTTTAAATCCAAAAACAGAAGACAGATCTACAGACGTACTATCAACTAATAACATTTTAAGTAATACTCCACCAATCGTCGTTACAGGATGCGAAATAGCTTCATGTCAAGACAATATTGTATCTTTATCGCATAGCGCCGATTCTGCTGAAAACCAAACCAAGCCCAATATTTCTGGCCAGGGTAATATTCTACGTTCGCATAGCGCCAACTCTGATGAAATCCAAGCCCCTAATGCTTCTGGTCAGGATCATATTCTATACTCGAATAGCGCTGACTCTGCTGAAAACTAACCGCTGAATGCTTCTGATAAGGCAAAATTCTAACTTCGCATAGCGCTGACTCTGCTGAAAACCAACCGCCCAATGCTTCTGATCAGGGCAAAACTCTATCTTCGCATAGTGACGACTCTGCTGAAAACCAAATGCCCAATGCTTCTGGTCAGGCTATATAAGGTTGTAATAAAAATATAAGCATTTAGTTCATTTGTAGGTACTTACTAAAAGTATTTTAGATTGTAAGAAATATCTTATTATTCTAGTTATGTTCATAATAATTATTCAAAATAATTAGGGATCAAAGACGAAATTGTAAAATAGTCATAAAAAGTTGAAGTCGAAGGACTGACTTGTTAGTAACTAATATAATGTCTAAAATGGGATAATTACCTACCATGTATTTTTGTTTCATTCAGCATCCGATATTTCGACACTGTTGCAAGCGTCAGTTTATTCATGGAGTAAACTGACGAGCTGCGAGTCTTTAGTTAAGATCTACCACCACGCCATAGCGATCTGCCCTCTTACGGGTTCGCTTATTTTGTGTGTTGTCACTGGCACTACTACCGTCCGCTTTCTAACTTGAAACTCGATCACGTTCACGACACTCACACTTACAATATCAACCCGTGCATTTCTTACCGAAACAGTCTCTTTTCGATTTGTGCAATATCGGGTGCTCAATAAAACAAACATACATGATAATTATCCCGTTTTTATATTAGTTATAATGCAAACGACCATGTTAGCTTAAAATCGAATATTGATTTGTAAGTTTTTTATAAACTTTTATTTGGCATGCCAATAAATAAATATATGATTCATATGTGTTTTACTCACATAATATCTTAAAAACATTCTAAATACCTTGATACTATTAGTGCAGGTTAACGGTTATTTGTTAAAAAGATGAATCCTTTTTGCAAATAAATACAATACTTAAACCACGTTAACATCGCTGGTTCGGGATGTAACGGGCTTATAGACTAGTAATGTATACGCATTACTTGAATATTTGAAGTCATTGCATAGCTAAAAAACGGCTACTATCATATTTTTTTGTTCCATGGATACTATAAAATTGTTAAGTAACTTTGCGGTTATTTAGTTATGTTTTGGTAACCACACAACGCACAATTACAATAAGTACTATAAACTCGTTAAGTGACTTGGCCATTATTTAGCTATTTTTGACGTGCAATCAAACTCTAAAGAACGGCTATGGTATACTTAACGGTGTTTTAGAAGTACTATCTTGGATATTTTAGTATTTATTTGCAACACTAAAACAAAAAAACAAGTTTATTAAATATACGAGATTATTATTTGACAAAATGGTTTTCAAAGTAAGTTAGTATAAATATAGTTTGAATTTTTGCAAAAAAGAGATCTGGAATAAATGCACATACTTTCTAGAGATTTGGATTTGAACATATTTTGCCGATATCTCAAAACTATCATTTGTGGGTTAGTTAGGTTTTAGAGATAGGACGGCAGTATAATAATGTACAACGGCTACACACATCCACGTATGCGCACACACATCAACACACAAACACACACCCCCCCACACACACACACACATCACACACACACAAATATCTTTCTCAGAACTTAAACTTTCTTTCATTAAGTCTGTTCGTTTACAACTGCTCTCAGAGCAGAGAGAGCAATGCTCTGTCATCGAAATTATACTGTAAGCTAAATCTGTCTGTTTTTGAAAATTAGTAATTTAAGATAATTGTGATTTAAGTTAATTATAGGTTTAAATTATAAAATAACCATACAAAACCACTGCTTATCATGGAGGAGCGGGACTTCCTGACACAGGTTTCTTTTACCTACTAGGAAGACCCAACCCTGTTGTTATTTATTTTTATTTTATGTACCAACTGTTTATGAAATAACATTTTTCATTTTCATTTTCATTTCATTTTCATGTGCTAGCTTGGATGGAGCCCTCGGATGTCACGTGACATTTTCTATAGAAACTGACAGATCGTCCCGTCCCGTCCTAGTGTGATTCACCCTTAACCCGTCAAAATGAATGAAACAGTCAAAAATGTATCTATTGGCCTCATAGTAAAAGCTGTGCACTGTAACTAAAATTTTCAAAATACACAGCTAGAATCATACTAAGCTAAATTTGCATCTTCATCGTTTATAGGTTAAAACACTTTGTATAGTGTACCGAACCGATAATCTCTGTTATAAACTTGAGTACCTAAAGTATGGCTCACAGTAGTCCGTTCCGTTCCGATCCGATACGGGATGATCTGTCAGTTTCTATACAAAAAGTCACGTGACGTCCGAGGGCTCCGAGCTATCATGTGATACTTTCTATAGAAACTGACAGATCGTCCCGTATCGGATCGGAACGGAACGGACTACTGTGAGTCATCCTTAAACCAAGAAAAATGATAAATGAGTAATGAAACAATGCATCTATCTATAGCTAAGGTCTTAAACGTTAGACAATTATTTATTTTGAAAATTGGACTGCGCAAACACCTTGATTTACCTTTTGTTAAAAAAACTTCTAAACGACGGGTAGACCGTATTTGCAAACTTATACCCACGCGTATTGCTCTTGCTAGGCGACATTATGACTATCTCTCAGCTAAAATCTACAATAAATTGAACTCTCTGTTAAATATTTACACACTGACATACAGGGAATGTAAGATGAAAATAACTAACTTCCTAAAAGAACTTAATTACGAAGAGACCGAAACACTGTTTAATGATTTCTAATGAAAATATATAAAAGTGCAAATGTATATATAAAGTGATAAACCTAGTACTTACCTTGTAATTGTAACAACATATTGTAATATTAATAATAATTATCTAACCATAATTTAGCAACCCTAATCTTAAACTAACATAATTATATTCACTATAATTAAGTTTAGCTTTGTGTTTTTACCAGTATGAATGTTTCAATTTAGAACATAACCCCCTTTTTGTCCCGAGGTGGGCGTAAGAGCTGCGACACAGTTTATACTAATGCAGCTGCTTGCGATCATATTGTTTATACATATTTGTTTTTATGTTCAATAAAATCTTTGAAAAAAAAAAAAAAAAAAAAAATGTCATTAGAAGTTGCGTCATTTTTGTCCCAAAAAAAAGCAAAGCGTATTCTACTCAATAGTACCATAAAAGATCCAGTATTTATAATAAATAAAATAAAATAAAAATAAAAATACATCCCGTCTAAATGTCAATATTATACGGCTGCAAGCTGCATGTGATTCGGATTTCGGTCGCGATTTATCAACGGTCGGTGTTATTCATGAATGTAACATCAATTTTTTCGCCAAGTCTGCAGTATAATATATCCATCAATAAGACCAAGGTTTCGTTAGCGTCCAGACATAGACCTAATGATATCGTTCGTTTTTTGTTTCTGCTTGTAAGAAATACGTTTTTGTGGACTGAAACATAGTAGGTGCATGTATGTTACGCAGACCGCAGACCTTATTGCAGGTTTTTTCGAATTTTTATTTGCTTACTACAATGTTGCGTCTTGTATATAATTCTTTCCGGGATTGTACGACTCTATTAAGCATGATGAAGAGTCCTTATGGTCAAAGTGACAGATATCGAGGACACACAGCAAAGGTCGAGGGATGAACATTTAAAAACACTCGATAGCAATGTAATGGCAAATACTAGCCACCTAAATTACTATTCGATATTTTTGATTTGTAAGTATTGACATACTTACTGTTGTTTTTTATTATTAGATATTACACTCATGACGATCCTTATTGGGAGACACAATTTCATTATTATTGTTAATTATTATTATTATACTTTAATTAATTCGTGTTTGTGACGATCATGATGGAAATTCGTATAAATTTATTGAAATGTAAACTTATAATGTAATTATCTTTCATGAAATAAAAATCTATCTATCTATCTATCTATAAATGTATACCCAAATTTTATGGAGATTTATAACTAATCCTGAGATTATCTTGAAAATTATATCTTATGTTTGTTAAGAAACATCTGCATAAATGCAGTATATTATTATAATCATATGCCAATAATCAGTTGATCCATTAATTTGGGACTTCATAGATGCACAAGTTAAACTTACTTTTCATCAATGGTGATATTGTATGCAAGCATTCTTAGAATGAGCTGTATTACGCTTTTGGCCGTAATGGATTTTTCTACATTTTACCTTAACATTATACATATACATTTTACTTTAACTTTTTTTTTTTTTTTGCAATAATTTTATCTAAGTTCATTAATTCATTTGTTGTGTTTTATAATTTCATTTATGTTTTTGTTCTGTATTGTTCTGTGTTGTATTATGGGTTGATTTACCTGAAAATAAATGATTTTATTATTATTACCGCCTCGCGTGGCGCGCCCCATGCCGCACGTAGCCGACGCTCACCGCGGAGTAGTTTGGACTGTGCTACTATACTACCGCTTATAACTATTGTTTGTATCTACCTAGTAAGCTTATTTATTTCCTCGCAAATGTGATGAAAAACATTGTATGTATCACGGGCGACTATAAATCTGTCGATCCATTAATTTGGGACTTCATAGATGCACAAGTTAAACTTACTTTTCATCAATGGTGATATTGTATGCAAGCATTCTTAGAATGAGCTGTATTACGCTTTTGGCCGTAATGGATTTTTCTACATTTTACCGCCTCGCGTGGCGCGCCCCATGCCGCACGTAGCCGACGCTCACCGCTGAGTAGTTTGGACTGTGCTACTATACTACCGCTTATAACTATTGTTTGTATCTGCCTAGTAAGCTTATTTATTTCCTCGCAAATGTGATGAAAAACATTGTATGTATCACGGGCGACTATAAATCTGTCGATCCATTAATTTGGGACTTCATAGATGCACAAGTTAAACTTACTTTTCATCAATGGTGATATTGTATGCAAGCATTCTTAGAATGAGCTGTATTACGCTTTTGGCCGTAATGGATTTTTCTACATTTTACCGCCTCGCGTGGCGCGCCCCATGCCGCACGTAGCCGACGCTCACCGCGGAGTAGTTTGGACTGTGCTACTATACTACCGCTTATAACTATTGTTTGTATCTGCCTAGTAAGCTTATTTATTTCCCCGCAAATGTGATGAAAAACATTGTATGTATCACGGGCGATACAAGAAATATGAACTTGTATTAATCAAGCCCTCGTCTTATTTATTATTTCTTGTTTACCACCCTTAATACACTATCCTCTTCTAACTAAGTTCGAGACCCTAATTGCTGAGGGCAGTGGAATCTCACAGTGGAATCAGTTTCTCACTGAAATTAAACCACCATCGTTGAATTTCTGGAAAACTTACAATGCGAAAGAAAAAAAAAACAATTACGGAGAGCGCCACTGAGACTTAGCTAGCAACATTATACTATGCGTCTCACTCTGTACCATAAGTGCGAGCAGTAAGTTTACTATTTTTCAGACAGTGTCGCCACTGTGATTTGCGTTTAGTTCCATTGTATTTAACTTCTACCCTTTTCTGTCACACTCTATCACACCCTTTTTGACATCGTGGATTTAAAAAAAACCCGCTTAGTGCAATTCGGTCTCGCCCACCGAGGGTTTCGCACCAAGGATGCGCCCCCCCTCCATTTATGACTTAAAAATACTGGTGGCACGGAACTCTCAGTGTGCGGCTATTATACGGTTTTCGGATTTTTTCCTGTACTAGTGCTACAATCTCTTGCTTTTTGAAAAATTTCGTGATCTTAATCTTAGGGCAAGGGGAAGTACCCTATTCATTTTGATTCCCATTGCAAATTAATGGGAAATGTGAATAAACAGCCGCATCTTTTGATTGTGTTGACGTAGATATTTGTTTTTTTTATAGGTTCAAGGGACTGCAGACCTGTGTATGTGGTATTAATTTCAACTTGCTACCTCTATGCGTTCCCGAGATAAAGGGTCTTGGTAGACGGACGGACGGACGGACGGACAGACGGACAGACGGACAGATGGACGGACGGGCGGACGGACGGGTGGACGGACGGATGGATGGACGGACAGACGGATGGACAGACGGACGGACGGATGGACGGACAGCAAAGCAGCATAAGGGTTTCGTTTTTTCCTTTTGAGGTACAGAAACAGAACCCTAAAAATAGGTGAATGCAATAATGCCAATAATCTTATGTCTGTGACAAGCATTTATACTTGACATTGACTTAAGTAGTGCAACATGTAAGCCATTTGTCAAGCCGCCATTAATATTTCATGGCTTCGATTTACATTTATGATATTCTGCGTTGCATTTGTCGTTCGGAAAATTCGGCGATTTTTTGCCGTTTCTTGTACGAGTTTACCTGAAGTTTCATCTACTATATAAAAATAAGTCGGGTTTTCCTTCCTGACGCTATAACTCCAGAACGCACGAACCGATTTCCACGATTTTGCATTCGTTGGAAAGGTCTCGGGCTCCGTGAGGTTTATAGCAAACAAAATTCAGGAAAATTTCAACAGAAAAGCGGGAAAATCTTTTTCACATACAGCGCCATCTCTGATACATAGCATGTACTACAAACAAATATTTTAAGATGGCGCCGGTGCGTGAAACATTGTTTGACAGCTACTCATTGTTCTCTGCTCAGTTAATTTCATGTGACAAACCGGTATTGTGTTCACTGTGAAATTGTGAAAAAAAAGTAAAAAAAATAAGATACCTATTCGTTTCTTAAAATTTCAATTAGAAACCATCAAATCAATCACGTGTATTGTGCAAATTGTTGTTCAATTTCAACAGCAGGCATTTGTCATGTGACAAACCGGTATTTTGTTCACTGTGAAATTGTGAAAAAAAAGTAAAAAAAAATAAGATATTCGTTTCTTAACATTTCAATTGGAAACCATCAAATCAATCACGTGAATTATGCAAATTTTTATTCAATTTCAACAGCAGGCATTTGTCTTTAAGGTGGTAAGTTGAACTGTGTAAATTATGTGGATCGTGCATTTGAGGTTAAATTCAACACTCTGTCCATAGTCCAAAATGCCTAGAGGACGACGTGCGAACATCGGCCGCCGCACAAGACATGCAAGCCAGCAACAAGTGTATTCACAGAACTTAAGCGAAGAAAGACAAAATATAATAAGAGAAAATGCCCGATTGAGACAACGCGTGAGCACACGAAGATCATTGACATCATACAATCGCTTGGCATTCCAATATGATCCCAATGCGAACTACAGTGATGATGAAAATTTAGATATTGGACCAATGACGACTATATGCCGATATTGCAATGCGTTAAAGTTCAAAAGAGAAACGGCTGGATTGTGCTGCGCAAGTGGAAAAGTCAAACTGGATCCATTACTTACACCACCACAGCCACTGAAACCATTGTTCGACGGAAGTGATCCCGATTCCAGCCATTTTCTTCAACACATCCTTGAATACAATAACTGCTTTCGCATGACTTCCTTTGGAGCTAATATCATTCGAGAAGGCGGCTTCATGCCGACTTGCAAGGTAAAAGATACAACACACATAACGAATCACTCACACCAACACAATGAATTGCAACACATAACAAATACATATACACCACACACTACACCATCACACGATCAGAAGTTACACCGTATTCTTCAAAAAATGATTGTTTGCAATTACAGATACAAGGACAAATATATCATTTGCATGGTTCAATGGTGCCAACACCAGATGAACCGTATCAATTTCTGCAAATATATTTCATTTCGTCGATGGTGGATCAGCTGAATGTGCGGTGCAATATACAGGGAACACAACAGTTAAAGAGACGAATTATTGAACAGTTGCAAGCATTTTTTCACGCTAATAATGCTGTGGTTAATATGTTCAAAACCGCATTGGAACGAATGCCATCGGATACGCACAAATTTGTCATAAGAGCGGATTGTACCCCAATAGGTGAACATGTGCGAAGATTCAATGCACCCACCGTTAATGATGTTGCTGCAATTATTGTTGGCGATCCAACTAAATCGCGAGACATTGTCGTTCAGCGAAGAAGCAATATCATGCATCGTGTAAACGAGACACATCGTTTGTACGATGCGTTACAATATCCAATCATTTATTGGCAAGGGCAAGACGGATACGACATCACGTTGAAGATGGTCGATCCAATTACAGGTACAATATTCACACACTAATTATTGCTATTATTGATTTCCATTAACAATTCATTTAATTTTGCATTTTCAGGCGTATCAACGAATAAAAATATAAGCGCAATGAATTACTATGCGTATCGTATGATGATTCGTACACATGAGGAGAATGTCATTCTGAAGTGCCGTCGGCTATTCCAGCAATTCGCTGTCGACATGTATGTCAAAGTCGAGACAGAACGTTTAGCGTTCATCCGATTCAATCAGGCAAAGCTACGATCTGAGGACTATATACACTTGCGTGATGCTATTCATTCAGATGGTGATGTTCAGAATATTGGACGTCTGACGATTCTCCCATCATCTTATATCGGAAGCCCACGCCACATGCACGAATACGCTCAAGACGCTATGACGTATGTGCGAAATTATGGAACTCCGGATTTATTTATTACGTTCACATGCAATCCGAAGTGGACGGAAATTGAACGTGAGTTGGAACCGGGCCAAAAACCGCAAGATCGCAATGACATAATCGCCAGAGTATTTCAGCAAAAAATCAAGGTTATGATGGATGTGCTTACTAAGTATCGAGTTTTTGGTGACACACGTTGTTATATGTACTCGGTGGAATGGCAAAAGCGTGGACTACCGCATGCTCATATCCTAATTTGGTTGCTGAACAAATTACATTCAAATGAAGTGGATGACATCATATCGGCTGAAATTCCTGATCCAGTCACTGATCCCCATCTACACGACATTGTGACGACACAGATGGTGCATGGACCGTGCGGTGCATTAAATCCATTATCGCCTTGCATGGCTGATGGAAAGTGCACAAAACGATATCCGCGACCGTTAGTTGCAGAAACAGTCACAGGGAACGATGGATATCCAGTTTATCGTCGGCGTTCAAAAGAAGATAACGGTCGAACTATCAAAGTTAAAGTTCAAAATCAAGAGATTGAGATCGGAAATGAATTCATTGTACCATATTGCCCGCTGCTATCACGAATTTTCAAAACACATGCAAACGTTGAGAGTTGTCATTCGGCCAAATCAATCAAATATTTGTGCAAGTACGTCACAAAAGGCAGCGACATGGCTGTGTTTGGTATTGCATCGGAAAATGCGAATGACGAAATCAGCAACTTCCAAATGGGAAGATACGTCAGTACTAATGAAGCACTGTGGCGATTATTTTCATTTCAAATTCATGAAAGATATCCTACAGTTGTACATTTAGCAGTGCATTTGGAAAATGGCCAAAGAGTTTACTTCACTGAGGCTAATGCGGCACAACGAGCTGAGAGACCACCATCGACAACATTGACTAGCTTCTTTGCAATGTGTGAAGCAGATCCATTCGCAGCGACGCTGATGTACGTTGAAATGCCCAAGTATTACACTTGGAATCAATCAACAAAGAAATTCCAACGTCGCAAACAAGGAACCCCAGTTCCAGATTGGCCACAGGTGTTTTCCACTGATGCACTAGGTCGCATGTATACTGTTCATCCTAGAAATGATGAATGTTTTTATTTGCGACTGCTGTTGGTAAATGTACGTGGACCAAAATCATTTGCGCATTTGAAAACAGTGAATGGCCACCAATGCCAAACATATCGAGAAGCATGTCAACTATTGGGTTTGCTGGAGAACGATTCTCATTGGGATTTAACACTTGCGGATTCAGTTGTTTCATCAAATGCGTACCAAATACGAACGTTGTTCGCAATTATCATCACCACATGTTTTCCTTCACAACCAGTTCAGTTATGGAACAAATACAAAGACGACATATGTGAAGATATCTTGCATCGCTTGCGCATTCAAACGAATAATCCTGACATCCAAATAACCGATGAAATCTACAATGAAGGATTGATTCTGATTGAGGATCAATGCTTGACTATTGCAAACAAGCTACTGATTGAAGTAGGAATGATTGCGCCAAATCGATCGATGCACGATGCATTCAACCAAGAATTAAATCGAGAGCTGCAATACAATGTTGATACATTGCAGGAATTCGTTCGAAATAATGTGCCGTTGCTGAATGAACAGCAAAAACAAATATACGAAACATTAATGCAAGCGGTGGACAATAATACTGGTGGTCTTTTCTTCCTGGACGCACCTGGAGGAACAGGGAAAACATTTGTCATTTCATTGATTTTGGCCACTATTCGATCAAGATGTGACATAGCTTTGGCGTTAGCATCATCTGGAATTGCGGCGACTCTTCTAGATGGCGGTCGTACTGCACATTCTGCGCTTAAGTTGCCACTCAATTTAAACACAATTGATACTCCAACATGCAATATTTCCCGATCCAGTGCAATGGGAAAATTGTTGATGCAATGCAAGCTCATTGTTTGGGATGAGTGCACAATGGCACATAAGAAATCACTTGAAGCACTTAACTTCACACTGAAGGATCTTCGGCGAAATAACAACATCTTTGGCGGCTTGATGATATTGTTGGCAGGCGATTTCAGGCAGACGTTGCCAGTAATTCCCCGTGGAACGCCTGCAGATGAATTGAATGCTTGCCTAAAGGCATCACCTTTATGGAATAACGTAAAAACATTATCGCTAACCACTAATATGAGAGTTCAACTTCAAAATGATCAAAGTGCTGCACAATTTTCCAAACAATTGTTAGCTGTTGGAAATGGAAAAGTCCCAGTTGATGCGACATCTGGATTAATTACTCTTACCAACGACTTTTGCCGATTTGTAGACTCTCAATTAGCTCTTATTGAAAATGTTTTCCCAAACATTAGTGAGAATTATCAGAATTATGCTTGGTTAAGTCAACGAGCAATTCTTGCCGCAAAGAATAATGATGTACACGCACTGAATTTCACCATTCAATCAAAAATTGCTGGCGATTTGGTGACATACAAATCTGTTGACTCCATAACAAATCCCGATGATGTAGTAAATTATCCAACGGAGTTTTTGAACTCTCTGGAGTTACCAGGATTTCCACCACATAACTTGCAACTCAAAGTTGGTACAGTTATTATGATATTGCGTAATTTGAATCCACCGCGACTTTGCAACGGTACTCGACTTTCGGTAAAAAGACTTATGCCGAATTTGATTGAGGCAACCATTATTAACGGAAAGTACGCAGGTGAAAATGTATGTATTCCTCGAATACCAATGATTCCGACTGATCTTCCGTTTGACTTCAAACGATTGCAATTTCCAGTTCGCCTTGCGTTTGCAATGACAATTAACAAATCGCAAGGCCAATCGCTTAGTGTTTGCGGGATAAATTTAGAAAATCATTGTTTTTCACATGGGCAGTTATACGTTGCGTGTTCACGAGTTGGGAAACCATCCGCTTTGTTTGTGTTAACGTCAGAACAAAAAACAAAAAATGTGGTTTACCAAAGAGCACTTCAATGAAACGGATAATTTGCGGACACATAATTATAATGCTTCGATTCAGTATTTACTTTGTATTCACTTTCATTTACTTAGAGAAGTTCAACTAAATAAAACTTCATTTTTGTAATCAAAATGAATTCATTACTGTTGTGAAATGAAATAAAATTTTTCCTTATCAAATAGGTATAAAACAAAAAAAAAATTCTTCATCTTTTAACCAAACGAAATGTTACATAAAACGAAACCATCTGGTGGCGAAACGGAGTTCGCCGGGTTTGCTAGTGCTTTATAACTATTTATTTCTCAACTACTTTTAAACGTTTTATATTGACGTATAAGTTATTCATATTTTGATTTCAGGCCCGAGTGTATTCTAAAGATGTCTGATTCTGACTTACTGACTTAATGTCCTGTTATCCCTTAGGAGGGAAATAGGGCCCGAACAATACTCTTCCATCTGAGACGATTTTGTGCAGCATACTCCAGATCTTCCCATTTGAGACCATTTGAGAGCGCCACGTGGATTTAGGACGGCCAGCTCTGCGTTTCCCGGACGGCTGCCATGTTAAGGCCTACTTTGGAGGTCAAGTCAGTAAGTCAGGTCTGCTGCAAGGGCTCGGAAGCACTGACTGCGCGGGAGGGATTAAGTGTTGAGATTAGTTACAGCATTTTACAGCAATATATGCTCATTTTATGATCCTCCTACTAGTAAACGTGACTCTTTGCTCTTTATTGATAATGGCAACAGGCAGACGCTTTAAACTTTTATGTAGTTTAAAAAATTATATTAAAAAAAAAACAATTCACTTATAGATTATAGAGAAATAGAAACAACCTTAATATAAATTATGTACAAGTGCACGAATATCATGAAATATAATTTGTTCTAAATTAAAAACTAAACAAAGCAGGCTATTATTATAATATGTTACAGTTTAAATCGGTAAACCAGCTATTCACTTTAAAAATTGGATTAAAATAAAACAAATGTTTAGGGGGAGCTATACAAAAAACATGTTTTTTTTCAATTTTTATAGATAGTACGGCACTTTTCGAGTCGTACTCGCATTAGGCTGGATTTTATTTTCAAATAAACTGCTTTACAATCCTCCACCAGGTCAGTGTCATCCACTGGTCTACCTTACTTGGTTTGTAACAAAACACAATCTACCAAGAGCGCCACTCGGTCGGCGTCCTATTAAGTGCAACTTGAGTTATTTTACGTCTCTAAAATGGTGTAATGGAGTAACACAGTATACATATTTATGAGCAGTTCACTTAAACGATTGCAACGGCTCCTGTGCAAAAACCTGTCTAATAAAGATAACATAAAACCACCGTAAAAGACGCCACGGCATTAATTTAACACTTTACAATCTCATTGTCATTCCTTCACGTAATTCTGTGTATAATCAGAGAGTTACAGTTAAATAAAATGGGAGCCTGACGTTTTAAACCAATATGTCGATTTAAAAAAATACTGTGAACCTGGCAATATTAAAATAAGAATGCAAAAAGTCAGGATTTTGATATACCGGGTGTTGCCTGTAATAGGAGCAATTTAGTCGTAGGTACTCCTCAAACCTAACAACCCAGCGACCTCCTGCTTTCGCGGCAAAGCAGGAGGTCGCTGGTTCGATTCCGGCCCTGCTCACCAGGGGCGTTAATCACTTTTTCTGTAGTATATGACATCTCTTTCAATTTGTAATTTATATATAGTAGAGTGACTATTTAAAAACACGAATCAGAACATTAATTATAAATAATAAATGATTTAATTTATGATTTACAATTGTCTAACAACATTTGTTCAACAACTTATAAAAGTATATGGGAAATAATTTATAATAGCTGATTTTTTTAGCGGAACGTATATACTTATCTGGAGTCTAGTACTATGTAAGTAACAAAATCCAAAAAAATATATTTACATGCAAATCGTCACAAATATTTACACACATGTTACAAACGTTTTTCTGGTAAGGTTTTTATGTATACCTATATGTTTTTTAGTCGCTTTGATTGGGTCAGGACCAGTTTCTACCTAGGTGTGACCATTTGTTTCAACCGAAATAGCACTATCTATCACCCGTGCCGTACATGTTGTAGATTTGATGGTTTAACGTTAAAAAGTTTTCTTCTGTTTCGGTTTTTACAGCTGGAAGACAAATATATCGTCATGTTAACAAACAAGAAAAATATTTATTACCTACCGTAAATTAAGAAAATGGACTTAGTTAAGTTTTTTCTTTATTTATTTATTTAATATTTATTATACAAAAGAAAAACTTATCGTACAAAAGGCGCACTTAATATTATAGGGCATTCTGTACCAGTCAACCTTAGGGCAAAACAGAAAAGATTGTAGGCGGTTGCATACAAGATGTTTGAAGAAAAGACAAAATGTGTAAAATTTACCTACTTCCGGAAGAAAAGACTGTAGGAGTTTAGCATATATTATCTACAAGTATCCCATTCGAACGTAATTTGGGAAAATCAGGCTATTATAATTTAATGTCTGTCAAAGTGTATCTTTCCTGGGTTATTTTATGTAGGTAAATAACTCTTAGGCACATTAACATTACCATGTAAATGCAATAAATACCTATAATACCCAACTGTCTGTTTTGAAATTCACCGTTTAAATTTATATCCATAATCGTTCACTTTGCATTAAACTTAAACGATCCTCCGAAACCGCGATGACAATTATAATTTTATAGTCACCATAAATAACGACTATAAATGACTATAATTTACAAATCGAACACTTATGTGCAATTAAATATTCTATAACAGGAGTTGCGAAATTGTAACCGGTTTTTGACACTTTATAGTCTCACAATTTATAAAATTATGATAATTTATAATTTTATCGCGTGTTTCGTTGGTTCAGTTGTGTTGTAAGTGATTGTTGATAAGTTTCATGTTCGATTAATCTGTTCAAATTTAGATTTTAGAGTTAATGCTTTGGAGCACGAATAACGCCATTTTTGGAGAAATAACCGACAATATACCTAATTTGTAAATCGTAACGAGCCGAGGTTATTGAACTTTGAACTAGGTATAATAAATATTAGTAATACTTACTCATTTTTTATACTTATCAACGAAAGCGTCGGCAAAAACCGAAAAAAATATCCTAAGTCTAAGGTGCTCACTGTAAAACAAGGTCAAATTGTGTAATATTGAAATACCTACTAACTCGCCACCATACTTTTACGCATTATCTTTTACACAATACAGGAATATGTTTTGTCTAAGAATACTTTCAGCTACTTCCGCATCTAGCAATCTAAATGGTTGCGTGTTGCGTACAGTGCAGTTTCAAAGAAAATTCCTCCTGCGGACGCTCCGGCTGTGGAATGAGGTGATGCCGAGGTTTCCCTGAAGATCTACAGTATGGGGTTCTTTAAAAAAGGAGTGTACCCGTTTTACTCGTAATGCATCAAATGCATGCATGTCCTTGATATAAGGAATGGCATAGATAGCAAATGCAATTGCGGCTGATCGCTTCAACAATAAGCAACTCAATTTATCAAAGTAATTGACGCTGCACCAACGTAATAGGATTATAAACATAACTGCGTTTATTAGCTTCAAATGCGACTGTACTATATTTGAAATGATACGCTTCGTACATTCTTCGTACAATAAATATGTAGACACACAAAGCAGAAGAAAAACGTCAAAAAATGTTGCTCAGAATGAGATTAGGAAACAATTTTGTATTGATGATGATACAGACTATAAATGTTCCGTACGAAAAAGTGCTTACTGCTTACTGACGATTAAGTGTTCAATTCATACACAGAACTACTAACACTTTAATATACTTAGATCGGGTTACTCACGTGTATAAAGTCGAAAATAGCTCGACATGTTTCGGGACGGTCCCGGTGATTTATTAAAGTTAAGATGTCTACACAAGCGAAGAAATATGATAAAGTATACATTTCAGTTATGTTATAAAATTAAATATGGAGACTAAGTACTTAATTACTTCCACGATCCTTATTATTATTATTTTACTTGTGTAAATAATTAATTGAAATGTGACGATGTACAAATAATACAAATAAATGATCTATCTAGTATATTAATATATTATGTCTAATACTCACGGGAGTTTTCCATTTAAAAACTACCAACACTGTTAAAGCTTTATAGGCACATAACGAAACTTCACGTTTCAAACAAGACTATGAGAAAGTGCCGCAACTGCAGCACTTTTTTGGCGTATTTTTTTTTCGGTTTATTGGGTATCGAGTTCTTTTATTCTATATCTATGGCTTGGTCATGTACAGTCAAGTGCAAAAATATGGTTCGACATAATCGACTCATATATATGGTGTTACGCTCTTATTACACCGGCATAAGGTGCTATGGGACATATTTTTGAGTAAGATGTGCACCACGATATTTTTACACTTGACTGTAGCTGTAGCTAAGCTGTCATCCATATTACTTGGCAATAGGTCAATGCAGAATAGCAATCCGCAATGGTTAAGCGCTGAACTGGCACTATGTTTTTATTAGTAGGTACCCAAGTGCTTAAACTTGCGAAATAATGGTGTTGTACACGACACGACAGAAGTTATCGATTATTTATCAAGTATGCAAATTTCTTAATAGTGCCATAATGGCCGCCGGTCGGATCCGATCTTTAAATTATTTAAATTAGTCGCCTGAGGTGTGACGGACGGATAGAGCTATTATGTCTTTTTATGATTAAATGATTATTTTGCATTAAATTTTTGAGGGGATTAGCCATAAATTTATAAAAAAATAAATACGATTTCGATAACTCATTTCCAAAGTCTGGGTTCAGTACATTGAATTAATACAACAATGAGAGGTTTGGGTTATGTATTATGTAGTACCTACGCTTGTTAACTGATAAGTTACTGTTGAATCTAACACAAAACGAAAAAAAAATGTATTTTTACAGATAGGTACTTATAGTACTTAGTAAAAATTAAATAGCTGTGAAATTTACATAATAATAATCACATCGCATTTAGACTAATTGGCTCATACACTGGGACCTTTGCGGTGTTGGCTACGACTTTATGGTCCCGAGATAATGTAAAAGATACACGAATAATAATATCGTTTTACTTTTAAATACAAATATAACCAAACACGTGTAAGCACAAAAAAAACACGGAACTTGACTTGCCCATAATCATGTAATAATGTGGGCGCTTATAAATGATTTTGCTTTATAGCCCTACTAAGTAGGAAACAAATGCTTAGAATTTGCGACTGACGACCCAACCCCGACCTTTGAGTGCGCGATTTGATAATGTTTGTATTTCAGTCCCACCAGTTATGAACGAGAAAGATACAAATGCTATCGAATCGAACTGACGCTATCGACTACGGTTAAATAGAATACATGGTAAGCACTTTGATGTCTTGAGCGTAATGGGCTCACGAGAGACGCATTGCCGGAGCTAGGGGGGACAATATGGGGCAATGCCCTACCTGAAAATGCCATCAACTGTGATAATATACCCGGGGGTGCCATCTATTTGGCATAATTTGTTTTGGCCGAAACGCTTTTATCACTACAGCCTTGGCATAATCGATTTTCGCCGAATCTTAATGTAGCAGAATCATAATTTGGCAAAATGCACAATATGCCGCCTGTTGTTTGCCTCTTTTTCACATGTCAATCTATACCAGTTTGTGTTATTTTTGTTGTTTTGAGGTGCAATACTGAGTTATTGTATTGTATGTCGAATACTATTTTGGTCGAAAATATATTCGCATACTAAACAGTTAGGTTCGGACTGTCTCAATATTCGGCCAAATCAAATTATGCTAAACTCGACTATGCCATAACAGTTTATGCGTAAAACCAATTACGACTACCGGCTATGCCAAATAGAATTATGCATACAAATGTATGCGAAGACACGGGGAACGTATACCCAGAAATGCTTACTTGCGCCCTACTCTATCTTAAATTCAACTCCAGTTACGGCCGGCCCTGGACAGACGACGGCCTGGTTAACGTTATATAAAGGTACCTATAAATAATTAATTTATAATGGTAGATGTATGACAATTTGCATAGTTAAGTATAGATTGTAAAACTTAATAACTGCTCCGTGTCAAAACGACATATCACCTGTGGCTCTTTGACACGCAAGGGCAAGGATGAACAAGATCGGATTAACTATCGATAAAATGAATTTTTTTACTCATAATTGAAAAAAAACCAATAATAATAAAAAAAAATTAAGGTGGTAATCCTGGACACGCGCGTATAGTCCGGTTTCTTTCTCTGCGGCCCCAACCACCGGCAGCCTGGGCCCCGCCCGTTGCCGGCGGCAACGGTTAGTAGGTTACGGTTAGGTTTTTTTATAATATGTTAATATGTATATGTTTTGTATGTGTTTTTGTATTTTACTTTTATGATCATATTATAAATACATACCTACCTAACCGAAGGACAAAAATAAATAAATAATAAAAAAATGCTCGAAAATACATAATTCTTTAGAAAAGGTGGTACTTATAATTTTTTTCATCTTTAATACTTTTTGTAATGTGGGTCGGCAACTTGTACGATTAAAAATCATAATTTTAAAAAGGATACCATCACCTAACTTCAAAAGTATGAATACAAAGAATACCTAATAATTATCTATCGATATAAAAACCGAAACTATACACGCATCACTAATATTATTTTATCTATATCGCCTTTTTTTTAACAGCCAGTATATAATTCGCCTTATGCTATTAATATCTGTTTATTAATGTTAATGTAATGGAAAGGCTTACATTATGTCTTAAATATTTAAAACGTTTCTCATTAGGTAGTTAATGCGCTTATAATTTTGCCATTCATTATACATTCTCAGTGAGAAAGTTAGGTCATATTTCTTTATAAATGTATAAAGTAAAAGGTTATTTTTTTAGTGTTGAAATATTATAATTTTACTATTATGAATTCTCGCAAAATACCTATTTGATTGTAAATTAAACATTTATAAAAAGTATTTAATTTCTTGGGTACTAGTCTCGGCAGGGACTTTAAGAGAGATGACGTCATCGGTGACCTGACAATCTGCAATCATAAAAATGTACCTATCACGGAACCTATTATTAAACCAATATGTTGTATAAATTGAAAGAGATGTCATATACTACAGGAAAAGTGACCAAGGCCCCCAGTGCCCAAGGCTGGGATGGGATCGAACCAGCGACCTCCTGCTTTCACAGCAGACCCGATCACGGCGACCAGAGTCCAAAATTTCCTAAGTACTATATGCATTCCTTTCTTATTTTTCTGCCGCGAAGGAGGTCGCTGGTTCGATCCCAGCCCTGAGCACTGTGGGCCTTGGTCACCTTTTCTGTAGTATATGACATGAATGACATCTCTTTCAGTTTATAATATATAGTAGTGTGACTACTTAAAAAATCATGAATCAAAACATTTATTATATTTAAAAAATAATTTAATTCATGCTTTACATGCTTTATATGTTCTAAGTATAATAAATAGCCTTAAAGTTGAAATAGAAATATTTCAATGTGGAAATATCTGTAATGATATTAAACAATTAAACAATTTTTCCGAAGCAGAGACGCAAGTGAACGATTATAAATATTAGAATAAATAAAAGATGCAAAATTTAACAAGAGAAACATACAGAGGATTAGACAACCTTATATTTATTGATGCTTTAAATATCTCATATCATTTTCCAATCCTGTCAAAATCACTGCCCTCCATTTTTAATAAACGGCCAATCACTCGCTCACCGGACGTGCCGCCATGGCGGTGTTCCGCCGGAAATGGAGCTCGTGTTCGCGGCGCCCGCGCCGCTTCCGCCGGAAGTAGCCTGAGGGGTCTGATTGCGAAGGTTTAGGGTATTCGTTCAATATGTGTTTAGTTTGCTGATAGATAACTTAGAAAGGGTTAAAGATATTCTGGACGAATGGAAATCTTTTGTCGTTAACACAGCCACTTTTGAGGAGTTTAAAACTGATTAATAAATAGTTGCTTCAAGATCGAGTTTAAAATGTCAAATGCGACTCCAGAGAAGAATTATTTATTTGGGGAACAGAACTGCAGTTATATTGTTAATGGAACCATGATCTGCGTAAATATCAACCAATTTACTACGAGCGCTGTTTTCTAATAATACAATGTAATTTAAAAGAAAAACGGAAAAAATCTCCGCGTCGAGCAGGATTAAATTAAATTAAATTAAATTAAAATTATTTAATTGGGAAGATACACTTTGCTTATAATATAAGACGATGGAGCCACCCGGTAAGCAAAAAAATGCCTGTGTTGGGTGGCGCCGCACTTCCTTCAGGTTACATATTTAACCATTATATCACTTATATCTACTTATCCTAATTTAACTTTATTAGCTATATTAACAAATAACTATACTTCTAGCTTTAATTATGTATGTGCATGTGTGTGTGCGTGTGTGTGTGTGTGTGTGTGTGTGTGTGTGTGTGTGTGTGTGTGTGTGTGTGTATGTGTGTGTGTGTGTGTGTGTTTCTGTCTCATCAACGGTTAGTGTCTTCAGCCATTTGGTAACTTCTCTCTTGCAGTAATAATAGTGTATTGAATAAATGTCAATTTCTTTGTTCACTTTATTATAAACATGAGTAGATTGTGAGCAGAACTGTTTACGTGCAAAAGCAGTCCTTGTTCCTATGACTATTTAAACCCAAGACCTCTCTGTACACCAGACAGATCGCTCTGCCAATGTGGCTATAAACTACTGACCGATCCCGGCGAATATTTCTTTAATTTGGTTACACCAGAAGGCCTACCACGAACCACGAACGAAGTTTCACCTCTCTGTCGCACTTGAATGAGAAATCACAAGTGCGAAAGGGAGGTATACTTTCGTTCGCGGTTCGTGGTAGGCGCTCAGGCCTTAGGGAGACGCGTGGCGACATGTACCGAATTTGTGCACTTGTACGGCATTGATGTTCTAATTTCATTAGTGGACAACGATTCTCGTTAGGGCACAGGCCTCCATACATAAAACGGCAGTCTCCTTTTCAAGAAATTTGAATCTTTAAGAGAATCGCGACATGTCGAGCCAGACATACCTACACCTAACTGGACAACCAACCAATTGGAATCCTAGGTCACTGTAGGACTATGTCACAGTGATGCTATTAATCAGATTGTAAGAAATCTCTTACTGCTTATTAATATACTTATATCAGGTTACTCACGTCTATAAAGTCAAAAATATCTGACGCACAGAGCAATCGCCGCAAGCGCTTCTCACTTCACAAGTTCCGAAACATGTCGAGCTATTTTCTACTTTATAGACGTGAGTAACCCGATATAAGTATATTAATATGTCTAATACTCACGGGAGTTTTAAAATCTCTTACTTTCCAATTGGTTGACTATACGAACGCATTTTTACCCATGCTGAACCGGAGACCTTCGCCAAAGCTTAGTCAATAAATAGAAATATACTATACAGAATAAAACAGTGGCCTGCGGCGCGTCGTCGTTCATTTGTCTCTCGTGACGAGCTCCGCTTTGTCACAAGCAGCCAACGTGTGGAAACTGTTTTTCTTCCCGGTTAGGGCGGCCACAATTTTTTTTTTATACGTTTTTTTTATATATTACGACGGTAACAAACAAGCATACGGCCCGCCTGAGTAGGCGGTCACCGTAGCCTATGGACGCCTGCAACTCCAGGGGTGTTACATGCGCGTTGCCGACCCTTTAAAAAAGGAGGATTCGCTGTGTTGACAGCTAAAGGGGCCAGCTTTGCTCTGTGGGGCCCCAGCTATCAAGTTATCAACACAGTGAATACTATTGGAGCTCTGGCGACCTTACCAACAGAAACACAACACTATGAGTACGGTCTAGTGTAAGTGTATTATTTCTGGATTATAAATTCATTTATTCATTCGATCAATACATTTCTAGAATATTTCATGATACAGTTTCTGAACCCCGTATTACTAATGTTGTTTTTTTTTTAACACGGTGATAGTATAAAACAAACGCGCGACTCCGATAGAATCTGGCTTATGAAAGATGAGACTGAAATAATAATGTAAATAAAAAAAACTGGAAACAAAATTACATATAAATAAATGGCAGTTACAAACGTGTTTGCTTATTTGATAGGCGAAATAGTTGATATCTAAAAAGTTTTGAATAAATTTCAGTCTCATCTTTCATTAGCCATACTTAGAGTATGGCTAAGAGTAGGGCACCAAAGCCTATGGGCGCTTACTATACCGCATTTAATACCACTGTACTAGGCAAAAGTGTCATAACATTTACCTGAAATAAACCCTGCTTCGCCATATTTCTATTAATATATCTAAATTTATATCAAATAACTTAGTAACTTCAATTTCTAATCTTCCAAAATGAAAACTCACCTTACCGCCGTATTTTTTTTTTAAATATCTTCATCCACTTAAAAGGGGTCCTTTTAAGTGTCCATCACCTGACTGGACCTACAACGGCTATAAGTAAAAGCGAGTTAAAAAAAAATATTCCAAGAGTCTTGGTCACCCTGCTCGGCACACCACTACAAGCGTGACAAATGCGCACCGCGATCCCTCAGCGCGGGACGTCGCGGATTCATCATGGACGCCAAAATGGCGCCGAATTAAAATGGCGACCATTTCATTAGCGCTTGAGTTATTCGAGTACTGGGAAATTCAAATGGTGATAATTGCAGGGATATTTAAGCTGAGTTATGCTTGGTGTTAATTAAGACATTTTATAGCTGGAATCGACTGAAGTTTGAAGCGTCTGTAACTACGGTACCCATTTTTTTTAACCGCGTCGTCGTGATACACAAATAATTTATTTCAAAACAAACTAAGGTAACCATAGAATAAAAAAAATACTAAAATGTAAATAAAAAGTAAAAATAAAAATAAAATCCTAAACTACGTATAATAAAAAAATGCCTTCCAGATAGCTGCCGATGGGTAGCGTGACACGGCTGGCCAATACTTCGCTGAGCGTATAAGCATTGCCATACAATGAAGTGAAGTGAATACATAAATAACACGTGATGCATGGCGATGTGTAAGTCTGACTTGAAAATTAATCAAAGCATGCACCCTTATCCTATAATTTAAACTTTCGTGAGTCATACTGAGATTAAATTGCAACGGTTAACACTCACGTATTTTTATCACAATAGGCGTGCATGTTTCGACTGCATCGGGCAGTCATCGTCGGACAGACAGAGTGGTGTTGTCACCTTCGCGGCTCGGGCATCACTCATGTCCCGTGATGCGTGTCAACTGCCCGATGCAGTCGAAACATGTCACACCTATTGTGATAACAATACGTGAGTGTTAACCGTTGCAATTTAATATCACTCTCATCCTGTAATCTCCAAAGCGTTTTGGACCACCGTTTAGAACTTTGCTCCAAATCCGCTGGACCAGGTTGCGCCACTGGGTAATGATGAGGGTATGTGCCCACTACTGGCGCTTTATACTAAAATTCCCGGAAGTACCCGAAAGTTCCAAATCATGGGCCCAGGCCATACCGGGTATTCCGGACGTTAATCCTAGTACAGATCTACTTATGGGAGTACGTATTGGTCAGCAGAACCTATTTACATAAAATTAACGACAGAATTGTCTTCCACTTTTAAGATTTTCTGAAATCACTAAAGTATGAACACTCTTGGTTAATAATTGGCAAAAGCAGATGGAAAATCTTCTGACGTAAATCTTAAGAGATCTCCAAGAATAAAAATGTCTGCTGGTGATCGGCCTAATCCTACCAAACCGCAGCTTTTCGGGAATCGTCGAGAATCGGCGGAAACTATAAAAGGAGTTACCAGCCCTCGTAAACGCGTATTTTATTTGCAGCGGTCAATAGTGGCTCTCTAGAGACCAGTTGAATAGACTAACTCTTTAGTAACCTCCTATCACATCGATTTTGAGGTCCAAAACCAAACTTCAACTCAAGTGGTTAAAGTTCATCTTTCAGTGGACGATTGGTCAGTAATATGCGGTATAGAAGAAAAACATTCAAAATACTGGATTCGCCGCTTTTTGACAATAAAATTGCGGATAGGGCGGAGTTAAAACGTTAGATTTATTGTTATGGTCGCCTAGGCCAAATATACGGTTTTGTTTTGTATTATTGGCGAAATAAGGGCAAAAGTCCTTGATACCAATTCTAATTCATTTTATTCTAATTTTATTTTAGTATCCTCTTCTTTTCTTTGAGTATTAAATAGGGACTTTAAAGATTATCATGTAAAATTAGGAACCTCAAACTTACAAGAAAATTCTAATCGAACAAGATGCTCATATCATGGAACGCAAATTTCAACAAAATAGGTAATGATTTTTCTCAAGTTCCTCCGTTTAGTCCTTTTTGACCCTGCAGCAGATTTGCTATGGAAAACCTAAAACCTGTTTACGTTACCATCAATAGCATATTTTCACAACCAGTATGACAATTGAAGAAACAATCATTGCAAAATTGGTCAAATGCATCTTGCATGATTATCTGACCAGACAGAGGTAATAGAAATTAAATAAAACCGTTAAAATCGACATCTTTTCAACACCATCCAAACTCTTGGCAAATCATGGTCTGGGGTCTTTGTGTTTTATTAACAGAATAATAAAATAAAAGTATAATATTCTAGTAACTATTAAAGCATACCTTAGAAAATAAAAACCTATTTTATGTGTTTTTATGAACATACTAAAGTAAAGTATCAAATAACAAAATGATGACTAGATTTTAAAAGTACAAAATAACAATAAACAGTAGCAAGTAAGTTTTTTACGACTCTCACAATAGCGTTATGTTATTGCTTCGATAAAGTGCCGAAGTTTAATCGATTTAGAGCCGATTCTTGGTCGCTCTCTTGGTACACTTCACTAAGTCTTTTAAGAGCTTGTTGTGACTAGATATATGACAAAGTTATTTGATAACCAAGATAATAAGATGATACCTATTTTGGCATTTTAAATCTGGTAGAGATTGTTTTTTTCAAAGTTTATCCTTTGTGCAATAAAGATGAAATAAATAATTTTTTTTTTTCAAATTACTATTTAATATATAACTAACAAAATACTCGTATATACAGTAAGTTACAAGCTAGCAAAGCTACATACCTTAAATCTAAATAGATACCCCAATTTTATCTTATGATGCATAATTTCTTATTTTTTATTTTATGTTCCTTAACTCTTCTCTTTTACTTCTCCTAATAATCAAGCTATTTTAATTTGACTTGTATTTGTCATTGAGAGCTGCTTCTTAAAAATAACCAGTTTGTGATCCTATAAACCTTTCACTATTTTTTATCAATATTTTATTTCAAAGATAGCCATTGTAGGAAAGTAAAAGCAAAAGTCTCAAGTAACACTTTTCTTAACCACCGTACCACGACTACTACCTCGTTCAAACAAGCCAAGTTTAGTTCGATTACCACTCTGGCACTAAAACAGACAAGCAAACAGAGGAGGCGGCTGCTAATTCATTGAACGCACAGTTTGTTCAACGCTTTACACTGTTACTGAGAAATTTAGAGGCTTTTTTGAGATGTTTGATGTTAATTAAGCTTTGTGTTATACGCGTTTAAGGGGCTCTTTATATGACGTTTTAGCTGCAACTTCTTTATCACTGTTATGCCGAAATTGTTTTAATGCCTACAAAAGGCCAGAGGTTGCCAGAGCTCCAAGAGGATTCACTGTGTTGACAGCTGGGGAGTGGGGTGTACCCACGGAGCTAAGCTTGCCCCTTTAGCTGTCAACACAGCGAATCCTCCTTTTTTTTTTTAAAGGGTCGACAACGCGCGTGTAACTCCCCTGGAGTTGCAGGCGTCCATAGGCTACGGTGACCGCTTACCATCATGCGGACCGTATGCTTGTTTGTCGCCGTCGTAGTATAAAAAAAAAAAAAAAAAAAAAAAAAGGCGGACTTTTGATGATGATTTGATGTCCTTGTGATGGAACAAAATACCTAACCACCTCATTGGATACATTATCTACTTTCGTCAAAGCGATCCAAGCAAGCCCAAATGTAGTCTTCATTATATAACCTTTAACCCAACGAGCCTTTTATATTAGCAAAACACACTGCAACCACAAACCTTTGCGCACGTAAATCTATATTTAAACAAAACATAAACGCCAAACAAACAAGTGGTTCCCGAGAATTACAATAAAAATTAGACCACTCTTGGACAAATATGTAACTTCTTTTAAAGTCAACCGCCGTTTAGCCTCGGTCTGCTAAAACCGCCAGCACCCTTGCTCACGCGCGTTCTACGAAGGACCAACTGTCAATATTCCTAATTTGAAAATTCGAACGAAATCCGTTGAGCAAACTGTCGAGGATCGAAACGTCACGAAACTATGGGGGTGTCATTGTGGGGAGTTGTGACAGAATCTCACAAATACTTACAAGTATACGGCTCAGATGACTAATATAAGAGCGCTCTGTGTTAACGTACCATTGGTACTGATCTAGAGATCATGTAACATTGGTTTTGAAATAACTTGAGTAGCCCGCACTCACCCTTTAGTCTCACTACCAATAAGAATGCAAGGATTGGTTCGTATGTGCTCGCTAATTTGCAGGGAAATAGAATGGTAAAGGAACCGACTTGTTGACTTGAACACTGTTGACGTTCGGTTCCTCCTAGCAAAGAATTAAAAAAAAACAAACGGAGCAGAAGCTGTGAATAGTTTTAGAAGACTGAAACGAAAGGAAAAAATATATGACAGCGGATAACATTGAGATGACACTGAATAACATTGAGATGAATACGTAATGAAACTAACATAAATGCCATAAAGAGAGTGGCAAAACTTAACTAAGATTCTCTGTTAAAACTGCCCTAGTAGTTATTCATAAATATAGCCTAATATTGTTGTGATCGATCAATCGCAGTGCCAGACCATAACGTCGATATCACCAATATCACCATCCTCCATGACGAGAAGTAAGCTCCATAAAGTATCTAGTCTTGGCACACAAGAAAAGCGCCATGTGGGAGGTTGATTCGGCTATCACTGTACCTGATAGTTGTTTCAGCGAACGGTCTTATACAGATGATTCTCGACCATCTCAAATGAAATCCTACATTGCATCGATTTTAAACCAAATTTTATTGCAGTTATACAACTTCAGAAAGAAATGCATTTCGAAAGTAAAACGCAATCTGAGTTAATTTGAATTTGAAAATATGGCTGCCACACTTCATTTTTTCTTGTGATTGGATGTTTAACGCATAAAGCGATTTCATTACCACATTTGACGGTCTGTTTGCATGTCTGTTAGCATCTTACTAGGTGGTATGAGGTGTGTAATGAATTTGAGAAATCATTTGAAGAACTGCGCAATGTTTATTTCAGTTTTTAGCAGTCGTGCTTTAAAGGAGGTTAGCACGGTTAGGTATCATGTGCTAAGTAATGGACTAATATTGTGAAATTCAAGGTAAATTTTTAAATTTGATGTTAATATTTCATTAGCACGGAGGCATTTGATTTGTCATTTTATGGTAGATGATAAACAAAAAATGTATCAAAGTCTATAATTATCGATAACGTGTGACAGTTTTTAAGTTAGGATTTATAAAAGGAAAATTTATAATAATTACTTTATTTGTTATGGATAACATATTTATCAGGATTTTATTGGTGCGTTCGAAAAAATGTGTTTAGGTTGTATGAAAGCAAGACAATTTACATTTATTATACCACAATTATTTCTGTTTTAATTTAAAAATAGTAGTATATGCAACAGTGTTATAATATAAGGTGATATAATAAAATTCGTGGGTATTTTATTGCAAAACTAGCGACTAGGTCTCATTATAAATTGAAAGAAACCAAGAAAAAGTGAAGTGACCAAGGCCCCCGGTGAACAGGGCTGGAATCGAACCAGCGACCGCCAGTGAATACGTATCGTTTTGTAACGGCGATCCTCGAGTTTTAGGAAATAATTATGAGCTGTTTCATACACTAGTTTTTCTAGGACAGCTAAAATAGCGAAATCTCGAAAAGTGGCGTAAGAGACGTACATACATAATATGTCGAACTACATATAAAAAAAAATACCAACAGTGTTCATATATTGTGTTTATCACGAATATTTGTTTCTGAGTTATGGATGTTTTCTATGTATTTAAGTATTTATATGTATCTATATATTAAATATATCGTCGTCTAGTACCCACACCACAAGCCTTATTGAGCTTACCGTGGGACTAGGTCGATTTGTGTAAGATTGTCCCACAATATTCATTTATTTATTATTTATTTATTTATTGTAGGAAAATCCATAAGATCATCGCTTTACTATGAATATGATCTTTTGTAATAGGTACAGGCACCCACATAATGTATACTTTTTTAATATCACTGTCAGTCATTTAATTGACAGATGCAGTTGAAGTGCTGGAGTAGGAAAACCCTTAATACAGATTCAAGACAATGAAGAATGTATACTATAATCAAATAGTATGGATCTACGTTAACAATAAAGTTGTGTAATTGTGTCAATATCTAAATAACGCCGACTGTTTTATATATAGAGATGAACAGAAATTCATGACTGTATCCAATCAGTACTAATCACAAACTCGTGCCTCCGTGTTTGCCGACTTGCTCGTCTGTTTGTTTGCTAACGTCAATTTGGTTGCATTAGCACACCCCTGCCGTATTTACGCTTCGAGTGCTAATCGTGATAATTTTACCTGTTGAAATTTGAATTTCACTTCAGACCACACTTTGACCATTGTTGTTCTAGAAAATTAGCTGCCAGGCCCCAGGTTCAGTTAAGATCATCATCATATCAGCCAAAAACATTAATTACCTTCTTAATAATCTACACTTTACACCCAAGTTCATTGCCATACTTCTTCTTCTTTTTGAGAATCTATACTTTACGTCTAAAAGACACTTAACTAGGGAGAAAGTAGAATTTTAGTTTTAAAGAAATAAACTTATAATGTAATGATATTAGTATTTACATTTCGGGACTTCGTAATTCTTGTTTTTTCCTGCAAATAGGCCTAAAAATAGAGTCTCTATTGTTTTTACAAAGTCAATCAAACGTTACATTTAAGCATTTTAAATTTTATAATATCGTGTGTAATTTCAAGTATAAGTAATACAATGAACATTCTATACGTAGGTACACCTGACTACTGGGTACAATATAACTAGACAGGTTTTCCACAATCGATCATAAACCACCCTGAAAGCAATTTTTAGGTAAAAGGTATATTTAATGCCGTGGAGACGCAAGAGGTCAAAAGCGAACTCACGTATGCGTTTGAAACAGTGAACACCATAAACAAGCCGTCCAATCGAAACCTCATAATTAAGGCTTGTTGATCGGGCCCCGGCATGCGCGTGGGCACGCGATAAATCTAATCCCCGAATGTTCGAGTTGCTGTGGACAGCGCCACACAAGTGCCGGCTGTAGGGTCCCGCAGGGTAGCGAACTTGGACCCATTGTGTATTTGCTGAATAAAACAATTGTTTTGTTAAGAGATTAATTTAGTTTAGTATTGAACATGTATTATCTGTTATTTTATAAAATTCATATGAATAAATACTGTCATTGATAAAATATGAATCCTTTTTAATTTGAATTGAGAATGTTCTTTGAGAAATAACGTTGTACTTCAACTGGGGTAGTGAAAATCACTATAAATATATCACTATTTATATATAATTATCAGCCGCAAGCAGGAGGTCACTGGTTCGTTCCCAGCCTTGTGCACTGGGGGCCTTGGTCACTTTGTGTAGAAACCTTTTTCAATTTATAAGAAAAGCCTTTGTTAGGCAGTCGTTTTTCTGTACAAAATATCATTCATCATTAATTCGTAAATCGATAGACGAGACAATAAAACTATCTTAAGGTTACTTAAATGCGAGCGTAACTTAGTCTTGGTTTCAGACAGACTCTTAAAATAAAGTCATTATTTCAAGCCAAGAACCGGCATTGGACGCTCACGATCTTGGTGCGGTAGGGTACAATCTCCTGAGTGCGAAGGCGTGCAGACAGTTCAAGGCGCATATTATTAGGGACTGGGCCAGTTCGCACTCCACAAATAAATCGGCGATCCAGCTGACTGTTTTTACCCTCGACAAAGGCGTAATCCAATGGATGTAGAGTTAACGATTGTCAGGAAAAAAAAGAAAATACATAAGGTACGATTAAATAAAATGGATTCATGCAACGAAGGGTTAAGTCGTTTTGAGGTAAAGCAGAACCCTCAAAACACCAAGTCCGAGTTTTTTACCAGGGCCGCACTCGATTAATCTTGCTTATCGCACCATCGGCGGGCTCTTGAATAATCGCGGCGCGGACGAGTTTAACATAAATTAACTTTTCCACGACACCTTTTTGAATGCCTCCCTGGTTTTTCAAAGGACGACCAATTTTCATTGTCACTCCGCTCGTATAAATCTCAACCTTATCGTTTAACAATAAAGGTGTAATGAAATGTTTGAGAAATCTTTGTATTTCACTTATTTTACAAACTTGTTTCTCCTTTCGTTTCATTCAATTTTAGGCTTTATGCTAACGAAATAAAGGTTGTCTGGAGTGTTAAAATAAATGAGCTAAGAAGTAATAATGAGCCTTCATGGAAAGATTGATATCGGTGTACAGAAAGGTCAAGTGTGAACATTTGTTTGTTAATGCGACTGTATAATGGATTTGTGTTTTTTAATGATATATAAGATGTCTTAGTTCGGTTTGATGGATTACGTTGATACGAAATGTTAATTGAATTAATTTGAATTGATGTGTTAGTAATAAAGGCATTTAAAAAGATGTTTACTTCGGCAAAAAATGGCTCCAAAAAAGAAAAGAAAAATATAGTCATTAAAACTAACCCAGTAATAAGTATTTTTAAGCGCTCGGTTGTTTTATGCGATAAACTTCACGTTACACGCAATGCGTTAGACGCAGATCATTTCAAATCAGGTAATATAATTATAGACCATTGTTTTACGCGGTTAACGCAGGAGGTGAAACATATGGGGCAAACGCATTCCGTTAATCGCATGCGTCTAAACGCTGCGATTGCCGCACAAAACAACCGCGCGCTTTAAGGCTAATGGGACTTCTTTATAGTTTTAGCAGAATAAAGGGCTTTTAAAGCCGAGTACGGAAAAATACAATTTTCATGTTTGACAAAAGTATAGTTGAATTATAGAAAAACCCTACATATACCGAGCAAATCTTGAATCATTGTTTGTTACGCCTTCGATTTCAAGGAAATAGATTTTTTATTTCTGTAAGTAATTAATTACAATGTTGCAGTCATATTGCTGTGCACGTAAAGCATATCGGTATGAGTAATATGTAATTAGAAGTAATGATGAAATAACACATTTTTTCGCATATATCATTATGCAGCAGTGATAATAACAGATAGCTCTAATTTATAGGATCATATATCAAGTAAACATGAGTGGTCGTGCGTGAAATTACACTTTTTATGTAGCATCGACGCAAATAAGGATCGGCGCAATTAATTAAGTAATTTATAATGTTGATAAATAAATCAAGTATGAATAATTGTTATAATTAAAACTGAAAACATTTTTATTGTGTACTAGTGAATTTGAATTTTATTCTTTTTGTATTGATTACACACGTAGCTAGTGCAATATTTTTTGAATCAGCAGGCAATTTTTGATGGCATTGGTAGCAGCCGGAGCTGAAATCAAGCCCTCCGTTTTGGATCCAGCACATAATTACGATTCAGATACCAGTGCTTCCTCAGTATTTTGCTTGTCAATAAAGCTTCATCTGGGGTGATGCTTCGAGCAGCATGAGAACCAATACAGCTGAGGAAGTGAGCTCCATTTACCAAAAACTACATTATGTTGATTTGTTTGCCAAAACTTGTTTCACGGACGCAAGACAGCGACTGGCTAATGTCGCAAAAACGCCATTAACATGCCAGCTAAAATTTTACATAGAAAACATTCAGGACGCGTGTAATACCCTCATTCTGTCACAGCATGATGCATGACACAAATGAACACGAGATACACTGTCGATTAGTATACCGGGTGTGAAGTGATATACGTTTTATGGCTCCTACACATGCGAGGAGGCAGTTAAGGATGCGTATGCAATAGATAGGCCGCTGAAGCGTTGTATTTTTATAGCCTATTACTCATTTTTCGCTTCAGGATTTATTCTTCTGGTAGCGTTTCCATGTATCTTTGCATCATAGCAGACATAATTCATCTATAATTTGTTCATTATGACTTGTTTGTAGTAGTAACAAACAAACAGGAACGTTTTTATCTGACTATTGCCCACGATCTATCATTGGCTTCATCTTGGTCTTCCGAAAGCATATTAAGATTGCATGTTATTTGGGGATGCAATGTGTTTTAACCCGTTCAGCTTCTAAACTACAGCTAAATTAAACTTGATTTAGTTACACCTGAATTCATAATTTGAGGCCTGTCACTAAAATAATAGACAGAATCATAGGTACGAGTATACCCTGTATAGGTAATCGTTTGCAAATAGCAGTTTACCCAAGAAAAATAAGCTTCACGTTTAAAAATTAATAAACTAGGAGCAGAACAATAAAAATAAATACCGCAATGGCTTTCGAGTACTTAAGTAAAAAAACATCAAGTAGATATGACCCAGTTTAAAGTGGGTAGACATACAATTGTAAAGCAATTAAAGGCGTTTTTTAATTAAAACTTAAATAGCAATTTTATGATTTCCATATACCGATAACAAAAGCAAAAGTGGGCCATAAAACTTGAACAAATACAAGAAGCATTTGAAACATTTCGCATGATTGCCGCGTATGAATTGAAAAAAACGACAGCCATCGCACGGCCGAGTGGAATCCAATTATCGCGCATTTGACGTATGCGACCATAGAAGAAGGCAGTAAGGAAGGATGACTTATTTCCAAATTCCTTAGATCTTTCATATATTTTTCTCTTCCCAACTCTTTCTTCCGCTGTCGAGTCCAGTAAAGATCTCCTTAAATGCGATCCAGTAAAGATGTTGAAATCACTATAAAATATTTAATTGATTGGTATTGTGTTTAGTTAGTATTTACAGCATGGCTGCCCGCGATTTGTGTTTAAGCAATAATTTTCTTTAATATCGAGTTTAGTTTTGTGATTCTAAGCGCTGCTCATAAGGTAAGGAAAGAAATGTAATTAAGAGTACCTATTTACCTATACACAGAGTTAGAAACTTTAACAATTTCATTTACATTTCTAGGCCCTATACTATTCTATTCCATGAGACTCATCATGCCTTATTGGTAGAACTAAAATATTTATTACATAATTTGTACATAACTCAATATTAAGCCACTGCTGCCCACGTTACCCTGTGGTCCCTCGAGCCGGATAGATGAAAAATGACCGATCTGCCAATTAAACTAAAAAATGCGCGCGCAAGGCAATTAAAATGATTTACATGTCGATAAATCGTGAAGATACAGCGTAAAACGGTTTTTATATCGCCCCAGTATCGGATTACGGCGTATTGAATGTTTTATTGAATAATGAATATGGCAGCGTGATGGGATAATAAAAATTAAATTGCAAAGTTATAGCTTTTGATTCGTAGGCTTTGTCTAGGGTTCATTGATAAGTGGTTCCATTGAAACATTTTATTTTATAATTATTGAAAGACAGAAAACCCTTTAATTATCATTTAATGTATATTCCTATTTTCATTACGCAAGAGTACAGAGTACAGCTTTTCTCTTTGCAGCTTATGTGACAAAGTTTTCTTGTACTAAGACTTAGGCTGTTAACATGCATTCTAACGCACTATTATTTTTTAGTTATAAAAGTTTCTTAACTCTATCAAATGTCCAAACATTTCAAAATACTTAGGTTGACTTTATAGTTGTTTTCTCTACTAAGCGAAACTACAACTTAAAGGGACTTGTCATTCTAGTAATGACAAGTCAAAACTTGAATTACAAGTCAAAATATTTAATAAAATTATTTGATTAGTTTAAAAAAATATATGATAGTTACTCTTAGCTTAAACTGCTACAAGCTACAACACGTGACAGTGCTAATGTGCTAATTCATAATGATAATTTCTAGGGAAACACTTCAACTTGATGATTAAGAGTGAAATTGAATTTATGGTCTCTGGTATGCTTATTATCTACAGCAATCCATCTTCTGCATTATGAACCATCATTATGTAAGTACCACAATATTACTTATAAATGTTTAATAGTTTTATTATTCAGATAATTAAGGATACTTTTTTATTTATATCATTAAGTACACTTAATATTTAAATGCTGATATCAGCTATGCTTAGCAACAAAAAGTATATGCGAGTTAATAGAATAGCTTCTTATAACTATTATGATGTTATGCTTAGTTAATAACTAATTCTTGTATAAGAATCCGATAGACAAAAAGTACAAGAGTAACCATATCATAACGGAGTTAAGTCTTTTTCTATTTGGTTTTGTCTAGTTCCACTTTGCAACATTGTAACCCCCATTGTAATTAATAAGATGATTACAGTAAAAAGTGTATAAGTCGCATGTAATGATAAAAAATGGAGATAAAACTGTGACAACTCAAATTCAGCTAATGATGGTAGATACCGTCAAGCTATTGCATGTCAAACTGCAATAAACGACAACATGCAGCAGATACTACAAGACAAACTTAAAGTTACAAACAATTTTGAACCTAATGCGTTTAAGGTAAGATTTCAAATAGCTTTTATTTGTGAGGAACATAAGTTGTTTTAAGGGAAAGGTAATAACAAAAGTCATATAATTAAAGGCAATGTAGATATATTATCGTGGTGATGAACAGACAACGTAATAAACGTGGTTATTGCTATCATTCTGATGATGAATGATGGAGGGTAAATATTGTCAAGCGTGATCTGTGTTTACAGACACCGGATTCCGTACACTTAATATGTGATAATAATTATGATTCTACTGATCTATTTCAGTCACAATTACTAATTCTTCAGAGATCAATCGACTATTTACGAATATTTGGCAATACGTAATAACAAGGATTTTTTACAATAAAATACTACTTTTCAATGAAAAACAGCGTCAGAACAATTTATTGATGTAAATGCAAAAATCCATTTCAAGTTGAAAAGCCAACTCGTTGAACACAGACATAGAAAATTGTATCTCTCTCGCCATCGCACTTGTTTTTCGTACAACATAGACGCAGAGCCTATACTCGATGACATCAAATTACTTACAATTAGATAGTATCATTGTCAGCTCTTTTTCACTTAACCGTTTTCTTATTCAGACGAGGAACTTCAAATTATAAGCCGGTCATATTTTAAAAACAGTCGTTCATCTTAATGACAGTTTTATTTTGTTGTCCGACCGGTTTCCTGAAATTGAAATGGACCCATTAAATAGTATTAGCGAGGCCGAGTGTAAATTTACCAAGTTTATATGTAAACATTTCATTTTAAGTCTAACACACTAAACTTTTATGCGTTACCACTTTTGGTAGTTTTATTTGAATCCTGGTAAGGGCATTTATTTGTGTGTTAATCAATATACGACGAGGAAATGCCACCATCATCCTAGGTACAGTCGGCTCCATAAATATATATGCATCTGTATTAAATTTTTAACCCTCTTCTCCTGTAATAAGTTCCGAAGTGTATAGATATTTGTAGACGTGACTGTACAATGCCTCAAGGTCCTATTTTAGATATAAGGTAGGTACAGGTAGGTAGTTAGGTAAGTTACACTTACTGTATATAGGTATTTTGAAAATAAATGTTATCATATCAATTATCAATATTTGGTCCTAAGTTATGCACGTTTTCTATGTATACAAGTATGTATCTCTATATTTATGTGTATCGTCGCCTAGTACCCATAGATTTGCTTAGTTTGGGACTAGTTTGATCTATGTGAAATCGTCCCCAAATATTTAAAAAAAAACAACAGTGCTAAAATATTGTATGATTTATTGGAGCATCGTTCAGCAGTGTTCTTATGGAATACTATAAACAACGTTATAATCTGTACTTTATAAATATCGCTGTCAGTCATCTAATTGACAGATAGAAGTGCTGGAGTAGAAAAATGCATAAGGACGAGCGCGATGTCCAGTATAAATATTATTATAATGTGGTAATATCTTAACATTAATTATAGAACCCACCGTGCAACCAGTTTTTGCGGTCGCTACAATTTGATAGCACAAGGTCACCTTATTCATGTTTAGACGGAAGCCATTTTTTGTTTCCTCTTTGTATGATTGTGTTATTTATTGATACTGTCAAATTAAGATTTGCGAGCAATTTTTCACTTTTATCCTTTCAAATTGAGTCATATTTTAGGTATCATTCAATTAATTTTCACTGGGCAAAAGTAAACTTTGAATGTTATTTTAAATTTCGGCAACGTGGTAAGCCGACTCAAGCAAGCTTAAGATTAAACATGCTTCTTATCAGAAATAATAGGTTAAAAAAATAATATTGTCCTCGGCGGTATTTTATTGAATCTTATTTATTAATGTCTACTTGAACTTTATTATCATTGTAATTACCTAGTCGTAATTTGCTCAGTGATTAAATATTCATTCACTCTACAAACAAACAGTTACATTTATTTATGAATTATATAAATAACACATTAATGTTTCGTTAAATCTAATTGGTGAAGTGTGATCAGGCCTCAATATCATCAAACCAGAGTTTTAACTGTTCAAACATGCAAAATGCTCATTTATAAACAGACGAAACGAGGTCAAAAACATAACCAGCTCAATCAACATTAATTTAATTCCATTAAAATCACGAAAACATATTTTATAAATACATATAATAAATTATAACACACACATTAATATTCATGTCGCATAAACAGACGTGATATAAATTAGATTTATAAAAAATATTGATAGTGTCGAAAAAAATGTGTTCAGTATTAATTAGTTGATTTCTTTGGTAATTTATTTAAATATGCGTGTGCGCGTTTGAAATAATAATGTGATCAAGATGAGTAATCAAATTTAAAAAAAATGTGTGCTTATGATGAATATTTGTTCCTGAGTTATGTTAGGATACAACCCTAACAGAACTCGATAGGTATCTCGAGCGCGTTATTGCGTTTCATCATTATGCCAAATGACACCAAACTACTCATCATCATTGTCTTTCATCGTTGCCTGTTTTTATCTAATTTCCTCAAAGGTTAACTGGAAGAGATCCCTCATAGGGATAAGTTCGCCTTTGTTGTATCAAATTGTCTATGTTACTGTGTTTCTTGTATTTCTTGTGTTATTGTACAATAAAGCTTATACATACATACATACATACTACTGGGCATATTCTACTTATTAATGAAAGGCTCTATAATCCTAACCGCCAGGGTCCTTACCACGGCGTCTTATCGCGATTTAGTGTAGTTCTTAACTGTGCTCAGTTGTATGGCAACGACTCAGTTTAGATCTCAAAATGAACCGCGTTAAGACGTCATGGTTAGGCCAGATCATAACCCTAACAAATCAAGATTTAAAATCTGAATAACACTCTAATTGATATTATCCGTTCCTTAACCTGCCCATTTAATTTATTCACTTAAAATAACCGACACGTTTACATTTCCGTCCTTTTCATATAATAATATAATCCATAATTTATAGCAAGATTACGTTATGATACCACTTAACGTGAAAATCACTTAATCGAGGTAATTATTCCATTAAATTATGAAATTCCTTCTTAATGTTATTAAAAAGGGATTTTGCATATTATAAACTCATTTAAGTTAATTACGATGAAATAAAACAAACCCAAACATTATAATTAAGCTATTGTTATGATAATGCCATGTTTTCGCGTTTTTGTTTGCGTTTTAGAGATTATACGATATCTTAATTCAATTCACTCGAGTAATTAATTCTGATTTTAAATACTTAATGGGTGACCTTAATCAAATAAGGCACATTTGAAGTAAGTATGTAAAGGCTTGCCACTAAAGTATTAGGATTGTAATAAAAGTCAACATACAACGTATTTCTGAATTTAAAGTTAACTTTTAATTTTAAGTTTGACGGTTATTTTTATTACAAAAACAATACCTATGTTTTGGCTACAAAATAAATAACTACGATTTCTGTTACATGTGTGGAATGGATCATAATTCCATTTCACGCAGGTGACAGAAATCGTAATTATTAATTTAAAATATCAATCAGAATATAACTCGGATAGTTAGCATGAATCATTTTGAAGATATCAATCAGATTAAAATAATTTTTAAGAAAAAAAAACCGACTTCATTTGGTTCCCGGTAAAAGTGAAATTTTGAATTTGTTTGAGTTTTTTTTTTAATACTACGACGGTGACAAACAAGCATACGGCCCGCCTGATGGTAAGTGGTCACCGTAGCCTATGGACGCCTGCAACACCAGGGGTGTTACATGCGCGTTGTCGACCCTTTAAAAAAAAGGAGGAAGCCAGTTTACTTCACAAATATCCAATACACCGCAAGTGTACGATCGAAAATTGAGGAGCTTTCTTAATGTCCCAGGGCTTATATCATTACATGTGAAGTATAATCAAACGGAACTTCCTTGTAGACCTTTAAAACAAACAAAATAATGTGTTAAATTGGATGACAGACTGTAAATTATCGAGCAGTTTTATTATGCCATCCCTGATTATCAACATCCAGCAAAATGATGGCCACAGTAAGAAAATGCGTAAGCTAATTATGAACACCCTCTAATCACAATGATGATGATGTGCCGTTCAAATTTGAGGAGTTCTCTGAATTCTTCAAGAAACCCATCATCAGAATAGAAATCAAATCAAAAACATGAATGTCACAACTAGGATAATAAGGTTCTAGGTTTATCGACCAGTTCCACTTTGCCATCCCTGGTCTTCATCATCAGGTCCACTTCATCAAAATGTTGGCTCCCCCAAAACAATGTTTTAGTTACTTAAGGAAACCCTCAAATCAGAATGCATGTGCCGTTAAAATTTGAGGAGTTCTCTCAATCCCTCACGAATTCCATCATCAAAATAGAACTATAATCAAATAGGACTATCTTGAAGGTATTTCCTTACAAAGAAAAGATGAATGTCTCAAATCGGATGATAGAGCTGGGAATTACCAAGCAGTTCCACTTTGCCATCCCTGGTCTTCATCATCAGGTTCACTCCACCAAATTGAAGATGTTCGTAAAGAAATGCTCGAGTGTCTTAAGAAACTACCCAAATCATCATGCATGTGCCTTTCAAATTTGAGGAGTTCCCTCAGTTCCTCATGGATCCCATCATCAGAAATTGATTTTGAAAGAAATGGAACTAATCTGGAACCATCAATTTTCATAAAAATTTTTTTTTAATCGGATGATAGTCCTGGGAATTACCAAGCAGTTCCACTTTGCCATCCCTGGTCTTCATTATCAGGTCCACTCCTCCAAATTGATGATGTTCGTAAAGAAATGCTCGAGTGTCTTAAGAAACTACCCAAATCATCATGCATGTGCCTTTCAAATTTGAGGAGTTCCCTCAGTTCCTCATGGATCCCATCATCAGAAATTGATTTTGAAAGAAATGGAACTAATCTGGAACCATCTATTTTCATAAAAAAAAATATTTTTTTAAATCGGATGATAGTCCTGGGAATTACCAAGCAGTTCCACTTTGCCATCCCTGGTCTTCATTATCAGATCCACTCCACCAAATTCATGATTTTCGTAAAGAAATGCTCAAGTTTCTTAAGAAATCACCCAAATCAGCATGCATGTGCCTTTCAAATTTGAGGAGTTCCCTCAGTTCCTCATGGATCCCATCATCAGAAATAGATTTTGAAAAAAACGGGACCAACCTGGAACCATCTACTTTAAGAAACCAAAAAAAGGAGTTCTGAGGTAACATCCATTAAAAAAAAAATAATAATAATAATAATAACCCCCCTAGGGATTAACCTTGGCGTGGTGGGGGGGCTTACGGGATGGTGATACTAGCACAAACGAGGTCAAAACACCTAGACCACACCCCAAACTGGGAGATACAAAATATTTGCCAATACTAACTAGGCGTACCCTTCCTAAACCAAGATCCCAATCTTTCCTATCTCTTCTTCTTTTCCTTCCCCTATAAAATAAATATGCAGTTACGTTCGAGAAGTCTACGTCCAGGGCCGCTGCCCGAGGGTGAACGTCGGGGCGCATCTGGAGCCGTTGCTGGATGCCACAGCATGCGATCCAGCGGCGATGCGGAGTTGAGCAGGCGGACTCCCATCGAAAAATCTGTTACAGCCGCAGTCGGGCCGCTGCCCGAGGGCGATCGTCGGGGCGCACCTGGAGCCGCTGCTGGGTGCCACAGCATGCGATCCAGCGGCGATGCGGAGCTGAACAGGCGGGCTCCCATCGAAGAATATATTACAGCCGAACATCATCCACCTCGAGAATCTTCTCCAATTACGTCGTGTCCTTCAAATCCTCCATCACCAGCTTCTTTATTTTCTTCGATTCCGTCGTCTCCAGCGTCTTACATGAATATTCACGATTTAGAGAGCTCTTCAGCATATACGTCACCATCTATTTCTACGACCGAGGACGTTGTGCAGGAGGCAAGTACTGCCAACCAGCCTGCACCCGCCACGGCTCGTCTAAATGTACGCAAGAAATGGTCTCACGATATGAACATTTTTATCTTGCGCACATATTTTAGAATCACATCTCTTGAAACTGAAACTAAAAAATATCTGCCACAGCTGCACAAAGAATTTAGCAAACAATTCCCGACATTTAATGTGAGTAGACAACGATTGGGAGATCAACGTAGGGCCATAGTACGAAGTAAACTCCTCTCCGAAGCAGAAATTGCAGAAACTAGAAAACTAGCAGAGCACGATATCAGACAGAAGCTTTCTACCTCCCATTCATCACAAACTGTCACACGAAATACTATGGACAGTACTCAACGAATGAGCTGGCCAAATGACATCAATGAGTCAATAATAAGAGAGTATTACAGAATAACACGGTTAGAGACAAATACAACTGCTTACAGAAAACCATTATATCAAACTGTTATCGCCAAACACCCCGAACTGTCGCATGTATCGGAACAACGAATAGCAGACCAGCGTAGAGTTATTATCAATAATAAATATGTTAGTGAACAACGACTGCAGGAGATTAGACACGAAGTGTCGTGCGAACTTAACCTAGATGACAACATAATTAGTACTAGGGACATGAGTGAAAGCCAACAGACAGACCTACACGATGAAATACCAATTACAGGAAACAACTCTTTAGAAGGTAGTCTCGATACCCCAGCAAATATTTTAAACACATGCGACACTGAAACTCAAATACAATCAGACTATCTTCCATCGACGATACAAAACGAAATAGAAAAGGTCTTCCTAGCCGCTAGGGAACAGTTTAAGAACTCAGAACCCACCAATAGACCAAACATTCCTAAACAAAAACCATCTAAAAAGCTTGCCACCATAGTCCATTATATAAACAGTATATTACTCCCAAAATATTTACCACAAGACGCAGATTTTAAAACCACTCAAACAACTCTTTACTGTGCTGCTGTGACAGCCGCCACCCAAAACGGTTCTAAGATTAGGGACTCGCAGTCATATCATCAATACAAAAACCAGCCTCCAAATTGGCAGAAGAGACTACAAGACAGAATTACAGATTTAAGAGCTAAAATAGGCAGACTCACTGAATTTATCAATGGTAACACTAGCCCGAGACTTACTAGACATATCAATTTAATCAAGCAACAGTATAAACTTCACTCCCGGCATGAAGGTGAAAATACACAGCTTACCCATTTTCTCGACACACTCAAGCAAAAACTGAGCGCGCTCACTAGTAGAATCCGACGATATAAACTTACGACTCTTAGAAAAGCACAGAACAAATTGTTTGGAAATAATGAAAAAGTGTTTTACAGGGCATTAAAAAACTCTCACGTCAGTATCAACGAACCGCAACAAAACTCCACCGAAAATTGCGAATACCCAACCGCAGAACACGTGCATAAATTTTGGTCTGATATCTGGTCCAAACCAGTAGAACATCTAAATTCCGAGTGGATTGAGGCTGATAGAGAACTATTTAGCTCCATGCCTGACATGGAATTTGAACACATTAGTCTCGATCTCCTGCAATCAGTCATTACCAAGACTCATAACTGGAAAGCCACTGGTTCCGATAATATTCACAACTACTGGCTAAAAAAGTTTACATATTTACACCCTATTTTATTAAAACATATTAACCATTTTATCCATTCCCCTTACGCATTACCTCACTATATTACACAAGGAACAACTTACATGATAGCCAAAGATGAAACTGACAGGAAAAACCCGGCTAAATATAGACCCATTACTTGCTTGCAGAACATTTATAAAATCATGACATCTTGTATCAGCAAACTTATTTACAGGCACATCAATACGCACAATATACTAGCAGAACAGCAGAAAGGGTGTCGACCCAATAGTCAGGGCTGCAAAGAACAGCTTAGTATAGATGGCGTCGTTTCCAAACATGCAAATAAAAAGAAAAAAGATATCTATACTATGTATATCGACTATAAAAAAGCGTTCGATTCAGTCCCGCACACTTGGCTTATATATATACTTAAACACTATAAAGTCCATAATACCATCATTACTTTCCTAAAAAATACCATGTCACACTGGTCTACCGTTCTTAAAATTTCTAACAACGCCAATAACATCGAAACGCAACCAATCAACATTCGCAGGGGTATCTTCCAAGGAGACGCATTAAGCCCACTATGGTTCTGTCTCGCACTCAATCCGCTCTCAAATCTGCTTAATAATAGTATGGCTGGATTTAAACTAAACCATGGCAATTCTACGCACACATTATCTCATTTGATGTACATGGACGATATCAAACTGTATAGCAGTAATTTAAGTGACATCCATAGACTCGCAGATATCACACAGACCTTTTCATCCAGTATACACATGGAATTCGGCATTGACAAATGCAATATTCAGTCGATTCGGGATGGCAAAATAGAACAAAACAGTTACACGCTTAACAACGGAGAGCGAATCGACCCGGTAGATAAAGAAGTCGGCTACAAATATCTTGGCTATCAACAGTCACGACAAATCCATCATAAAATAATTAAATCAACACTCAGACAGAAATTTTCAGATAGACTTCACAAAATTCTAAATACCCACCTCAACTCACGCAATACCATTAAAGCAATAAACACATATGCAATTCCAATACTCACTTACTCGTTCGGTATAATACAGTGGTCTCAAACGGATCTAGGCAACCTTCAAAGAATGATTAACACTCTAATGACTAAGTACCGTAAACATCACCCACGAAGCTGTACCCAAAGACTGATTCTCCCAAAGGCAGAGGGAGGAAGGGGCTTGATGGATATTAAAAATCTTCATAATAAGCAGGTAAGCTCTCTTAGAACATTTTTCCGTGAGCAGTCATCCCGATCTCAACTACACCAAGCCGTAGTAAAAGCCGATCAAAAACTTACACCACTAAACCTGAGTGATAGCACTACACAAAAAAATGAAAAAAGGATCGACGCTCAACAAAAATTACAAGCGTGGGTTCAAAAATCTCTACATGGCAGGCATCGACTAGATTTGATAAACCCAAACGTCGACAAGCTGGCTTCTAACATGTGGCTTAGAAAAGGTGAGTTGTTTCCCGAGACTGAGGGGTTTATGATAGCCATCCAGGACCAAATAATAGACACCAGGAACTATAGAAAACATATCATCCGCGACCGAAACCTAACTACAGACTTATGCCGACGCTGCCACGCTGCCTCAGAGACCATCCAGCACATTACCGGAGCATGCCGATCCATTACACAGACGGACTACAAACACCGACACGACCAAGTAGCTGCCATAATTCACCAGTACATCGCACTTAAGTATCACCTTATAAACAATAGGACCCCTTATTACAAATATACACCGCAAACAGTGTTAGAGTCACCCGAGTACAAACTGTATTGGGACAGGACTATAATAACCGATAAAACAGTTCATTTTAATAGGCCGGACATTACACTTCACGACAAAGCTGCAAAGACTGTATATCTGATTGACATAGCCATTCCAAACACTCATAACCTTGCCTCCACACATACCGAGAAAATCAGCAAGTATACAGATTTGACTATCGAGATAAAAAACCAATGGAGAGTGAGCACAGTTAAGACGATTCCCGTTGTCATCTCATCCACAGGAGTGATTCCCCGTACTTTACACGATGGCCTTAAAACACTTGAGGTTCATCCCTTAACATACATTCTTCTACAAAAAGCAGTTATTATGAATACTTGCAGATTAGTACGTAAATTTCTATCTTTAGAATAGTAAAACGCAAAATTCCATATTCGTTTGGCCAAAAGCCCGCGATTATGGAAGTAAAATTACCTCCACTTAGGAGAGAAAAAGAAAGTACGAAACATAATAATAATAATAAGACCCGCGGGGGCAGCTTGTGGCGAGCTGACGGTGAGTGGCGACACCGCGGACCCCTATTCCAGAGGGTTCTTTTATAAGGCCCTCACCTCTGTGCTTGCCTTAGCTGGCTGGCCAGAGTGGATTCGCAAGAGCGGGACCTATGCTCCAGGTTGGAAGTGTAAAATGTCATAACGCCGGCGGCCCGCTGAACGGATCACCGGAATCTGGCTACCGCAGACTCACCTCTCGACAACCTCACAGCCGCTCCGAAGTGTTGCTCCATTGTCGCACTGTGCGTGCGGCCATTGTGGGGCCCACTAAATGAGTTGGCAAGTCACCGCCTGCCTATTACAATTTGAGACTGATTGTCACGGCAGGCGTCCGCTAGTCTCCTCCCATAACCCAATATCCAGACCATCCAACATTCACATCAATAGCCCAATGACCTTAGATCCATCGCAGCCAATGTGCCGCATTTCAATAGTCCTTGCACCTGGCGGGGACCATCTCCGGGTGTATCATATTGTGCGCTCGGAGATGGTATCCGCCACGTGTATCCCTTGCCTTATATTAAAGTGTCTTAAAAGGCCTCTGCGCTGTTGGCTTCGGCCCCACGCACGCCTTTCAAAGGTCCGGGACCCCATGGTCCCGAGATATGCCAAAGACATACAAATAATAATAATAATAATGGCGTAGGGATGTGACGACCCCATCGCCCACTGGTTTCCACCGGTGCAATCAGTCGACGCAGGGCAGCTTGTGGCGAGCTGTTGGGGAGTAGCGACCGCACGTACCTGAGCGCTCCTGGGGGACTCCGTCGTCCGACCAAGTCCTCCGCCTCTGGCTTGCCTTAACCGGCCGTCCAGAGTGGGGTCGCGAGAGCTGTGTTCTCGAGGGTAGATGTGGAAACCTAAGTGGCGAGTTGGCTATATGTTTAAAGTCCAGTGACACCTCTCTACCCCCAGCCCTCATATCGGTGTTGCCCTCGAGCCATCTTAGATGTCGCTTTTTGTGGGGGCCCATCTTATGTGGGCGAGTCACCGTCTGCCGGAAATAAAATTGATTACCGTTTTGTTAGGCAGACGTCCGATTTTATTCTCCATAACCCAGTATTTAGTCCACCGCTTTCACCTAATAGTCCAGCATATTTTAGATTCCATTAAATCTCAATAGTCTATACACCCTGGCGGGTGCTGCCTCTGCGTGCGTCCCATGACTCGGGCAGGTGCAACATCCGCTCGGTGTACCCCTTACATTTCATTAAATTGTCGAAAGGGCCTCTGCGTGTTGGCTTCGGCTCCGCGCACGCCTCCCAAAGGTCCGGAACACCATTGTTCCGTGATGGGAAAGACATAATAATAAAAAAAAAAAAATGCCGTTGACACTGACGGACACGTCTAGAGAAAATTTTATTCAATATTTATATTTTGTACTATAGTTTCGCCCAATCTCAGTTTTTAGTGTTGTGTAATTATATTTACGTCCCCCAAATGATGTGTCGTTACAAAAAACACGATTACACAGGCTTTTGATACACCAATTTACTTTTGATCACAACTGTCAAATGGCGAACTACAAAATAAAATAAAATGCTCACAAGATCGCGGACGAAAGCGGCCCAACCACGAAGCGCACGACCCACACCCTCGCCCACGCCGTCCAGCTCCTCGCAACCGTCGTCAGGCGACGAATATGCCACAGCGCCTGACGCGAACACCAGCGAGTCGAGCAGTGACGAGCGCGGGCAGTCGCCCTCGCCACCACCACCACCAGCGCGACGAGGACGACCTCCGCTGCCGGCACGCTTGGGGCCTGCGGGGCATTCTGCTCCGCCAACGGCTCCCGCTGCCGGTGGTGTAGTGCGCCGCATGCGATGGACTCAGATTATGAATGAGAACTGCATGCGCGCCTACTATGGGGCTACAGAGGGGGGAACCCGGCTATCCGCGTACCGTGCTAGGATGTTGCCTCTGTTTCAGGCTCTTGAACCTGCCATCACTGTTTCGGAGCAACGATTATCGGATCAGGTGCGCGTCATTCAGCGGTTAAAGCGGTTGGATGACGTGACGCTCGATCGGCTTCGCCTGGAGGCTCTCACTGCTGCCGCAGTCTCCACTTCGGCACGAGACCCGCCCGCCATGTTGCCGGATCCGGTGCCCGCACCCGACCTGGCATCGGAGGCACCGCGGGCTGATCCCAGTGCTGACGAGGAGGAGTTTGCTAATCAGAGTGTGAGTACTTCAGCTAATGAGCAATTGAGGAGGACTTTGGAAGAGGTAATTACGCAGTATCGGTCCACAAACAATTCTAGGCCACGATTACCACGTTTGCCAATGAATAGACGTAATCTAGCGCTAATGAGTGCCCTGAATGATTTGCTAGAACCGTATCTACGGTCTAGTAAAGATTTAGATGATACACACTCGATCATGTACTGCGGGGCCATCTCGGCGTGCCGTGTTGCTCGAGTCAAGTTTCCGGACGCTGAACGTGCACCTAGGACCGCCGGGGGTGTCCCCGCGTGGCAAGTGCGGATCGAGCGACGTATCAACTCATTTAGGACTCTTGTTGCAAAGCTGATCTGCTTCAGGGGGGGTAATAATCGCCCCCGAGTAATGCGTTTTGTGAACCAGGCGTTCGCGGGGACGGGTATTGAGCCCCGTGACTACATGGCCAATGTCACAGAACGCATTGACTTTCTGAAGCAGAAAATCTATTCATGGGCAAACCGTATTCGTCGCTACAGAAAGCGTGTGGACCGATTCCAGCAGAATCGTCTTTTCCAAAGTGACCAAAGGAAAGTATACCGAAGGTGGGAGGAAACTAACCTGCGTGTGCCCGACGCGCGACCGCCGGATGCTGCTGCCATGTCTGATTTCTGGCGTAGCATCTGGTCGGTGCCCGTTGAGCACACGGAAGGTGAATGGATGAGCGTTGTTGAACGTGAGTGCGAGGCCATCGAACCAATGGGGGCTATCACCATCAGCCCCGAAGACGTAAGTTGTGCCATCCGTACGGCTCAAAACTGGAAAAGTCCTGGACCGGACGGATTGCACAACTTTTGGCTAAAATGGTTTCGATGCTCGCACTCACGGTTGGCTGCGCAATTTCAACAAGCCCTTGAGCTTGGTTCCCTGCCACCTTCCTTAACAACTGGTATAACTTTCCTGCTCTACAAGTCCGGTAGTACCACGGAAGCTAAAAACTATCGACCCATCACGTGCTTGCCCACGCTTTACAAGCTCCTTACATCCATTTTGAGAGCAAAAATTAACGCGCATATTGTCGCAAACAATGTTTTGGCCTCTTCTCAAAATGGTTGTAGGGTTGGGTCCCGTGGTACTAAAGAGCTCCTCCTCATCGACATGGCCATTTGCCAACAAGTTCGGCGGAACAAGGGAACCCTCTCAGCCGCTTGGATTGACTATAAAAAGGCCTATGATTCGGTGCCTCATTCATGGCTGAGAAGGATATTGGAGCTGTATAAACTTGATGCAGCTTTAATATCCTTCCTAGGCGCGTGTATGGGGCAGTGGACCACAGTCCTTTGTCAACCAGGAGACAGAGATGGTCCCCCTGGGCCGCAGGATTTTATAAGGATAGAGCGGGGAATATTCCAGGGTGACAGTCTGAGTCCCCTGTGGTTCTGCCTAGCTTTGAATCCTCTCAGCACCCTGTTGAAGGATTCAGGGCTAGGTTGCCGGCTTCGGAGAGAGGGTGAAGTCATTTCTCACCTTCTGTACATGGATGATCTCAAACTATTTGCACCAAATGACCGAGATTTGTTGGAGCTATTGCAAACCACCGCAGTTTTCAGTAGAGCCATCAAAATGGAATTTGGTGTCGATAAGTGCGCGATTATGCATGTACAGCGGGGGAAAGTAGTAAATTCAACAAATTTACAACCTTCTGAGACAATGTCGTTCAGATCTATCTCTGAAGCAGAAACCTATAAATACCTTGGTATGTCACAGTCGTTGGGTATTGAGGACGCTGGTATTAGACAGGCGACGAAGGAGCGCTTCTTTGGTCGGCTGACAAAAGTACTTAACAGTCTTTTGTCAGGTGGCAACAAAGTGCGCGCCTTTAACGCTTGGGTAATGCCTCTGCTCACATACTCCTTTGGCATACTAAGATGGACCCAGACCGAGCTGGATGCCCTGGATCGGAGAGTTCGCCTACTGCTCACCACACATCGTATGCTACACCCGCGCTCGTCTGTTATGAGATTGTACATCCCACGGAAATGTGGAGGTCGCGGCTTTTTAAACGCCAAAAACCTTCACAACCGTGAGGTGTACAATCTTAGGAATTATTTCCTTAACAACGAGTGTGGGATGCATCGTGATGTGGTGGCAGTAGACAGAAATCTCACGCCGCTCTCCTTGGCAAAAGAGAATTGGCGCAAACCTGTGGTACTAAGCACCGAGGACCGCAAGACGGTATGGAAGAGCAAAGAGCTACACGGGCGGTTCTACAAGGCCCTCATGGGCCCCGACGTAGATCTGCCCGCGTCGGTGAACTGGTTACGATTCGGGGACCTCTTCGGAGAAACCGAAGGTTTTGCCTGTGCAATTGCGGACGAAGTTATCATGACGAATAACTATCGGAAATATATCCTGAAGGACGGTACGGTCGACATTTGTCGGGCATGCCGCCGTCCCGGAGAGTCACTCAGGCATATTATTTCTGGTTGTTCTCATCTTGCTAACGGCGAGTACTTGCACAGACATAATCTCGTAGCCAGGATTATTCACCAGCAACTTGCTCTTAAATACGATCTTGTGGACCACGAAGTGCCGTACTACAAGTACGCACCTGCACCAGTTCTCGAAAATGGTCGTGCCACGCTCTATTGGGATCGATCTATCATCACGGACAGGACTATTGTAGCCAATAAGCCTGACATCGTGCTGGTAGATCGATCGCAGCGCCGGGCCGTGCTCGTCGACGTCACCATCCCCCATGACGAGAATCTCGTGAAAGCCGAGAAGGACAAGTCCAGTAAGTACCTAGACTTGGCTCACGAAATAACCGCCATGTGGGATGTTGACTCGACGATCATTGTTCCGATAGTCGTTTCAGCGAACGGTCTCATAGCGAAGAGTCTCGACCAACATCTTGAGAGACTCTCGCTAGGTGGATGGATCAAGGGTCAGATGCAGAAGGCAGTAATCCTGGACACAGCGCGTATAGTCCGGCGGTTCCTTTCTCTGCGGCCCTAACCACCGGCAGCCTGGGCCCTGCCCCGTTGCCGGCGGCACTCTAGGTTAGGTTTTTATAATATGTTTATATGTATTGTTTTTGTATGTGTTTTTGTATTTTACTTTTATAATCATATTATATAGCCTAACCTAAGATAAAAAATAAATAAAGTGAATAATAATAATAATAATGTGACGACCCCATCGCCCACTGGTTTCCACCGGTGCAATCAGTCAACGCAGGGCAGCTTGTGGCGAGCTGTTGGGGAGTAGCGACCCCACGTACCTGAGCGCTCCTGGGGGACTCCGTCGTCCGACCAAGTCCTCCGCCTCTGGCTTGCCTTAACCGGCCGTCCAGAGTGGGGTCGCGAGAGCTGTGTTCTCGAGGGTAGATGTGGAAACCTAAGTGGCGAGTTGGCTATATGTTTAAAGTCCAGTGACACCTCTCTACCCCCAGCCCTCATACCGGTGTTGCCCTCGAGCCATCTTAGATGTCGCTTTTTGTGGGGGCCCATCTTATGTGGGCGAGTCACCGTCTGCCGGAAATAAAATTGATTACCGTTTTGTTAGGCAGACGTCCGATTTTATTCTCCATAACCCAGTATTTAGTCCACCGCTTTCACCTAATAGTCCAGCATATGTTAGATTCTATTAAATCTCAATAGTCTATACACCCTGGCGGGTGCTGCCTCTGCGTGCGTCCCATTACTCGGGCAGGTGCAACATCCGCTCGGTGTACCCCTTACATTTCATTAAATTGTCGAAAGGGCCTCTGCGTGTTGGCTTCGGCTCCGCGCACGCCTCCCAAAGGTCCGGAACACCATTGTTCCGTGATGGGAAAGACATACAAATAATAATAATAAAAAATTCAGACGAATTGAGAACCTCCTCCTTTAGAAATATTGAAGTCGGTTGATAATAGAGCCAGAGCGAGAACATCATTGGCCTTTACATCAACGGAATGATCATCTATGCAGCATCCGAAGAAGTGCGGCACTTAAGTATATGACTCGTAAGGCTGATACGCAAGCGACAGCCATGACCACATATATAACAGTCAAAAGTCAGACCTGGGCTCTTACCATGACGTATTAACGTGATTCAGTTGACGACCTAAACTGAGTCGCTTCCATACAACTGAGCCTAAACCGAATCGCGTTAAGACGTCATGGTAAGGTCCCTGGTAAAGTTGACAGCGCAGCGCGTTGGTGTCTTTGTTCTGTAAAGAAAACACTAACTACTATTTATTTATATATTTTATTATCATTGACCTGAGGTATGAATGGTTCGTAGATAGTAATGGATACAAGCAAGAAATTGGTATCGGTTATGGTTCCTAAAATTACTTCATTTTCTTGCTCCGGATAATAAAAGTTTATTTTACATTTAAACATAGACAATGCAAAAATCAAAATTCCATATATTATGTATTATTGTCTATAGTAAAAAAATACAGGAAAGATTAATATTATTACTATTTAAAATGTCACTTACATAAACAATGCACATTTGTAGCGTCATTATTAAATACAAGTATGACTATAATAATTGCTATAGTAATTTGCGATTACGCAATACATCAATTTATGAATTAGTTTACGTACCCGTGCACCTCTAGCAAGTACCTACATCTTGGTTTAAAAAAAATATAAATAAATAATATTGTGGGACAATCATACACACATCTACCTAGTTCCACGGTAAGCTGAATAAGGTTTGTGCTGTGGATACTAACTAGATGACGCGACGATATATAATATAAATACTTATATACATAAAAAATATCCATAACTCAGGAACAAATATGATAAACACACAAATAAATAAGACCGCCTGTTGTTTGCCTCTGTGTAATCAAATGTTTGTACCTTGTAAATGTTTTTTTCTTTCTCATGTACTGAGGTGTGCAATAAAGAGTATTCTATTCTATTCTATTCTATAAATACCCTGACTGGAATTATTTAGTAACCGGGATCTCCTGCTTCGTACTTCGTAGGCAGGGTCACTACCAACTAGGCTAGGAGGCAGTTAAAACATAACGTAACGTAACTATATTATAAATGCAATAATAATTTGCGACTACGCCATACGATCTATGAATTAGTTTACGCTCACAATCATCCATCACGTGATAAACAAAATCACATCAGTCCTGGTGTGCGACCCGTACACAATCAATCACTGAAAAGTAATTGAATTCTAATCAAAAACTAAGATTAAAAAGCAATAATTCTTTTTATACCTACGTAATGATACAGGGCTTACCATGAACATCAAAAATTTTGTACCTCTGTGTATTACGCTTTGTATTACAATTCATGCAAAAGAGACACGGTTAACAATTCCTTTTCTGATATTAACTGTAGGCTCTTAGACAATTCAAAATGTTTTAAACACTCGACATTGAAGACAATAGCTGTCCCGTACAATCGTATTTGCAGTAAGACTGTAAGAGTTATACGTTCTAAATTGATGATTATTTTACTGTATTTTTTTTTGTCTTGTGTTAAGACAAGCCGCTCTTAATATGCGTTTGTACGGAATATCGGTAGATGGCTCCGTAGAAAGCCCAAAAGAACGATAATATGTGGCACGCAGTCGTGTTCAGTGTATTGCTGGTACATGTGGCAACACAGGAAAACTGCACGAAGGCAGGAGTTGGAGTCAGCCAGTGTGAGTCAAATCTTCTACTTAAATGTAAACGATAGAAAAATTAAATGATAGAAATAAACCGGCCCCTTTTTGACCACGCTGACAATTGTGACAATTCATAAACATAGTGAATTTCTGGTGTTTCAGGCATCCTTAGACTACGGAAATGGAAATCGCTCATTATCGAGGTGATGTGCTTGTGCTGCATGCCGGCGGAGTGCTTGCCACCATTTCGATAATTTAAATAAATTCGTTATATATCATTATAAATTGAAAGAGATGTTATATACTACAGAAAAAATGACCAAGGCCCCCGGTGAGCAGGTCTGGGATCGAATCAGCGACACCTCCTGCTTTCGCGGCAGACGTGAAAAAAAATCATGAATCAAAACATTTATTACATTTAATAAATGACTTGATTCGTGCTTTACAATCGTTATATATCGTCAGTGAATAGATATATTTTTTGTGAAGACTTTATTTTTTGACAATTGTCACGTCGAAATATAATTTCTCTTCCTGTGTCGAAATTTCGTGACATAAATTGTGTTTCTTGTGACAATTATCAAGTATTCTTTTTAGTTGTAATAATTATGTTTATAATTATAAATGACATGTTGGTGGCCAACAAGCATACAGTACGCAAAATAGTAAACGGCGCCCGCCAATGCACGCCTGCAATACCAGTAACAATTATGCTGACAATTGTCACACTTGATGATATAGGTGCCTGGAATCTTACCTTCATTACCTTTATCAACCGACTTCATTATTTCAATAGGTGGAGATTCTCAATTCGTGTGAATGTTTTTTTTAGGTCAGAAATTGTCTGGCTCCTTGCCACTGGCCGTGTCAATGCTGGGCTGCAGATCCTCGCCCTGCAGAGTGGTCCAGGGAGAGTATGCTATTGTCGACGTTGCCTTTACAGCGCGTAAGTACTTATTAAAGTAGAAGGTTCAGGATTAGAGGAAGATCGCGAAGATCTTTTTTTTTAACGTGGAGGAATGCATTTGCCATCCCGCCTAGCCGCGGAACTAGAACAGTCAGGGTTTTTTTGTGTGTTTATCACGAATATATTTGTTCCTTATTAGTTAGGAATGTTACCTATTTATTTTTTACCTATATAATAATATCACGTCGTCTAGAACCCACGACATACGCCCTATTGAGCTTACTGTGGAACTAGGTCGATTTGTGTAAAATTGTCCCATAACAAATATTGCTTTATTCAATTTCAGCTCGAAACATAGAAAACATGACAGCAACTGCATCAGTGTCCGTCGAAATCGGCTTTATTCTTACAATGGAGATGGAACACCAGATAGACTTGGGGGAATACGCTACCACTTGCAAGCATCTATTAAACGCGGAATGCCCAGTGAGAAAAGAGGATCTTCTGTTCTACAGGATCAAGATTTACGTCGAGCGCGTTGTGATTCCTATTATTATCATACCTGTTACTGTAAGTGTCTAAATTTTTTATTTATTATTGTCTTACCAGCCTGTGTTTTTTAATGTAAAATCATTTATGTTTAAAATATATACAGTAAGCGTAATTTACCTACCTCTACCTAACGTCTCAACGCGATTCAGTTGACGACCTAAACTGAGTCGCTTCCATACAACTGAGCCTAAACTGAATCGCGTTAAGACGTTATGGTAAGGCCCCTGAGCACAGTTAAGAACCTAAATGAAATCGCGTTTAGTCGTGATGGTAAGGCCCCTGAAGGCCTAGTATAAAAATTTTACGACATTAACTCCTCGACCGCGTTAGCGTATCGGGAGTTCAAATTATGTTTGCCGTTTATTTAAATCATCCGGCAACTTTCATATTTTGACCCCTCGATACGCTAACGCGGTCGAGGAGTTAATGTCGTACAACTTTTATACTAGCCCTTAGCACAGTTAAGAATCTAAACTGAATCGCGTTAGGACGTCATGGTAAGGTCCCTGCGTCTTAAATAGCTTTAGATTTATGCCATTTGAGTTTATAGGTAGGTAACTAAAATATTAAACAAAATATTTACCTTCTATTACCTGGTACGTATATTTGTTGCATTTCAGTTTATCATGAATAACAATTTGTATTTGTGTTTGGTTTTTCAGGGTTTAACCGCGCCAGTGGAGCTAAGCGTAGTGGACGAGTACAAAAACCCCGTGTTCTGCTTCCGAGCTATTGTTCTTATGGAAGGAATAAAGGAAACAGTAACAAACACGACCTACTCGTACAATACTATTGAACTTGATATCAGCCAAACTACTGAAGAAAACACTCGACCACAGATACCAATAATTGATGAAACAAAATAAAACGTGATGTTTTTTATTTAAAAACATCATTACGTATACTACCGTTAAAACGAATACTTTTGTGAAGAGCTCTTGACATTTGTCGCAAGAGACACGACATCTATCACGAAATTCCGACACAGGATCATTCGCATGTCAAAAACTACCGATAATTCTTTAAAACACTGTTAGATCTCGTGACAATTGTCGTAGTCTTCACCAAGAAAAGATCTATTTACTAACGATACATTACGCTTTTATTTAAATTATCGAAATGGCGGCAAACAAGCATACAGCCCGCGCGATGGTAAGCGGTTTCTGTAACCTATGGACGCCTGAAATGCCAGTAATTTAGTCATTTTCGGAATTTTCACACTTTTCAACGTGGTAAAATTGGGGCCAGGCGTCCTTTAGTGAGGTCAGTGTCAACTCGTGGAGTATGATATGTTTTCGCTCTATCTTCCGTCTGTTGTTGTCACTATGTGCACGGACCATCACTATTTAAGCCGACACGCCATTTTAGCGGGGATTTTCGTTTTGTCGCAGCTTCCTGTGATTCCTAGCATGCTCCGTCCGGCCTTTCTTTGAAATGTTTATTTTGCGTAGGGTTTGCTTTGTTAAACTCAGGCCTTACATGTACCATTTACCATCTGTATAAAAATAAAGCCGAACCAATTCCTCACTTGTTTAGAGATATAATCGGCTAGTTTCCGGACAGCATTGTATGCAAATCGGACGTTATCGGATCGCTTGTTGAGCTGAATAGTTATAACGTGATCCATTGAGGTGTAAAATGGGTGTTCTAACATTTTTTATGGACATTTATTTTCAAAATATATAAAGTAAGTGTAACTTACCTAGCTACCTACGAGTACCTCTACCTAGCTTAAATCTAAAATAGGTCCTTGAGGCATTGTACCTAGGATGCTGGCGGCATTTCCTCGTTGTATCGCAATACTAATACGTTATGCGAGACAATGGACAATTTTGTGGGATTGCAATATTTTAGATATGAAGGCTCGACTGATGGTCAACTTTCAACGAATTAAATTATACGAGATGATTAACTAATATTTTTATTAACGTGTTGCGATGTTAAAACTGAAGTGGAAAACCGTGCGTAGGCCCATATTTATATTTATTTCTTTAGACTGTCATTCTTCGTAGCGTTTTTCTGGCTTTTGATACGGCTCAGGAAGCCTGGAAAATACTAAAGGCAGAATCTTATTGGTGAAGTGTCAATTTAATAATAAAGTTTTTACTTTTTATAATACATCTCCCATTTACAGATTTTATAGAACTTCAGTATTTTTTTAAGCAAATATTGTCAATGCCGGGTTAACCTACCATTTTCGTGTTATAAATGATGTGAAATATGTGTTTCTTACAGTTATAATACAAGCTATAATTACATAAACATTTACTAATTTACGGCCTGAAATGGTTGTTAACTTCTCTTTTACAAATGAAACTAAACATTTGGCTTCAGGCGCTTATAGATAATATTCTCTCCTCAGTATTTATTAGCTTACGCGTATGTGTACATGTATAGGTAGGACAGAATCCTGGACCTAAATGAAAGTCGTCGGAACTTCTCGGCTCATTCGTGGGGGTGCTTGCCCACAATAAGACAGGAGTAAACTTTAAAATTGAATACAAAGTACCATAAATGTTTAGAGATGTCATAAAAATGTGTATATTTTAGGTGCATACTTGAACCATAAATATTCACTAATACCATATCCTCTACAGTAGACAGCGCAAACATCTGCCGTTTCCGTCGCCGCCGACGTGTTGATCCCACACGAGCTGTCAAAACATGCGCTTGCGCAGATTTACGCGTCAACGTCGCGGTATAATCACCGCAGTATACTTAGGGCCAGTTATTTAACTGCATGCTCACAGATCTGTAAGCTTTAATACCCTTTAATTATATAAACATTTCCCAAGTTACTTAGGCCTGAGTTGTTAACTTCTCTTTTACAAATTGCATGTAAGAAACCGTATTGCAGGCATTATACGACATCATCATCTCGTACCGATCGTTATGGCCAATGGCCATCAATTATAGTTTTATCACTATGACAATAATTCATAATAATTCATGTCAGTAATAGACGCAAACGGGCAATGATACGAAATATTATGCTTTTTTATCAACTTCATTTATAACAATGTGACGGCGACGCTTAGAGAAAAACGTAGAAAGCTTGTAAAATAGGTATAAGATAAAAGTTGTGTAATAAACACGTGACATTAAGTGATCACAAATTACACTTTGAATATACAAAGTGAGTGTCAACACAGTGGCTGTAATTTTGCACAACCATCCAGTTAAACTCAAACTCAAAAGCATTTATTGAAGTTGGTCAAAACTCAGCACTTTTCAACGTCAGATTGAATATAAAACAATACACAAGAGTAACACTTAATTCTAGTAAACATGTCAAATAAAAATTGAAAAAAAAACAATGCCAACAGAAATTAAAATAAGATACAGTAAAATAACAAAATAATGAGTATGTCAATTTGATGATTATAATATAAGTCATTCATTCGTTCACTCGTTCATTTTCCGTTCGTTCATTCCCATTATAGTTAAAATACTGTCCGAGTTTATATTGCGATTACGGGATCAGCGAGCAACGAGCTCTGAGTAATGCAACAGATGAATGTGTCTGTGCTATGATTAACAGCTTACGATAATGCTAATGTTCCAGATCTGTATGTTTTAGGTCTGCAGAGGAAGCCACTCTTGTCAAGTGTTCTTATAAGTTACAGTGCTTTTGAGAGCACTTTGTTATGAAGTGGAATTCATCGTCGATATTATCAAGTAGCATTTAGGTACTCTTCCATAAGGACTTTGCTTACTTAATTCAGTCAGCTCATATTTATAGATTACGCCTATAATGAAATAATTTTTTCATCACACTTGCTCGTAAATGGTGATATTGTATGCCAGCATTCTTAGACTTAATTAACTGTATTACGCCCATGGATTTTCAATTCCCGTCATTTTTAATATTTCCAAAAACTGAATTCACAAAAAAAATGTAATTAACAAACTTGCTTACATAACTTCACAAGAATTGGTTGATAAATGCGACCTGTAGAGAACAAATAGATAGACACACGAAAGCATTTTTGCCCAAGCTGAATACGCTTCGCTCACTCGGTCAATAAGTGAGCCATTGAGATCCAACAAATATCATATTGTCAAAGTCAAACAAATGCCATACAGTCTATACAGGAATTAAAGATCTGATGGCTGTATCAATTGCGAGGCCAAACGTCAAAAACGTAACACATTAGTTACAATCGCCAACACAACTGATCATTTGTCATACTTATTACAGCGGGATAAAGATCACTTTAGGTGACCTGTTTTGTACAACTGGCGGGTCCGTTTGAAACGGACTGGCGTTTAATTGCGAATGAAATATGAATGTTTAACATTTAGTTATAATAGTTTCCTGGGTGCAAGAAGGGAGATGAAGCGGGTGAACCAAGGTGGTATGCAAATATCTAACACGTAAGTACCTACATATATTTTGTAATAACTGCATGCGTAGCTAAGATGTCAATTACTTACGCTCCGAAGCGTATCGTAGTTATCTCTCACTATCACTCTTCCTTATTAGTGCGACAATGACATTTGCGTTTTGCACGCTGTAGAGGGACTTATGCGATTCACCCTTTGAAGAAAGTGATCCAAAGTGTAAGCTACTATGTCACTGCTAGTTTTGTTAGTTTAGTTTAGTTTTAGTTTGACGTCGCAGAAGCAATGTATGTGAGGAAATATCAAAGACTGCATACATTTACGTGAGGATTACCTACACAAAAATGGTCTCTGTTGCTGTTTCTCTCCTCTTTACTGCCTGGTCACTTAGCCCACTAGTTGTTTAGTCACCACGATCTATCATCTGCAATTACTGCATTTACTGAGCGTGAGGAATAATTCTTTACATCGCTACCGCCACTGTATAAACTGAACAAGACGGTACTACATGCATGCATGGTGCTCATCCATAGCCCAATATACAACCATCGATTCATAACGCTGCTGTCTCTTCTCGTCTATCGCGTATCTCTCGTGACAACCCTCGCTACAATTATCCAGTCACCCCGATCTATCATCCGCGGCCGCCATATTTTATAGACACTTTCAAAGTGGGCCACCACCACGCTTGATGCCGTACGCTGAATCACGGGATTTTTGTATGCAACGAGATTCATTATAAATCTCGATGTTGTCATACAATCCAATACCGTGATTGCATGCCCTAGTACGATGTGACTCTCCAATTGATAACCTATACTTTTGTAGACCAATATCTATCCGCTGTCTCTAAATCTTATCGCTTATCGCTTGTCCTACGTGACAACCCACGCAACAGTTGTCCAGTCACCCCGATCTGTCATCCGCGGCGGCCATATTTATCGACGTCCAAACCGATTGTAAACGTCAATTAGCACGTGATGTATGCATTTATTGGACGGACGGATTTATGGAAGTTAGTTTGATTGTCGAGGTTGACGTCTGTATTGAGGTGTGGCTTTATCTTTATTGAGGTAATATATGCTAAGTTGATATGCAACTTAAGCACGTTTTCCAACTGATCTTCGGTTTTATATTACCGTTTTAAGTGTCAATGCTTCTGGTAACTGTAGTTACCAGCTGTCATCCTTATTATTGCAATAGAGTCCACCAATAAATATGAAGCAACTGAGTAGATATGTGAGTATCATAAGCTTTGTAAGTAACAAGACAAACATAGGTTACTTTGTTACTTCTTCGAGTCTCAAAACAGTGCTTTTACAAAATGGAGCAAGGCTATTTGCTCGCGCAATCATGCTTTGCAATGAAACTACTAATACAAGTATAACATAGAATATTGTTACAAAGTCTTACAATGAAAGTAACTAAGTAATATAATATTGTCTTCTGTTTCTGCGATTGTTGTTCATTGATATTAAACACTTTATAACGGATTAATCGCGTATATTAACACCATGACTCTACGTGTAGAGCCCTTTACAGCACTCGTTTTAACAAAGTTAGGATGATGACTTAAAGAATGCCAATTTTCCCCGTGATGTGAAATGTGTGAAATGTTACATGTGCAAATTACTACATACAAAAAATATAAAAACAAAGATTGGTCTACTATGCCCAGAGATGCTTATAAAGCTAGTTATACATTGCCTAAAGTGTATTCTACAGTTAAAATTAAAAATTATGAAACCCTGTGAGAATTAACATATTTACATACAACTTACGAACGCTTCCCTAACGGGCTTATGCGGCAGAAAGAAGCGACAAGAAAACTACCCAATTTTGCCTGTTATCCGTTTTAAATTTATTCAAACAAAGTCCAAACTAAGATCTTCCAGTCTTGTGTCGTGCTTGATTCTTGATGAGATGTAATACAGGATTTCAAGCTGGTGGTACCGAAAAACCATCCCCTATTGAAACAAGTAATGTTTTTCGAGCAGCACGTTTCGTAAAAGCTCAAAAATGTATTACTGAGTTAGGCCATAATAGTCGCAACTTAACCAACAAGGCCAAATATTTTTTATGTAAACCTTCTCAATCTATCTATCTAATTACAGACGTCTACTGCTAAACATAGGCCTCTCCTATAGCTTGCCCAAAATACAATCCTGCGCAGACCGCATCCGAGGTCATCCATATCTAATTAGAGACCGTCCCATGCTGTGCTTTCCCACACGTGGTCACCATTTTGCTGCCCCAACGGCCATCCGTTCTCCGGGCTACATGGCCCGACCAATGCCACTTTAACCCAAATACACACGGGAGAAGATGGGGAGTTGGGTGGGGAGCTGCCCTCCTTCTCCTGAACCCTCTCCTTCTTCTTCAACTGAACGCCTCCACCTCTCTATTACATCCCGCAAATTTCATGTTGGACCGATACTACCTGAGCAGATAATTCTTTATTTCGTAACACCCAGTAGCGGCCGCAACGATGTTAAACAAACAATCTGTTTGCCGGACTGATGATGGGTTTAGCAAACGTTGGCAATGTTTTTTGCAGATTATGTCATTATTAGCACGGTCAATTTATTAACAGTACTGTCACTCGTCATATCATCATAGACTTAAGAGTTATTCTTTTGTCGGTGGAGTATTTGCCAGCTCTCTCTATCCTGCGTCAGCACTTTGACCTTTTGATATGACACGGCTTCATCTTTTTCCTTTACTTGTTCTATATAGCTTTGTCTTGGTTTGCCTCTACCTCTTTTTTCCCTCCAGAAGTCATGAGATGATGGAGCTATGGGTGATCCTCCTGTGATTTTCGAAATTATCTGCATTCTAAATTCTCCCAATACACCTTACAATTTTGAGCTCCAACGGACTAATGTAAAAGCGGGCGGAGCGGCTGAAAGCGATGAAATTTTTAAACGTAATAAATATAAGAGTCTGAGAAAACTATTTTGCACCATTTGGGGTCGAAACTCTAGGTCCATTGGGTCCCAGCGCACGCAAAATTTGTAGAAATCGCTAAACGTCTGGTTGATATAACTTGTGACCGAAGAGCTGGTATCTTCCTCACACGTCGTATCAGCATTGCAATGCAACGAGGAAATGCCGCCAGCATCCTAAGTACAATGCTTTAAGCGTATATTTTAGATTTATGGTAGGCAAAGGTAGGTACGTAAGTTACACTTACGTATATATTTTGAAAATAAAAAGTTATAAATCATTTTATGTGTCTACCACGTGGTACGTATGCTTGACAGAGTTATGTTTAAGTAATCGCTATAATATAGTCTGCCAATAGATAAAAAAGTCTGTCTTTAAGAAATTAAAAACGCACTGTACTAATGTGGCATACTATACTGTGTTTTTAGTGTGTCGCTGACGTAATAGTGACTGAGCTGTGGCATAAAACGATAGGGAGAAGAACAGTGACGTAATAGTACCTTATTATTACGATTATTTTGCAAATTATAAGAAAGTGTTCATCCGTTATAGGAACATATAAGTTACTGATGATATAATACATCTCCATTGCCAAGACATAATTTATGTAGGTACATAAATACATGCACAGGTTTATTTTATTATAGGTTTTGTTTACGGTGGTCGGAAGGGCAGGGGTTGATCTAATTTATTATATAACAAAAAAAATTATAATTTTTTAATTAAAAAAAATCCCGTCACTTTTTATAAGTATATTGTGTTCGTTACCAGTAGTCCACGGTATTCGATCCCGCCACTCAATGGGCTGTTATCCCAGAGTCGCGGGCTCGATTCCCGTCCGAAGTCATGAATTTTTCCACTTTTTTTTTTATCTTATTTGGTATCGTCGCAGACGTTTCTGCTTAATAATAATAGCTTAATATGGGGTAGCACATTGTTAGTGGCAAATTCTCAATATAACTTGAGACTCGACTTGCCGATTAAGAAGTACTTTCTTACGGTAGATGTTGCTAAGCGGCATCTTAGGCGCATACAAGGAGAAAGTGTATGTGTGAAAGACGTAAGTAACTGAACGTACGTACCTATTTCGACTTCGTGTTCCAGAATATTCTAAAAAAAGCAAAAAAAACAACCGTAATGCTTACTCTAACACTCCGTTTTGTCCCTAAAGCGAAATCCAATACGACATCTTAGGAATGACATTCGGTTACGAGTATTTGCGTCTTGCTCGTTCACATTAGTGTGTTCATGTAAGAGTGAGCTGTAAAATACTTTCAAAGCTACTCATGGTACTGGCACTTAAGCCGCATCCGGACCTCGCCATATCGCGAATAGGCCCGCTCGATGGACGGCGATAAAAATGCCTGCCCGCAATGGCTCGCCGACTTTAACGTGTATCGGTATGCGTAATTGGTGCAAAAACACTGAATTACTGGTAAGATACAAATTTAACGACATCTTATTCCGCGGGGATCCGAGGGGGGTATATGAAATTTTGGATTAGTTCGAAGCGAGTGGGATCTCACAATCTACTTGTATCCGTCGTTGGTTGGTATGTTTATCGACGATAACTCGAGAACCATAGGTCGTATCGTCATGATATTCGACAGGCACATAGATGAGATAAATATAACTTTTGAGTTTAAATATGACTTAAATCTGTTAATGAGTTACCGAGATAATAGGTCGCGAGTTCAAGTTCAGGCAAAACACTTAGTATTTGTCATTTCAACTGTGTTTTTAAGAGGTATTGGGTGTATTAAAATACATATATCGGGTTACTTGCATCAATCAAGTCGCAAATAGCTCAACATGTTTCGGAACAGCCTATTCATGAGTCACGCATCTGGCTGCGGCGGCTGCTCTGCGCACACTGAAAGGTATGTGCATGGAAGCTTGGGTTCAATGAGGATTACCGCGAGCTGGTTTTTTCCTGGGCGCTAGTGGAACGTGGAAAGTCAGTTTTACAATTTTCTCATACTGACACAGGACGCATGCATGAGTGGCGCCGCTTGGTGAGCGACAATACGGTAGCTCCCATTGCGCGCGCTCCATAAAGGTTGCACGTTTGTACCCGTACCCAACGGATTCCCCAACCCCTGCCAGGTGATCAGCCCATCTTGTGGGGGGCTTTCCCAAACTGCGTCGACAGGTGTGTAGACTCGACAACTCGCTGGCCACGGGCCATCATTTCACCGGGCAATATGTCCTGCCCACTACCCAATCCAGACAACCCAATACGGAAACATTTCCTTAAACTAAAACCAAATAGGCACTATTCTTTTTCTCTTTGACGCTGAATGGACTCAAAATAATTTTCCTGTAAACATAATTAACCAATTTTATTACATAAAACAAATAATATTTATTTTCAAAATATATACAGAAAACATCTGGTTGATGTAACTGGTGACCGAAGAGCTGGTGACTTCTTCGCACAACGTATCAGCATTGCGATACAACGATGAAAATAATGCCGCCAGCTTCCTAGGTACAATGCCTCAAGGACCTATTATAGATTTAAGGTAAGTAGTTAGGTAAGTTACACTTTGAGTGTAATAGTTTTAAGGAATTTTTAATTAATAAATGGATTAGGGGGAGTATAAAAAAAAAGTTACACTTCCTGTATATATTTTATTATATTATCAATAACATTGTCTTCTGTTAACGCGATTGTTGTTCATGGAAATTAAACTCTTTACAACGGATTAATCGCGTTTATTAACACCATGACCCTATGTTTCTAGTTTTTACAGGGTTAAGACGATGACTGAGAGAATGCGAACTCTCCCCGTCGTGACTAATCCATTCTAAAGTGTTACTATCAATGTTTATTACGTATTTGTATTTAATAAACGGCCAGATACACCGTGCTACGGATCACGAGCAGCACCAATAACAGTTATACCTTAAACAGCTAATGTCTCGAGAGCACATCGTTAAATTGTCAGCATGTTTCTCCACATGTAAGCAACTTATATAGCATTACCGACCACTGCTTTCAAAACCTCCTTTAAACCTTCTGTATATCACTGAAATTTAGACTTTAATTAGTTGTATTAGAGTTGATTTCGCTGAGGCAATTGTGAGTATATTTGGAGATTTGTTCTTTGAAAATTTTGTAACTATTTGCAGTCGTTTTGAGCAATGATTTAGTTTTTGCTGGTAAGTATTTATTAGGTTGAAATTGTATAATGACTTACATTAAAAGCGTTACAGGCAATAGTAATAACTTCTAACGTATATCTTACTTGTGATGGTATAATCGAGTTTGTAAATGTTTTATCGAGTAAGTTTTTTGTGATAGCTCTCGATATCATTTAGCTTAAGTTAGCTTAAAATGGATATATTAAGATAAAATACACATTGTATAAAAAATCAACAAACTTGTTTACAAAATTTTACAAGAATTGGTTAATATGCGGCTTGTAGAGCAGAAAAAAAACTAAAGCATTTTTGCCCATGCTGAAACGGAGACACTTCGCTCGTTTTTCTCACTCGGTCAATTAACAAACTCATTATCATATCAATATTGTCTTCTGTTACCGCAATTGTTATTCATTGAAATTAAACACTTTTATTACTCTCTTTGCACAGGGTGTAGAAAAGTCAAGTTAAAGTCGACTAAATAGGGACTTTAAAGATTATCATGTAAAATTAGGAACCTCAAACTTACAAGAAAATTCTAACCGAACAAGATACTCATATCAAAGAACGCAAATTTCAACAAAATAGGTAATGATTTTTCTCAAGTTCCTCCGTTTAGTCCTTTTTGACCCTGCAGCAGATTTGCTATGGATAACCTAAGACCTGTTTACGTTACCACCAATAGCATAATTTCACAACCAGTATGACAATTCAAGATAGAATCATTCCAAAATGGGTCAAATGCAACTTGCATGATTATCTGACCAGACAGAAGTAATAGAAATTAAATAAAACAGTTAAAATCGTCCATCTTTTCAACACCATCCAAACTCTTGGCAAATCATGGTCTGGGGGTCTTTAAATTGAGTTTTTTACGACTCTAACAATAGCGTTATGTTATTGCTTCGATAAAGTGCCGAAGTTTAATCGATTTAGAGCCGATTCTTGGTCGCTCTCTTGGCACACTTTACTAAGTCTTTTAAGAGCTTGTTGTGACTAGATATTTGACAAAGTTATTTGAAAAATAAAAGTATAGAAGTATAAGTTTGCACAAGTAACTTTTTTGATTGACGGGGAGAATTCGCATTATCTCAGTCATCATCTTAACCCTGCGAAAACGAGTGATGTAAAGGGCTCGCGAATAATCCGTTCTAAAGTGTTTAATTTCAATCAATATCATATTTTAATAATCTGTATGTGTTTAAATATTACGAAAGCGTAAACACATTAATTAATCCCGTGTAGTACGTTATAAAGTTTAATTGAATAATAAACCCGTATTTATTAGTTTATTAGCCACCCATTAAGGTCCATACGGCCATGTGATAACAATATTAGAGAACGCCTGTAAAGTTTACGAGTCGGATTTAGTTTCAGTGTGCGTAGCCAAGATGCCTCTCGGGCTTTGGTGTAGGGTTAACCGGTAGTAGCTTTTGTGACTTTCATAAGTGCATTGTATTGTGTCTAAATTGAAAAAATATATACCTATTTTTTTATGAACTGAAACGGTATAGATTAGATTAGATTATTGTGCTAAGCTAACCGCTTTTATAAAAATAAGAAAGGGTTAGGTTTAGCAAAATAATTGTGCCCCATTTAACAGCTTTTTAGTATAAATATTGGCACGTTTTAACTTAACTACTTAAGCGTCGGGCATTTAAATTTATTTACTTACTTAATTTACGACACCCGTCATTACATTATGTATCAGGGACTTGATTGCTACTTATACTAATTTATGTATTGTTGACCGCGGTATGAATATGTAAATATTGGGAAATAACATAATAGCTAAGATAAATTATGACAAGCTTTTATAGCTTCTGCTTAAGTAAATATTCTAATTAATATTCTTATGGTTTACACATAAAACCACAAATTGATTGAGGTATTTTTGTAAGAATTTATAGAAAATAAGGTGTTAATTTTAATATTAAAATTCTCATAGCGGGTTACTCACGTCAATAAAGTCGAAAATAGCTCGACATGTCTCGGAACAGTCCGTGTCCCTTATTCATGAGTCATGCACACACACACGCATGACTCATGAATAAGGGACACGGACTGTTCCGAAACATGTCGAGCTATTTTCGACTTTATTGACGTGAGTAACCCGCTATGAGAATTTTAATATGTCTGATACTCACGGGAGTTTGTTAATTTCAATCTTGGTCAATCCAAAATACTTATGAAATAACAGGAGAAAGGATTAAAAGTAGGGTTCAAAAAGCTTGTAGTTTTGGCAGCAACAGGTAACATGTAACAGGTTTCATGTTTTTTAAACACGCTTGTAATCAGTCTTCGGCTCCAACTTCACCCACGGCGACAGGTGCGACAATTGTCAACATCATTTAATAATAACCCATTCATCATTTAATAATACCATAATTGGCGCCGCTTACTATTGTGCGGGCTGTATGCTTGCTTGCAAGATGTCGTTTATAAATAAAATCATAATTATTACCATTAAAAAGAATACTTTTGTGAAGAGCTTTCGACACTTGTCACAAGAAACACGATATATGTAACGAAATTCCGACACAGGATCATTCTCATGTCAAAAACTACCGACAATTCTTTAAAACACTAATAGATCTCGTGACAATTGTAAAATATTATCACAAAAGAAATGATCTATTTACTCGCGATACTTTAAGATTTTATTAAAATTATCGAAGCGGTAGCAAACAAGCACACATTCCACGCGATGGTGAGCGGTTTACGTAGCCTATGGACGCCTATAACGCCAGTAATTCAGTCATTTTTGGAATTGTCACACTAGTTAGCGTGGTGAAATTGGAGCCTGGCATTTGCATCTAAATTAATCTTTGACTTTTCAATCAGCCTTTTTCAAAAACGTCTGCCCAGTTTGGCGAGGGAGGGGCACGTCAAATGCACAGGTATTCGGACGTAGCATACAAATATTTATCTCAGTCCATACAATTAGTATGATACTATTACATTCGGTAGAGGGGTAAGCCTGTCAATAACCACAAAAAACCGCAGTTTAATAACACAAGACCCTTACTCATAGTGTTGTTTCTGTTGGTGAGTAAGTCGCCAGAGCTCCGAGGGGATTGACTGTGTTGACAGCCTCACGGAGCAAAGCTTGCCCCTATAGCTGTCAACACAGTTATTTATTTTATTTATTTATTTAAATATTTACACCCCTAGAGTTACAGGCGTCCATAGGCTACAGTGACCGCTTACGATGCGGGCCGTATGCTTGTTTGTCACCGTCGCAGTATTAAAATTGCTACTCCATCTGGATTAAAACTTTAAGAAACGAATTGACAACCAAACTGAAAATAAACAAAATGGCCGCCTTTAAAAAGCTATAAAATAAAATATATAAATATAACTCGAGCTTGGGTCGAGGTATTAGAATAATTTATGCCACACTTAATGTACGGATTAAAAACTTTATCGACTGTTATGAACGCAAAATATATCGCCCGTGCGATAAACATAATGACAATAAAAAAAGCAAATGCCCATGTCAAAATTATTTACCTTATTTTGAACCTAATGTCATTGTAATAAGGAATAAAACGAGGAATATTCGATTCAAACGGTTCACTTGTGATGTTTCTGGTTAGATGATTGTTAATAATATTCCGCCACCTACTTACACAGATTTATGGGACTGGCTTGATAGTTTGATATAAAGACATAAAAAATAGATTTGCTTTAGTAATAAATAGTTCGATAAATAAGAACATGATATTGTAGAAAAAAATGTGGTAAGTGGAGTCGAATCGTGTCACAAATTGCATAGAAAATAATTCTGCTATGCTTTAATGACCAGGAATTATAAAATCATATATCTCCGTCTTTATTACTCTTGTATTATTGAAAAGAGAGAGACCCGAATTTATGTTATAATGTACACAGTTTAAATCATTCAGTTGGTTTCATTCTGATGAAAATGATGAATATCAGGCGATCTACTGATTGACAAACACTTTCCCTTTCAACACAACTCCCCATTGGGTGTGAGTATCATCATTATCACTCTTGAATTATTAAAGTGATAGAGATGGGTGCCGATCAAACTATATACAAACATTTCATATATTCAAGTAAATGAAATGCATGATAAACGTTTTGCATTGTTATGCAAAATAATGCAAAACTTATACGGTGCATGATGACAAAACTTATAAATTAATTTTTATACTCCATCACTTCTCTCTGTCAATAAGATGACTAACAGCGATATTAAAAAAGTATACATTATAACGTTGTCTATGGTAGGTATGGTCCTATGGATTTTCATACAGTACATTAACACTTGTATCTATTTTAAATTTCTATAGTAGGCATACACCATCTTCCATATTCTGCCACTATTCAAAAATTCGCGCGTTTTTCGCTATTTTTGATGTCGTATAAAACTAGTGTATGCAACAGCTCATTATTGGTTTTAATTATAGCTAGGTATCACTGTTGCATTAACTACTATTGTCATGTTCAAATAGTATAATGCTCATTTTTTATAACAATATTTCCTATTTATAATGTTAATTTGTACTAATAATCGATCGACGTAATCTATCGCATCATCATCATATCAGCCATAAGACGTCCACTGTCCACTGCTGAACATAGGCCTCCCCTTTGGACCTCCATATGTACCGGTTGGAAGCGACCTGCATCCAGCGTCTCCCGGCGACCTTCATAAGGTCATCTGTCCGCTGCGTTTGCCAAGCCGTGGTCCATCTATGCTTGACAAAAACCCTTCCCTCGAAGATCTAAACGTCCCATTGATTGTCGAGAACTATTGTTATATCTATCTTTACAAAATCGTAATTCAAAATGTTTATGCGCAACTTCAATATTTGAACTGCAAAATGCAAAATCACATTTTAACACTTCCTAACAAAGAATAAAGAATAAATCAAAGTTACATCCTCTTTCAGCTGCCTCGTAACTATAAATTATAACAGCTTCTAATCAAATGCTTTAAAATCAAAGAAGTAGAACAATGGTTCTATGAGATATAATTTATTGTCTTTTGTCAGAGAAACATAATCAAGTAATTGCATAGTTTTATAGCCTATTGCGATCATGTTTTTTTTTTCCAGAATTCCGGTCTCAGAATTTCTATACTAATTTTCTCTTATTTTCTAGAATATTCATAATATTGTCTTCTGTTTCTGCGATTCTTATACATTGAAATTAAAACGTTTAGAAGGAACTAATCGCGTTTAATAACACCATGACCATACGTTTTGAGCCCTTTACAGCACTTTGCACAAGTATTTTTTTTATTGACTTGTAAAAGTGCCCTTGAGGCCAACGTGCAGAAAAAAAATTTGAATTTTGAATTTTGATTGACGGGAAGAATTCGCATTCCCTCAGTCATCATCTTAACCTTGTGAAAACTTGTCTCGAAATGTAGGGTCATAGTTAAACGCGATTAATCCATTCTAAAGTGTTTAATTTCAATATCTATAAAATATATGTTCTTATCAATCGCTTTTTGTTGAAGGACAACATTGTGAGAACCTGTGGGTTGGACAGTCAGTTGGCAGGCGGTTTAGTAAAACTAGCGCCTATGCCAAATCCTGGCATTGGTGGCATTGAAAAGATAGCTCAATCAAATTATATCAAGCGCTTTAAAGTTGAAATTAACATCCCTAGAAAATCAGACTAATCTTATAATAGCTCATCCTTATACAATATTTAATTGAACAATTGTATGTATGTATGTTTGACAGCGGTCACTGAAATCATTTTCATACCATCCATTTGTTTACATAGCCGCGGCGCCGAAACCCGTACTCTAGCGAATTATGTACCTCATAGAAGCATATTCTAGGTCAAAAAGAATTTTATTGCAGTTTCGCCCTAACTCAGCTGTTTTACGACCATTAACAGGCACCATAACTCACCTACACAACCATCACAATAAATTATTCCCACCGTCACCCATTACATCTAATAACGCAGCGCTCCTCAACCTTCGGCGCTACTAATAAAACTTCACTTTTATAGCGCCCCTATAAAGCTAGTTGTAAAATAGCTCTTTAATAGCTATAATATACCCTTGTTATCGCGAAACCAAACTATGAAGACTGAATGCGTATTAAATGGTTTGCTCGTCTTGGTGCCGCGTTAAATTTTATAAAGAATATAAGGTATCATATTAATCACACGTTTCTGCTATTATGGACTCTATTGTGAAGGTAATAGGGACTGCAAAATGGCTGCTATGTGGTAATAGTGTTATTGTTCTAGGATTTCCTTTCGTATTTTATGTTTTATAGTACCTAAGATAATATTTTATAACACTATTTACTTGAGATTTATAAGACTTGCGATGATAATTGTTATATGGCGGTAATATATAAATGAATGGTGCCATTAGAATATAATAATAAATAAGTATATTATTTATTTATAGTGTTGACTGTAACCGTGTAGTTTACATTATTCACTGAGTTGAAATTTAATTTAAAAACATCTTTAGTGGCAAACAAGCCATTATCTCGCTAAGCTATTACCACAGTTTTTGGACGCTTGAAATGACCAAAGACATCTTTAAATACCTACCTATTTACCACAGTTAGTTTGATGACGATGCCTGCTGCTGATCTATGTTTGTATCTACATACTTGATGAAGCCTACGTTGTGCATTGGATTTTGTCAACCGTAGCATGTTAAATTTAATATCCCTAATTACCTATTTACCACATTATTGAAGATCTTCATACGGAGCACGACGAAATACCTAGCTGTCTTGGTTTTCATAGCTGACTCTATAACCAAGGGTTTCTTTTTATAAATCTGCGACCCCTTATTCATGAAAAATTTCGCTTTCGCACTTTCTAACAAAAGCAAATGTCAAAGTGACAGATCAGGACAAAAATCATTAAGGTAATCTGCGTTAGTAATTTTGTAAAAATATGAAAGCGATGGGGATAAACACCAAACTACGAGTAAAAAGTGACATTTCGATGCTAGAGTAGTAATGTAATGTACAAGTTGCAGAACATTCCCAAAATGCGGAAACATTCTCGAGAATGTCCTGCGAACATTCTTGTAACATGGAATTTATTTCTTAAACAAGTAAATATTCTTGGGATAAAGTTTAAATAGGCATAATTTAAAACAACATGATATTCTGTTTGCTTTGTCTTTTAATATTACTTATTTTGTTGATAAGTGATACGAGTAACTAATAAGTTGCTAAATTCACATTATATTCAAGAGAACATTCCAAAGAAAGTTGCAACGAGATTTTTGCCATCAACTGCGCGATGCGAGTGCTAATTTCGTCGGGTTTACCAACGAATGTATGGCTCAGCAGTCATACTGACCTGACTATATATGATGCAGGATAGTAGGAAGTCAAGACCACGAGATCGATACCAGCGCGTGACTGTTAAGTTTTGTTTATTTTTTGAACTATTTTACATTTTTTTTGCATTTTTTAAATATTAAATTGCAATGGTTTCTCTCACGTATTTTATCACAATAGGCGTGAAATATTTCGACTGCATCATTGCGACTGCGTTGCAATTTAATATCAGTATAACTTACGTTTAGTTTTTTTTTGTTATATTATTATTTACATTTGTTTGTGTCAGGGAGCGATTTAACATTAACTGTTTTTACTTATACAAAGTATTCCGTAAATTATCTTTCTCAAGAACATTCTCAGAAGTTACCGGAAAATTCTCATATGTAATATTTCGCAATTTTGGAAACTTCTCGTCGGTCACCATACCATACCAATCTACCATACCAATGCATTGCTATGGTAGAGCGGTTGGAGTATACTCAAAATGATTACAAGTTCGAATAGTGCCCGACGCTGTCTGGCCTAATGTAATATACATTAAGTATTTATTTCATAATTCAGGAATATCACGGCTTGGGATAAACAAGTAATTAACAATGTTAAACCTGTGCAAATCGGTCGAACGGTCAAAAGTGGCCAAAACCTTTTAAATCTGTAATTTATGCCCGGTTGTTAAATAATGATGAATAGCTTACTTTATCCAAAATAAAATAAACATACATCCAACTCATTTACAGCTTTATGCCCATATAAATAGGGATCATCATTATTTTTTATTACTGCCAGTGGTCGGTAACCCATGAGCATTTGATGATACATAGTCATAGGCGTGTAATAGTAAATTAATTATGGCCGTGGAAATATTCAGTTGGTAATTATGATCGTGTTTTATATGTGTAATTGGTGGTTGCGCTGGAATTACTTTTAATTGAAATTGTCTGGTGTCTGAATGATGGACTTTAAAGGTTTTATAATTAAACACTGTAGTTTATTACTGGTTTGATTGGAATATGAGCAACATTATCTAGATGTTTCTATTTATTTCAGACTATGTTTTCTAGGTTTTTAGTTTACTATAAAAACCCTTAAAACCAATATTGATACTAAGTCCTAATTACATTATTTTATGTGCGTAGGTATTACTAGATTTTAAAGCACGCGTTCAAAAGTCCATGAGCAATTTATGGATGAATTCATTCATAAACTGCCCATGCAATTTTGAACAATGGTTAATACACATTCAAAAGTGCATGGGTAGTTTATGAATAAATTTATTCTAAACTGGCGATGCCATTTTTAACGCGACTGTAAAATAACATATTTATAATTTCACATAAATCTTAAACGGCAGTTTCATTTTTATTTATTAACAACTGCAATTTTTAGATTAAACATAGTCTACACAACCAGTTAATTTAAATTGTCTCCTAGATAAATGTCTTCATCTTATTCAAAGTAAATGGCATCTCCTTTATTGTAATTATTTAAACTCAGCTGCCGTGCATTAATCTTATCTGCCTGTCGATATAATTTATATCCAACGGTAGCTTTCTTTTACTACAAATTATTTATAGTTAATCGTATGTCAACCTCGATTAATGAGAGACCGTGGGTTGGTAATTAATTTTGTTCTCAAATAGTGTTTTATATATACGTAGGTATAGATAAAACACTATCTAAGTAATAGTCATAGTAAGGTAAATTTATATTACACGTTTATTTTGTTTTATAATATTATCTCTTAACTACTTCTTTAATATTATTTCTACAAGTCACGATTGATAAATGTCTCACACCACAAAACAAATATAACATCCTACTAATATTATTAATGCAAAAGTTTGTATGGATGTTTGTTACTCTTTAAGGTAAAAACTACTCAATGGATTTTCATGAAACTTTACAATAATATAGCTTATACATCAGATTAACACATAGGCTATAATTTATATAGATATTGCACAGACAAAGTCCCGCACCACCTAGAATAAAATAAATATTCATGTTTCAGTAAAACTTCTTAAATAATAACCTTAAATATTATTATTTTTAAATCGAATAAAGTCATCCAACATATATCCAGAATGTGTTGACCTATGCAGCCCCTGTCTAGCACAAAGAAAAGTCAACTAAAATATTAAAGCAAATCCCTAAACACATGAGCCACAGCATCAATTTGCACTTGAAAATGTTTTGCACCACTGCTATTTGCAACAATAAACTCCTACATACCATAATGAACCTTATCAACAGTAATTAGAGTTGAATTTAAATTAGCTTCATATCACCGCTATATTCGCGTCTCCAGGGGCACATAACTCTCGGTCGCGTGCGTCGGCAGCATATTATTTTTAAATTATTAACGCTTTAATGGAATAATTCCGATATGCTAATGTCACGATGAACTGGCTTTGATCACGACAATTTAAAATAAATGTACTCGTACAGTTGGAAATAATTGTTTTAGATTTAAATAATACGTAAAAATAATTACTATTATTTTGTTTTAATGATATTCCTATAGGTACCTACGTGTAGATAGTAGCAAATGTAGGTAGTAAATTAGGAGGTATTCATTTACTACCTACTACACTTGGAAACCTACACTCAGACTGTCAACCATACCACAAACGCTTTGATCCATAAATCTTGTACAATAACATTATGAGTAAAGGCCAAGAACAAAATTAGGTATATAAAATGCAAATACTCACCCCGGTAACCCATTGGGATATGCGATCCTTGCATGCTTCTTTCGCTTATTTCCAAGAACATGTGATAAGAAGAAACTTAGTAATAAATTAGAAGTTGCTTCAAGTTGCATAAGTACATGTACAGTACATATGGTGTTATATTACCTTGAGTGCGATAGTGAGCATGTGCCTATGTCAAAAATTCAAAGGGCCATAATTATGTACTTTAAAACGACGTACGATACATGTGCGAATAGGTAATTTGCAACTCGTGTCGCCACTCATTGCGAATTTTCTCCTATCCGCACTTGTATCGTAATGTACTATTATTTCATGATAACTGTACGTAAAAGGTTTATTGCACGGGTAACGATTTGTGAGCTTGTTGTTCAAACTCGATAAATCATCCAATCGGAATAAATCACTTAAGGCATGTAACAATGTGAATGCATTATTTATGAAAACAATCCAAGGTAGGTAGTTATTTTAATGAAATATTTTAAAAATGTTTCGAACGCCACTCATATGATGATTATATAAAAGGCTAGACAATCCAATGATTAGACCTCCTACGTAAAATAATGGGATTATAATTATAATATTTACCTGTAGAGAAGATTTAAAAGAAGCCGATATGCTACTAAATTTGTAAAAACAATTACATATTGGTAGTGTATGCTACTAAAATAAAAAAACTGGCCAAGTGTGAGTCGGACTCGCCCAGCGAGAGTTCCTCTCTAAAGGTTGCTCTCCCCTCCCCCACCCCCCATTTATGACTTTAGGGACTTAAAAATACTGGCGGCACGGAACTCTCAGTGTGCGGCAATTATACAGTTTTCGGTTTTTTTCCTGCATTTACTTTTTGCCAAATTTCGTGATTCTAGGTCAACCGGAAGTACCCTATACATTTTGATTTCCATTGCAAATGTATGGGAAATGCGGCATAAACGGCCGTATCTTTTGATTGCGTGGACGTAGAGGTTTGGTTTTTCACAGCTTCAAGCGACCGCAGACTGTGTAATGTGGTATTTTAAATTTGCTATCTTTACGCGTTCCCGAGATAAATGGTCTTGACAGACAGACGTACGGACGGACGGACAACAAAGTGATCCTATAAAAGTTCAGTTTTTTCCCCTAAAAAGTAAATTTTAATAAAAAAAATTAATGCAAAAAAGGAAACAACATCTAAATACTTACAGTAGCCGGCAAACAACTTGACCCAGAGTCGGCATGGTGGGGGAAAGTTTGCGCATCGTACAATTACGTGCAAAAAAATGGTTAACTTTATATTTATTGCAAATTATATAATTTACACAAATTTTCTCTGTTATCTTGTTTGACATACCCGGGTCAATATGGTAGGTATGGTAGGAATAGGTCGACAATTGTAAACCAAAAATGTACCTTACCAAACTATAACTTAACTATTAAATTTAAATTGACCAGGAAAAGTCATCTGATAGTTTCTTACGGAGTTTTTCCGCGGTAGGGAATTCTTCATTTGTCCGATGATAATTATGGATGCATCTTCTTATTACATTCTGGTCGAAATTATCGATTCCGGTCACTTTCTTCTGTCCTGTTCTTTTTTTGCCAGGCGTTCGAAACACGGTGAGTAAATCGGAACCTTGGGCTTTTTTAACAATTCGCTTCACAGTGCTTACAGATGTCTTTGTAGCTTCGGCGGTATTTTTAAATGTTTCCAAATCGGTCTTTCCATGACTTTTCATAAAACAATACACATCGTACACCATTTTTCTAGCTTGTCTCTTTAACACAGTATTGCTTCGCTTCGGCATTTTTCGACTTGTATATTGTATTACGAATTACTTAACAACAATAAAATATAACATAAAAACGATAACAAATTATAACAAAAAACTTAACTACGAGTATTAACGAGTCACTTTTTAATGCACACAAGTGTATTCTGGAGACAGCGGGGCGTGAAAGCGGCGCGGGGCACAAACTTCAACTGACTGACCAATTGCGTGAGCGCCGCGGTCGCCCCTCCGTCGCGCCCCGCCCCGCACCACCAAATGCCCCTAAAATTCGGTTCTGCGCATGCAAGGTCATTGGTTCAAGTTGATTGCCGGCTACTGTACACAAATTTTACTCTGATTGTTATAGGTATTTATATTGTAAAGGTTGATAATTAAAATTAAAAAAATGGAATGATCTCCCTCTATCAATAAGACAAGCACAGAGCAAATTTTCATTCAAACGTAAGTTACGAAAACACCTTTCTAATTTAGTTCAACGTTCATAATCTGTATAACGGTTATGCATGGGTACAACAATATGTATTTTATTATGTGAATATAATATGTATGTACATGTGTATTATATGTACATACACAAATGTGTGTGATAAAATGTCACATTCTGGAATAAATACAACTAATTATTAATATAATTAGTTGTATTTATTCCAGAATGTGACATTTTATCTCTCTGTTTTAAGTTACTCTTCTGCACCAATTTTGTAAGTTTCTGTTTGACCCAATGGTTGACTGGCAGAGAATGCCTTAAGGCATTAAGTCCGCCATTTGTACTTTCTTGTATTGTGCAATAAAGGTTAAATAAATAAATAAAAATAAATAAATTAAATAAAAGCATATGCAATCTCTGTAACGGCAAATTTTTAATCATAATACCTATAACTTCTGATGTAAGTTAAGACTTGTCAGCCAGGTGCCAGCAGATATACTCAATTTGAATTCTAACCCTATAATAACGTCATCAATGCATATTCAATAACGTACTTGGCCGTTTTTTGCCCCATCACCTCGTCTTTATTAACACGTGACATTATTGGCTGGTCTCTTTATGAATGTCAACTAGAAGCAATAATACACATTGTTGCATCGCCACAGGCATTTTAAACGAAATTGCTGTAAATTATACTAGTTGTAATTATGTTTGTTGCAAAAAATCCGATTGGATTAGCAACATTGTTGTTAAACAAATAAGGTTCAAATTGCCTCATCATTTAACTTTTTATTTGACTTTGCGTTTAAATAATTCAACTATAAATGACGTTTCACTTGATATAAGGACTTGAGTAATTACTATGGATAAATTAAGGTAATTTAAGTATATATAATTGGCGTTTTATAATAAAATACGGTTATTAAAGACTGGCGGCTTTCTTGGTAGTTTTATAAATGGAGTGCACATGCATTTTTTTATTATTAATATGAATATTTAACATACAGTAACCATTGATTAAGAGATAATGCCAATATTAAGATACCTGTAGTAGTTATTACTATTCGTTGTATAAAATTGTACACTTAAGTATTATTTTTAAGCGGAAATGTCTGCGAACGATACCTTTCTCAGAAATAAAGGAAAAGTGGAAAAATGCATGACCTCGGGCGGGATTCGAACCCGCGACTCTGGGATACCAGCCCATAGCTCTTTCAATTGAGCTACCAAGACCACACCCGTGGCTGTGAATTTCTTCACCATATCCCTCGTATGCGCCTTAAGAGTGCACTTAAATAGGAGTCTTAGCAATCTACTATAAGGAAGTACTTCTTAATCATGATCCACTTTCATGTCTTTCTGGGTAAATTTTACGTAATTTTAAATAACCCTAACATCCCCCCGAAACATGTCGAGCTATTTTCGACTTTATAGACGTGAGTAACCCGGCCTAAGTATATATTAAATTTTACGTATTAGTAATAGGTATAATACATACCTATTAATTTTTGAACTTTTATTATTTTTAGGTTATAAGCTATGTTAGGAACGGAATAAAATATGAAATTTTTAATAAGTATAATAAAATTATGTCATGATTTTTAATTTGTCATAATAGTTTTTGAAATTATTCATACCTGCATCAATTAAATTGGTAACAATTTTTAATTTATTGGATCCAAATTAAAAATGGGTGATTGGGTAGCCTAAAAGCCGGCCATACACTGTCGGGCAAGTCCGGATATGCCTTTCAATGTATTGCCGTGCCGGGCATATACGTTCAGGCAAATCCGGATCTGCCTATCATTGTAATGCATACCCGCTATGCCGATCCAACGTATATACTCGTAAGTATTTCTATATGGCCAGCTATAGTCAGTAGTAGAAAAAATGTGATCGTTTTTAGTATAAAAGTACAACTTTGTCGCTAGCCAATAAAGCGCATCAAAAGGATATGCCATAAGTCATATCCTTTATCCTTATTAGTAATAGCCATTTAGAAAATGAACCTTATCAACAATCAATAGTGGTACCTTTAACTGAAAACCAGCACATATTCTCCTTAAGGAAATGTTTTGAACAGTGGAAAACATAAATACTACGTAGGCTGCAAATTATCGTATTTTTTTAATGCAGGATAATATCAATGCGAATAAACCTACACAGTTAATAATTTGCGTTTTTTACGATCCATAATCAGCGTGTATTAAAGTAATTATGTAAAAGGAATTAATGAATAGTTTTGAAACTCGTACCATTGTTGTTTTTTGTGTCACAGTGTATATAATTATATCAGTGCGTTCATTAACCGGCCATGTCCGTATACGGGCAATCCATCGGATCTTCAATGCGGGTATGTTCGCCGGGCAAATTTACCATAGATGGATGGGCAGATCCGACTGATGTGCCCGAACGTATAAGCTTCAGCTATTCAGTGGCAATGACATTGACCGTTTATATGCATTTTTTATACTACGAGGGTGACAAACAAGTATACGGTCCACCTGATGTTAAGCGGTCACCGTAGCCTATGGACTGCCTGGCCTGGCCTGCAACTACAGGGGTGCGCGTTGCCGACCCTTTAAAAAAAAGGAGGATTCGCTGTGATGACAGCTACAGGGGCAAGCTTTGCTCCGTGGGTCCCCTGTTAACACAGTGAATCCTCTTGCAGCTCTGGCGTCCTTACTCACCAACAGAAACACAACACTATGAGTAGGATCTAGTGTTATTAAGCTGCGATTTTCTGTAAGGTGGAGGTACTTCCCCAGTGGGCTCTGCTCCAGATTTGAGCGAGACGACATTCGTTGTGCTGTGCCCTACCGCACTAAACGATATGCATCCGCTGTGCCCATACCTCTCGTAAAATGCATAGCAAAGTGGGGAGAAATGGGCGTATCCGAGGCGTGAGTTCGAGGTAATGAGTTTTTCCAATTTTCCTTTATTTATAATAAATACGACATAGTACGGTAGTAGATATAATGTAAAGGTAGTATACCTAAAATAAATGTTTACTTGCTGCTTGCTAGGTTAAATACCAGAAACACGTAACTTCGTATATACAAGACCATAATTAGACCGATCTTGATGTACGAGTGCAAAGCCTGGACCCTAACACAAAGAGAGGAACACGCACTGCTGGTGACCGAACGGAAGATCCATCGAAAGATACTGGGACCCACTCACGGAAAGGATGGCTCGTGGAGGATACGCAGGAACCAATATATCGAAGATCTAGTGGCCGAGCCCAACAAAGTAGGAGAAACAAAAGCCTCAAGCATCCGATGGCTCGGGCACGTGATCCGTATAGGGGAAGATCGGGCGGTTTGGAGAGCGTATTCGTCCTAGGTCCCCTGGAGCGACGAGGTCGGGAAAGACCTGAGCGAGCTTTGTGCCTTCGATTGGGCAGAAACAGGGCTGGACAGAGAAGCCTGGCGGTCCTTAGTGTCAGAGGCCAAGACCCACTTTGGGTCGCTGCGCCACAGCAGTAAGTATGCTTACCAATCAGAAACCAATATCTGTGATATCCAAAATATGTGTAAACAATAATGCTGCTTTTTTGTTTTAATTCCTAGTTTTTTGCGCCGCGCAATTTTTTTAAATGCATTTTCCATGCAGCATGCAGCGCTCGGCGAAAATGGTGGTGCAGTTTGAGCATAAGCGCAATAAGTAAGAGTGATAGAGAGAGATAACTACGATATGATACGTAGTTTAAGCTGTACACTTACACTTACAGCCACGGTCTAAAATTTGCTTTTTAGACAAAAATATGTCATGTTCATGCTCAAAGGTATTGTAATTATTGTAAATCCTATCTGTAATGATCATGTAAAACAAATATACCGTTTTTTACTAAATTCACGAGCACCAACGCTACTACGCTGTTATCAACCAGTTAATTAATGCAAATTATACTTCCATATTTATTTTTCTTTTCACGCCCATAAAGGCAACGTAATAACTGCGGGTATTTATATGTATCTTTATAATGGCTATATTATTATCATAAAATGCACTTGGCCGACCTTAAATATAAGGTCGTTTTAAGTTGTATCTGCACAATCTTGACAATGGTTTGACTTTAATCGAGGGTGATGTTAAATAAATGTATGAATAAGTAACTGCAATTCTTATATGTAAATGAAATGACCTACTATAAAACCCAAGTGAGACTAGTCAATATGATGCGGTGGGATTGGTCTTAGCGCCGACACTATATAACAAAACAAATGTGACACTGGAAACTTAGTTAATAGACGGTGTAATGCAATAAATAGCATTTTACATGAAATATTTAATTGTGATTTTGAATAAAATTTCCAGTAATCAGTCAATCTTTAATCTTTTTACCAATAACCTCTTCACACGCCTCTATTTATCCACGAATGGATCCCTAGACGATTACCACATAATAGAGCACAATTATGAATCGTAAAACTCACGTTTATGACCACTTGTTATCCGCCATCTTGATTTATGGGACGGCCCGAGGTTGCTTGTAATACGATTACTTATCGTGATTAATAAACTGTAGCGAGAATGTTAGGACTGATGATTTCCCGTACCTATTTGAACACAATTTCGTTAACACTCATATTTAGGCAAAACTAGTAAAATTATAGTCGAATTAACTCGGGATTTCCTACAAATTTGTGTAGTACTTTTCAGACATTTATGTTTTCTAAGAGGCCGCGTAGACAGAGAGGTCTGGACATTATTATAATCATAGAATGGGTCTATCGCGAATTAAGTTAATTTACCTTAATATACCGACGTTTCGACACAGTTCATGTGTCATGGTCTCGGCTTGACTGATGAATTAGCGAAGTGTCAACGGCGATCTTGCTAGAAATGTTCGCCTATCCGGCGGAAAGTCACTCTAGGGAAGATAAAATAAGTTAGGTCTACCCTTTTACTAAATGTTATCGGCACGACACACAACTCTCACAACATCCGCGCATAGATCCGATATGAAGGTAAATTAACTTAATTCGCGATAGAACCAACCTAAAGCGCGAAAGTTTAAAAAGTTATAGAAAGGTCTGTGCTAAACTTATTCGCTGCTTATTTGCCGTTTGACTGACATTAATAAACATGGCGGTGATATCCACATTGACCTAAGACAGTATTAGGTAATAAGGAAGGTGCCTTATTAGTCTCCCATCGATCTTTCTCGCCAAGTATCTCCACTTCAATTCTTGATTACCGACGTTCAATACTTTCGTACAGCGTACCTCAGTACCAAGTGAATAAATTTAATATATTATAGAATAACCTAACCTAGGAAGCCACCAGCAACGGGGTAGAGCCCAGGTGGCAGCCTGAACATGACAATGGTCGCAGAATCAGGACCGTAGAGATAGGAACCGCCGGACTATCCGCGCCGTGTCCAGGATTACCGCCTTCTCTATCTGATCATTCAACCAACCACAACTTCGTAGCAAGAATCTCTCAAGATGTTTATCAAAGCTCATCGCTATAAGGCCGTTCGCCGAAACAGGTACAATCATTATTAGCATCCAATTTTATAGCTTCTCAAAACTAGAAGTCCACGAGCTACAAAACATTTTTTATCCATTTTTAACACAATAAATAACCTTAATGTCATTTACGACATATCTTATCAACAACATCTACAATCAATCTCTAGATCATTACTACTCCCGTCATACAGAACTGGTTACTTTAAATATAACATTAAAATAAAGTGTTTAGTGAAGAAATATTAAGTCGGTCCATTTATTTCGCCTGACAGTTGTGGCAATTAAATATATTTCTGCTTTAAATCAAGATAAAATCAATGGACATGTAAAAACGAGGCCAAGTCAGAGTCGCTTGCAAAATGTGGTAAGTTTTCAGTTTCAAAAGTAGTCCGTAAAGGAACATTTTATACTTAAAAAATAAATTATAGAAGCCATTTATTTGGCACAATAATGTCATCAAAAATAAAAAAATTACATGTATCATTTTGGAATTAAAAAAGTAAAGTTTTATTTTGGCATCCCAGTAATCTTAACATATTATACCGAAAGGATGGAATTTACAGGGAATGTAAATATTTTATTCAAGTATTAAGGTAATAATATTTCGCTGTAATTAAATTTACCAAAAACAGACGTAATCCTCTTGAAGCTGCACCATTACAATGATATAACAAACGCCAGAGAAATGCTACCTTTATTCAGGATGAATCTAGACATGTTCAAGAAATGTCAAGAGTGATGATGAATTATTACCAGTTACTTAAAAACTAACTTACCGACTATCTTTATGGTGGAATTTTGACCTCCGACATAAGTTCTCGTTCCTGCACAAGCTTCAGATAGTCCCAGACAAGCTTAGGGTTTGTTTAAGTCCAGCTCAAGAACGTCTTCCCAGGAATACCTAGGGCAACCGACCCATCCTTCACCCTACTGGGCGACCCAGGTAAATTCTTTTCCGCTTTTCGCACCTCGATTCTCACCCTTCTTAATACATGGTCAACGGAGGCAGAGGGTTTTTGACTCAATTACTTATAAGTGATATTCATTCTTCTCAGCATATGTGTGTCCAGTGCTGGACATATGCCTCTTTCATGGATATTCATGTTGTTCTTGATGCGTCGGTTCTGTGCCAGGTCGGCCACCGACCACCCTGGCTTGTGGCTTCTAGGGAATGCAACGGTTAACAGTTTTTCTATGGAAAAGTCGTGGTTTTGATTATAACTCGAGTTTTCCCATTCATTAAATAACCAATTGCATTCGGTTATAAAAGATAGAATATAGGCACAAAATTTTTTATTGAAAAATATTTTTGGGGGAAAAGGAAGAAGAAATATGGATAAACAAAGAAGCAGCTTCGGCTGCAAGAGAAAACAACGTCAACGAGAGCCAAGAAATTAGATGCAGCTTGTGTTTTTTTAAAATTAGTATGAAGATATTAGAAGTCTTAGCTGGGCTATAATTTATCGCGCAACTTTACTGACAGGTGGCATTGAAACTTCAGTTTTTTACCCGTCTAGTCAGATATCATTATCAAATGAAAAATATCGTGCTGTACAATAATGAAAACCGCAGATAACCATGTCATCATTCATCATTAATTCGTTTAATCTCACGGAACTCTAAAAGCATTCAGTAGCCGTCCTTATCTGGATAAAATAAGGCGAGCATAAAAGAATCGTCTTAGAGACCGCTAACGGATCGCTTATCTGCAGACTTATTCACATCGCTGATCAACCTCTTAGTATCACCACGTCCAATATAAACCTGACCTTGAGAGCCGTAGTAACTCTTAAAGAAGATAATCTATTGGTTGACTCCACAGCAGAGTCCTTGGTAAGCTTTGGAAGCATCATCACTGGTGTCTTGTTTGATTAAGAACCACGCCGCCACAGCTGTATCATTCCTACTTCCAAAACGAGATTCAAGTATGACTTCTTAATTGTACTTACGTCGTTTTGGAGACAGTTGAGTGTGTAATGAAGGTTTCACACTTGTCTTCTTGGCGCAAATTGAGTTAAATACATCCGCTGGCTTAGATCAGGTTGGGGTGGAAACTAGTTGGCAGCCACTTCACACGACGCGACGGCGTTTGCTTTTGATCTAAATCTGTGATGCCTAGGTACTCAGTCAAGGACTGGTCTGGTCATATCTTAAATAAATACCTGAGGTATATAAGAGTCTGAATGGTATTTTTTGATATTTTATTTGTAATCATGTAAATTATTTAATTTAATGCCTGTTTTAGATTTATTTTAATTTTTTATCTAGTTTTTAGTTTAGTTATACTTCTAGATTTGAATTTGTGTTTTAATATGTTTTAGTTTCGTTTCTTACAATAAATCATTATACTTAATTTCATTTAATTGCAAGCCGATCCTTATTCGCCGAAAAAAAAAATTTACTCCTAAAGGGAAGAGAAGGAAAATTCTCAGGTTTATTTTTACGATTGGTACCTACCTAAATAAGTATTAGATTTAGAAAATATATAGAAACTTTACTGAACTGTGTTACGAAAAGATAGATTTGCCATCAATACCATCCGAATAGGGCTAGACTGTATCCCCATCACACAGATACACTTGCATATTAGTGACAAAGAGGTTCAGTCAATGCCAATTTTCGTGGTAGGCGTGCAGTTTCCAAGACAACAAAGCAATAAAAAGTAACCAGGTAATTCAAGTATTTAAAGACAAAAGAAAAAGCTGTTAGCATTCTAACAACCTCCATGTGTTTCCGGTGCTCAATGGTGGCAATCAAAGAATAAGGATGTAGAATGGCCACTATGTAAAGGAAGTTTTATTTGTTCATATAAGTAAGTAAGTAAGTAACACTTTATTGTACAGAAACACAGTTGAAAAATAGAGATATATGTATAATACGAAGGTCGCAGGCTCAAACCCTGGCAAGTGTTTATTTTACATACAGTCACCTGCAATAGTATATGACGCTGTGAAGGCCGCAAAAATATGTGACACAGTCTTATTTGTACCGCCATAAGAGCGTGTCACATATTTTTGCGGCCTTCACAGCGTCATATACTATTTGCAGGTGACTGTACCTACAATATTTTTTAACCAAAAAATAATAAGTTTTGGGTAGAGGCGGTAGATTTGTGCAGCCTACTCCCATTTGAGCTTAGCAGCCTTGACACCCACATGCTAGATACCGGTTCTGGGGCCTTACTATGACTTCTTAACGCGATTTAGTTTAGGTTCAGTTTAGGCTCAGTTGTATGGAAGCGACTCAGTTTAGGTCGTCAACTGAATTGCGTTAAGACGTCATGGTAAGGCGTCTGGTCATTCAGGAGCGCAGCTCGGCGTTTCTGATATGCGTTGGTGCGCTTACGATTAATAGTAGTATAGTAGTTATCTCTCTCTATCACTCTTCCTTATCAGTGTGACAGTGACAGTTGCGTTTCGTTAGCGACTGAGCGTCTGCGATTGGCATCTTGGCTACGCACTCAGGGTGCGAAGCCAATGTGCCAATCGCTCACGCTAGCTAGCGTATCGTATCTTAGTTATCTCTCTTGATCACTCTTCCTTATTAGTGTGACAATTTTAGAAAGGTATGGGCACAGCGGATGCATATTTAGTGTGGTAGGACTGGTAGGGCACAGCACAACGAATGTCATCTCGCTCAAATCTGGAGCAGAGCCCATCTGGGGAAGTACCTTACAAAAAACCGCAGTTTAATAACACTAGACCCTACTCATAGTGTTGCGTTTCTGTTGGTGAGTAAGGTCGCCAGAGCTCCAAGAGGATTCACTGTGTTGACAGCTGGACCCACGGAGCAAAGCTTGCCCCTTTAGCTGTCAACACAGCGAATCGTCATTGTTTTAAAGGGTCGGCAACGCGCATGTAACACCCCTGGAGTTGCAGGCGTTCATAGGCTACGGTGACCGCGTACAACCAGGTGGGCCGTATGCTTGTTTATCACCGTAGTATAAAAAATCGCGAATGGACATCTTTGCTACGCACACTGGCCATTACTGCGCACACAAAACAAATAGCTCCACTTTATCAGAAAAAGTCGACAAATTACGTTACAAAATTCCACACATTGAATACAAAATAGAATTCAAATTTACATCGCTCGCATCAGCTACCTCACTTTAAATTCCTCATGGCGCGTCTATACCGTTATTATTCTGTCACTACTAACAACTAGTAATTAGTTCGGTTAAAGTCGCGATAATTATGTAAATAGTCGATATAAATCGTGTCGGTTGACAACTTGTTTGCCTCTGGCTGTCAACTGTCGATCTGCTGTTAGATATCTGTGATAGTAACTACACGCGAGGTTCACGTGTAGTTTTATTTAGTTTATAAATTGATAAATTAAACATTATCTTGTGTTAGCTGATCTCATTTATTTATTTCATTTACTAATTGTGTAAAAGATTCAGGTCAAGTACAGGTCACAGTTAAGTACATATTACATTAAAACACAGTGTAGCTCCAAATCATACCTTTTCAGGCATTTACACAAATACTAAAACTATATTATTTACTAATACTAATATAGAATGTCAGATCTAATGAAAATTACAGAGAAATCGTATAAGTAGGTAATTAGAAACGGTAATAGGCTATAAAAACGGTAAAGCTTATATTATTAATAAGCTTTCTGTTTTCAAACGGAATTGAATTGATGTAGACAAAGTACCTATGTAAATAGTTACAATGATTCATTTTAAACCGCCTTTCAAAAAAGAAGGAGGTTTTCAATTCGTCGGAATCATTTTTTTATTTATATTATTATGTTTTTATGTATGTCGTTTGATTTGAGACTTTTTTTTGTTCGAAAGGAGTTACTTTCTAGTTGGTCCCATAGGAATTCGGCCCTGATCCGATGATGAAATCCATGAAGAATCGAGGGAACTCCTCAATTTCTAAAGGCACATGTATGGTTAAGTTAAGTTATTTGGTAAAAATATACGAAAACTAGAAATTGAAATATAAAAACTTTTTAACAAAAACGAAAACCGACTTCAAAAAGGGAAAATAAAATGTACTTTTTAATTTTTATATGCACCACCAACTGATACGTTTCAAGCCGGATCATTTCTAAACTATACTGCATTGAATACCGCTATGGCTTGGCACCGAATTCAAACGAAATTTTTTATTTGCACAAAAAAGTACAAATGGCGGATTCAATGCCTTGTATTGTATTGTATCTCGGGGTGGTTTCTGCAACTACGACTAGCGCCAATTTTACGTAACATGGGGGATGGCTAGTCCAACCATCCCAATTCCTCAAGAAATCCTATCATACCCTTGATGTTCCGTAGGACCTCGGGGAGATCACTCGGAGATCCGAGGTGGCTTAAGACTTTTTGAAGTCGGTTCTCTTTTATGTTAAAACGTATTCTATAAAAGGTAAAATTGAATCAACCTACAATGTAAAGACAAGACAAACGACACTAATTTAAGACTATAGGTTGGTATTATTGGAAAACTAATTATCTACTGAACGGAACTAGGTGTGCCATGAATAATATTATCGTACAATGTACGTACATTGCGTACATTGTACCAGCATACAGTCTATTTTTTGTAACCTTACATTGCACGGTAATAAAAAAAGGCACTAACTAATTACAGACCATAATAATTACATTCCGATCTATATTCATGACCTACGCAAATGGCATAATATGTGCATTGAAACATATTTATTGATCATTTATAGGAAACTATTCAATTATGTGTAAAAACATAGCTATAATACGTGGAATGTCATTGTGACCGTTCAATTTAGTTAATACTTGAGTTCTCATATAAATAACTCAGTACATTATTATGGTAAGACATGTATATTAAATTATTTATACACCTACATATCATTAGCTAAGTCCGGATGACGGGAGCAAAAATGCATTTTTTCTAATGCTTAACATAGATAAGTATATGATTAAAGAACTGGAAACCCAATCGGCCGAAAGAAATGACAGAAAAGTGCAGCAGTTGCTACTTTTTTTCATATCAGTAGTCTTGTTTGGAACGTGATTTTTAACAAGGAAATTTCGGACTCTGGTTGCCGTGATCGGGTAGCCCAGTGCTTAGGGCGTCTGCCGCGAAAGCAGGAGGTCGCTGCTTCGATCCCAGCCCTGCTCACCGGGTACCTCGGTCACTTTTTCTGTAGTATATGGCATCTTTTTCAATTTATAACGCTAATTAGCATATGTTTGTTTTACTGAATACTCGAAATTTCGGCATTGTTGCAAGCGCTATGTTCACGGAGTAAACTCACCGTTTTACATGTACGTTTTACATAGTTATAAATGTATGTACATTATTCACTGATAATAAAATCCAGTTAAATGGGGAAATCATTTCCTGTATATGTACCTGTAGTGTAGGAGATTGCGAACAGATGTGACATGAGACTTTAATAAGTATGGCTTTATTTACAACACGGAATACCAGTTGCCATCCAACCCTTTTATACCCATAGCTTATCGAGCCACGCAAAACAACTACCGTTTTTTTACAAAAGTATGCTCCGTCACCCAACACGACGTATTTATCACGCACTAATCGCGACCGACAAGACACCAGACTTCGCTAATCTATCCGACTCGTATCTTAATTATATCGACGCCGAGAAAATAAAATTTTAATTGATCCCGTCTTATCGCGGCGATTAAGTGATAAAATAAGTTAAGTGTTTGTTTTAATGGGTGTCGCTGTAAGACTTGTTAAGGGATCGGGATGTCTGGAGGTAAAACGGGTAATGGGTATTGCCATTTTAATTTTGTTACTTTTAGGGTGTTACTTTTTAGTAGTCTTTAATTAACAATTGGTTTATAAATTGGTTAAGAATATGAAGACAGGAAGTACAAAATATAGTAATACAGATCAACGTAGCGACACAGTAAGCTGGATAAGGCTTTCGCTACGAGTACAGGTGCCTCCTAGCCTAGTTGTTAGTCACCCTGCTTACGAAGCAGGAGGTCCCGGGTTCGAATCCTGGTCAGGGCATTTATTTGTATGCTAATCACGAATATTTGATCCTGAGTAATGGATGTTTTCTATGTTATTAGTACTAACAACACAAGCCTTATTGAGCTCAGGGCTCAGGGTGCGTAGCCAATGTGCCAATCGCTCACACTAGCTAGAGTATCGTAGTTATCTCTCTCGATCACTCATCCTTATTAGTGTGACAATTTAAGAGAGGTATAGGCACAGCGGATGCATATCGTTTAGTGTGGTAGGGCACAGCACAACGAATGTCGTCTCGCTCAAATCTGGAGCAGAGCCCACCTGGAGAAGTACCTCCACCTCCCAGAAAACCGCAGTTTAATAACACTAGACCCTACTCATACTGTAGTGTTTCTGTTGGTGAGTAATCGCCAGAGAGCGCCAAGAGGATTCACTGTGTTGACAGCCGGGGACCCACGGAGCAAAGCTTGCCCCTTTAGCTGTCAACACAGCGCATCCTCCTTTTTTTAAAGGGTCGGCAATGCGCATGTAACACCCCTGGAGTAGGCGTCCATAGGCTACGGTGACCGCTTAACATCAGGCGGGCCGTATGCTAGTTTGTCACCGTGTCTTTGTATTAAAAAAATAATTAAAAAAAAACTTATTTGAAGACCCTACCTCATGTCCTCTTATCACCAGTAATCAATCTAAATCATTCGAATAGCTGCTAAAGTCGTTTTAAGCATTAATGATCCGATTGCGCCGGGAAAGGTTACGTAAATCATTGTAAGAATAATGGCGTAAAAAACCGCAATTAGTGCTGCGCCCGCGTCGATGGTTTAGCGGACGTCGATAACATTCCGATTGCAACGTGACTGTGCACTGGAATTCTTAAAAAGCCACGACAAGCAATTTTAAACGCTATGTGTATGGGTTAAAGGGGTGGGTGGCGGCAAAATAAATCGGTTTATAGGTACAGACGTGAGTTCGATTAAAAAATGTGATTTGTGGCTGGCAGCGCGTTTTATTTTGCGTTGTACGTGATGCTCGTGTCAAGAGTAGTGTAAGTGTGAGAGGGAATTACCGTGGTTGTGGTTCGGAGAAGTACCTACTTATTACTTGTTTACTTCAATTTTCTGGAAACTAGTAAAGAGCCTTGGTATTTTCTTGATTATTTCTTGTGCTGAAGCGAACCGTTAAATATGCTCACCCTATCAATAAGCCTAAGGTATCAGTTTTATCACTTATTAAAACAGGTTTTAATTGTTGTGACAACTAAAATCACGTTAATTGTTAATGGCAATTAAAGACTTTTCACGTGGGAATCATGGTTAAAATAGGTAGGTAAAGGCAGATAGTAAGGTAAGTTACACTTACTGTATATATTTCGAAAATAAATGTTTTACCAATAAAAAAAAATTGCAATAAACGCTGTTTTTACTTGTTGAAAAATAATCTGTTAAATACAGGGGCATTACCATGACGTCTTAACACGATTCAGTTTAGGGTCTTAACTGTGCTCAGTTGTATTGTATGGTCCCGACTCAGTTTAGGTCCTAAACTGAATCAGGTTCAAGGCCCCAGGTTTTAAGAAGAATAATACAAATATGCATTCGGTATGTATAACTTAAGGTATAATGTCCAGCGAGCAAAAATATCTAACATTTGTAGAGAGCTGGTGGCTTCCTCTCACAACGTATCAGCATTGCGATACAATGAGGAAATGCTGCCAGCATCCTAGGTACAATGCCTCAAGGATCTATTTTAGATTTAAGGTAGGTAGAGGTAGGTAGTTAGGTAAGTTACACTTACTGTATATATTTTGAAAATAAATGTATTTTTTTATAACATTTGTAGAGATCTATAAGTTTATTAGTATTTATAAGAGCATATTATAAGTATATAGGTACTTTTCGCGTATCAGAGTGCAAGATATTATTATAAGTACGCAGTAGACACTCGTAAATTCGAAACTCCAGAAACTGTCTTATCTATCATCAAATCTTACGCGACATCAGCATATGACTCAGACTAAAACTTTGCGAATTCAATTTGTACGAATGTTGAATCCCAAAAGCGGAACACAAAATCTTTTACCGCAAACATCAAACGATCAGAAATGTGTGTCTTCCTCTCTGTCGCACTTATATATTTGAACGAAAGAGATGCACATGTTAATAAGCCAGTACGAAGTTTAAAATTTTCAATGTTCTTGGTAGAGATCTCCAGGCTGTCATTTCGAGCTTTTATTATCTTGGTGTTTTTACAGCGGCTTTTTGTCGATGTTTTAACAAGTTCTCAATTGCTTTTGTACGTAATTACGTATGATTGAATGACGGACAGTTTTTTAAGTGCCGCTGATGTTTGATGGAGTTAGTGCGGTTGTGTAGGTCTTAATTTAAGCGGGTGTTGACTTATAAAATAAGTAGCTGGGGGCTTTTTATTTATATTAAATTGAGTTTTTGTTACGGCAGAAAGTCTAAGACAGGTTAATTGCTTTAGATTTTGGTATCTGCATATCCAGTAATAAGCATCCATTTCCCAAAAAATATATTTATTCTCAATAATAGGTAATCTTCTTTTTATTTCATTTAGGTTAATAGAAGACTTTTTTATAATAACGACCAAAGTTATTGTCAGTTAAAATATTGATCCATTATTCGTAGATAAGTGTTTAATTTCGCTGTAAGACGTAAATCAACTCTTATATAATTATTGACTTTCCATTTGGCTTCTTATCATGACCTATTTTAGTTCTCTGTATTTCAATATTTTAAAATTACTCCTTTTATACTATATAGGTATGTTTAAAACGACCGCATAAACTATGGTTATGTTATTGATCAAAAGCTGTTGAAATTCGGGTCGGCAATCGTTTTGTTAAGTACTTCTGGTCATAAAAGAAGAAATACGGTTTACTTGCCAATTGGGGTAAATATAAAAGTTACTGCTGCTGTTTGCGATTTTATTGCTATTTTATATTGTATGATCGCTGATATTAAATGCTGGTTACATAAAAATTCGATCAAACATGAAATGAATAGGAATAAGTAGTTAAATCAAATAAGTAAATATTTATTAAAAGGGCTATCACAGTAGATCACGACTGGTCAACACGGCTTCATAGCCCGAAACAGTGATTATATAAATTTGTAACATAATATATTTTGTCGAATGAAGTTAATTTTAACGGGGCATTCCGTTATTATGTTCACTGACATAAAAGACTACGTCTAACTTTTATTTGATTTAATAAACACGTTTTAGAGGTCGCTACGCTACCGATGAAAATTAAAAATTCGCATTAATGAGGTTTAACTCCCATTCAAAAGCAAAAATTCTACTTTTTTTGCTAGGTGACGTGCCAGAGTATAACTTAAAAATATACGTTAGAAAGCTCGAGTAATTGAAATTAAACATTTTAGAACGGATTGATCCCTAAAACTTGTTTATAAAACCAAAAAAAATCTAACGTAGTTACTTATGTCATTGAACACAAAAACGGGGTGTCCCGTTTAAATATTTAACTTCAACAAAATAAGTACCACTAGTATACACTTGAGTGTTGATTGCAATTTACTTTTAAGGTTCTGATTAAAACATGACTTTTAATTTTAATATTTAGTTATAGTTCATAATTATTTTTATAAGGTTTTCTGTTTAATTGTAACGTTTTCTGCCTTAATAAATACATTCTAATAAGATAGTAAGGATGAAATAGCATGAACCCAGAGTTTTTCATTTGGAAGTTTACGAATTCTATTAACCTCAATAGACCCCATTTTATATATCGATAAACGTTTAAACTCCACATCAATCTTAACGCACACAAAGCCTAACGAGCGTTACTTTAGTATTCTTAGCACAATACTTGCTTTTGGCCTAACAAAAACAAAACGATTAGCTTCAAAGAACATGCAAAATGTGGTGATGGCGATTGTCATTCACTACACGTCTAGCGAGCCCATCATTCACACTTGTCACTGGAAAGAACAATACTAAAACGACTTACCTCACACTTATCGATAAACTCATTCCCAACCCTAGTGGAGTACTATTTAGGTTCAAATTGCAATGGTAATATGTATTTACAATAGGTTGTTTTGGTTGTGTGTGTGAGCTGTCAGCCTTTGAACGTCGACAGGCGGAGACGAGCGCAGCAACTAGTTGACGGCGATTTGTATGGCGCGAGTAAATCACTTCTGAAGTAATTTATGTTTGAGTGAGCGGAGTTAGTGAGGGGGTTGTGTCGATGGTTTTTTGAAGCACCTGGCAAAAGGGACATCACTATCTATCACTAATAAACGTTTGGCTCAATCTCTTTGATATTTAGAAAATAGGTCTTTTTTCCTAGCGATTTTTCGGCTAATGCTTAAGGCGCCTAGAGTCCAGTTTGGTAACTAATCTCAAGTTTTACTAAAGTGAAGGCCGGTTGACCTTCCAACCCAGAAGGTACGAGGTTAGACCTTTTTGGTATTAGTTCGGTTTCCTGACAAATAGTACGTCATCTTAATAAGAAAAAAAATAGTTCTTCACTGAAATTTATCTAACATCGTGGGGGGCACGCCCTAAGGTTTGATTCCAAGAAAAGTTTTTAACTATTAAGGGCAATTTTACCTTATTTAAAATTAGATTTTAGCATACGTTTATTGTTAGACCTGTACTATAATTAGATGTGATTTTGGAATAAATTTAACATTGAATCTGACATTATTAACAGAAATATATAATTTAAGTTGTATGTCATTTTCAGAAAAAAGGGCACCATTTTAAAGAAATTGGGTCCTTGATTTTCCACACAAAAAAAATCAGTTTATACGGCCCATATAAAATGTATGAAAAAATGCGTTACGAAACTGACCAAAAAAACGGGACACTCTTTTTCTTTTTTTAATTCAATAGTACTCGTGATTCTGATTATAAAAAACCCAAAACTTCCCATATTTAAAAAAAAGGAAATGTCATATTTTTGAAAATGCCCATATTCATAAGGAACATAATAAAAATACCTCTTTTTATTTTTGACACAAAAATTACAATTACACAGCACTTGAACCTACAGCGATCCTGCAAACAAAACAAAAACATCGACACGTCCATTCAAACGCGTTGTTTGACAGCTTTTGTGTCGACAAAAAACCTAAAACTGGGAATAATCACCGACTCTATTTATCATATTCGAGCTGTCACGACAGTGACAGTTGACAGCCGAGTCCTTTGATGTGTCAGCGAAGCGGGTAATGAGAGGGGACGGTTTTAGCCCGCCGATTGATGTGGACGATTATGCTACTAACAGCTAATGGGTTAACCGGTTTAGAAATAAGTGGAGTGTGTTTGTTTGATGCTTTGTTGGTTTGCTTGAGGTTGAGTAAATATGAAATAACGGTATGTTCACACCAAACTAGGGCAGTTTATTGCAAGTTGCTACATACAAACAGATGCAATGCGTCGCCATAACAATAATTATAGGGCTTGAGGCAAGTCTATTTGAAAATCAAAGATACAATTATTCTTCTTATACCATCTATTCATAAAAGGGTTTATTCTGTTCAAGCTAGGAGGGTTTAAAGTGGCAGTTTTCTGTTAAAGTTCAAGGATTCCACATTTTTACGTTTTCGGGCATTAACTAGTGGCATCGTGGTGATATGACGCTGTTTTCGGTTTTGTTTATTTTGTCTTAGTTGGTGTGAAAAGCAGTATGTGTTACACGGTAGCAATAGTACATTACCTAACTAGTGCGGTAAAACAAAGAAAGGCCGAGATCGCAGATGTTTGCGACCCGAGCTGCAAGCGAGGGACGTAAATATGCGATCAAGGGCTTTATTTATTACCTCACCTGTTAGGTACATTATTTCATGCCTACACTCGGCCAGAAATCGGCTTTTTTCGTACGCGTAGCGTGCGGAAAAAGGCACTTTATGACCAGGTGTGGCATAAAATTATTTTCGACTTGGGCGTTAACGCTTGTATCCCTCATTACGCTCAGGATTCTACTTTCTAATTGTAGAATCCATCGCTTCGTTCTAAATTCAATGTACGCCCTCGCCGGAAATATATAATTTTGATCCCTTGTAACACACTCTACTATTGTTTCATTCTAAAATGAACAACAGGTGGTATATTTTACCAAAAACAATTAGATATAATGAAGGTGATTAAAAAAATTATATCTGAATGCCCATCGTTACGGAAACTTGTCAGATTGAATAAAGGCCTTATTCTACCACGCTACCTGCCCTAGCAAAAGAGTGCCGCGAACACAGAACTAATATGACAAATAATGCTTGTCAAGTATTGAAAACGTGACAAAAACGCAAGATATCAACTGTCAGTGATAAAATTGAAATCGAAATTAAAACATGATAACGTGAATTATTCTTTTGTAACATTATAATCCAAGGCGTATCCACACACCAGATCTCATCATAACTTTTCATATTTTCAAGACTTCCTTATATTCTCGTATAGCGGGGGTATGCGTTAATGCCAAAAATTTTGCCGTTTTTCAATTGTCTATTTTTTTGCACTCGTTGAATAACATATTAAACTTCTCTTTCGCTCACTTTGTTACTCTTTAAGCATTAGCGCGAAATCACACCTCTATTGCCAGTATCTTGCGGTTGATAAACACAAATGTCATTGTCTAATCCGAACAATTAGACAATGACAGATGTCTTTCTCGATAACGAGACACTGTCGCAGCTCTCTTGTGCTGGAGTTACAGCGGATTCTAATTATCAAGTGTATGTCGGTTAATGACGAGCTGTATTTTGACCACAAAAAGCTATACAATTTGTAGATAATGGACGAATTAAATAATTTATATTTTGTTCGGTAGTATATGACATCTCTTTCAATTTATAATTTATATATAGTAGTGTACTTAAAAACATGAATCAAAACATTTATAATAAATAATAAATTTAATTCATGCTTTACAATTGTACAGTATGGTTGCGCCATCTCTTGCTTCTGATTGAAAATAATCTGTAAAGATTAATCTAAAAGGACAGCACTAGACGTTAGTCTGAGCTGTAGGATTGGCGGAACGCACCTTAAGCTTTGAAAATAAGAAAGGATTGCATATACTTAAGATATTGCGGACTCTGGTCGCCGTGGTCGGATGGCCTAGTGGTTAGGGCGTCTGCCGCGAAAGCAGAAAATCGCTGGTTGGTCACTTTTTCTTTAGTATATGACATCACAAACTACCTTTTGCAAACAAAAATTATTCAAGCAAATTGCGAGGTGACACCATTTTGTTTATACCTATCGTTGCTTATAAAACACCACGCCCAAAGGCTTTTTACGTCAGCCCTTTGTTCCAAACCTCTGCACAAAATATGACTCTTTCTATGCTCCACTGCGATTTTTCAACGCGAGAGCACTAAATCTCGGGTAATTGATGGCTGCGCTTGCACATGATGTGTGGGCGTGCGTGCGTTAATACGAAGCTAGACTTTGTTTAAGGTTTATCAACCCGGAGTGCTCTGACAGTGCTTAAATGGAATAGTAAAGGATGGAGTGCTTTTTAGAGTTCCGTAAAAAGAATAAACTGAAGCCTTATAGGATCACTTTGTTGTCCGTCCGTTCGTCTTTCTGTCAAGACCCTTTATCTCGGGAACGCGGAGAGAGAACGTTGTAATACTTGTAATTAATACCACATACACAAGTCTGCGGCCCCTTGAAGCTGTAAAAAAACAAACCTCACGTCAACGCAATCAAAACCAACTGGCGTTTATGTCATATTTCACACACACATACACACATATATACATTTATCATTTATCTTTTTATCATTGTTATTTATTCATTATTATTATAGTTTTCTTTTTACCCTCGCTTTATTCCTATATTTATGTTTACCTCTGTCTCTCCTATCCATTTTTCGTCTTGTGTCTTCGTTCCTCTTTGGTGTTATATATTTATTTATGTTCTTCTTATGATATGTATTGGTATTATGTATATATTTATATATATTGATATCCTTTATATTGTACCTTGTTATACAAACAAACATTTTACACAGCTTTACAGTTTGCACCAAAGCGCAGGAAAATTCAGACAAATTGCTTTACTTGTCTGCATTATTTGACCGCTTCTCTCAAATACTCAAGGTTAACTGGAAGAAATCCCTTAAAGGGCTAAGTTCGCCTTTGTACTTAAAATCTCTATTTGTTATATTTTCAACTGTGTTTCTGTACAATAAAGTGTTACTTACTTACATTTGCAATGGGAATCAAAATGTATAGGGTACTTCTAGCAATGCACCGACGAGAAGTCTCCAAATATGCGACATATCTATTACATATGAGAATTTTCTAAGAATGTTCTTGAGAACGAGAATTTACGGAATACTTTGTATAAGTAAAAACAGTTAATGTTAAATCGCTCCCTGACACAAACAAATGTAAATATTAATATAACAAAAAAAAAAAAATACAAAAATAAATGTAAAATAGTTCAAAAAATAAACAAAAATTAACAGTCACCCGCTGGTATCGAATGACCGCTGAGCCATACATTCGTGTTCGTGGGTAAACCTGACGAAATTCCGATGACATGGAGGCAGTCTGAACGCGAAGAACGCAGACGACTCCCCATGACCGCGACCATTCTGTCCAGAGTTAACCAAGAAGACATAATACCCGTATTATATACTATATAATACATAATATTGTCTTCTGTTACCGCGATTGTTATTCATTGAAATTAAACACTGTGAATGTGGTCTATCATACGTTGGGCAAACAAAGCGTAGCATATCAACCAGGGTGAAGGAACATATAGCCGATGTCAAGCATCGTCGACCAAGGTCTGCAGTCTGGGAACATGTCTCTGATAAGCCAAATCATTCAATTAAATTTGACAAACCTCTGGTCCTCGCCAAGGAGAAGCGTTACATTCCCAGGATGCTGCGCGAGGCTATTGAAATCAAGAAGGTCCCTAATTTCAATAGAGAGGATGGCTTTTCGGTACCACCAGCTTGGGATCCTGTTTTACATCTCATCAAGGATCAAGCACGACACAGAACTGGAAGACCTTAATGTGGACTTTGTTTGAAAAGATTGAAAACGGATAAAAGAGGCAAAATGGGGTAGTTTTCTTGTCGCTTCTTTCTGCTCCATAAGCCAGTTAGGGAAGCGTTCGTAAGTTGTGTGTATGTTAATCCTCACAGGGTTTAAACATTTTAATTTTAATTATAGAATGCCCTTCAGGCTATGTATTACTGGCTTTATAAGCCCCTCTGGGCATTGTAGACCAACCTTTGTTTTTATTTTTAAATTATTTTTATATTTTTGTATGTAGGTAGTTTGCACAAGTAACTTTTTTGATTGACGGGGAGAATTCGCATTCTCTCAGTCATCATCTTAACCCTGTGAAAACGAGTGCTGTAAAGGGCTCGAAACGTAGGATCATGGTGTTAATAAACGCGATTAATCCGTTCTAAAGTGTTTAATTTCAATATATAATACATGTTACAAATACGGGTCGCTGAAAACACCTTGACAATTTCACACATAAAACCCAATGCAGCCGCACTACCAAAAATAGTGTAGCGCTCGTAAATTATGAAAAGCGAATGTTCCACGCAATTTAAAAATATGCCCTCTCACGGCAAAACGAAACAAAGAACCCACACCTGTTAGTAGCAGCCGACGTATGAAACCTTTGGAGCCGCGGGCACCGAATTTATGGAGCAGCGGAATATGCTTTGATATACTGTTATGCGTTTTATTAAATGCATTGTTTGTACGCTGGATTTAATTTAGTTTTCGCTGGCTTGTGAATAATGTTGATGAAAACTTAGCTATGGGAATAGTTTTGATTGCTTTTTCAGTTTTATTGAGATTTAAATGTAAAATGACGTCAAATGTTTTTTGTTAAAAATAATAAAATCTATGCAGCTTCTTCGGAAAGGACTTCTTGTATTTGGCTGGATGTGTTAAATAATATTAATTAATGCAGTCGCTCAAGCGACACAACATATTTGCAAGTGGATGTGCAGTAAAAATATAGCCCCTTAGAAGTTGCATGTAAGGTTAACTATCTCTGTTATTTTTTTTTTTTTTAATGTTATTAGGGAATGTACCGGTAAATCGTTTTTGTGTGGAAAAATCGCAATATCGGTTAAAAATAGAGTTTTTCCCATACAAAACATAACCGATTGCAGAAGGAATACTGCAGATGAAAGTACCAGATCGTCACTCCACCTTGTCGCAGGACGTCCCACATTGCGTTTGCCGATATTTATAGTTAACTTCTATTGATAACATCAATAAGTTAAAGGATTGACACACCAACCAGCCAGTTCTCAGCCCAGCCTTACTTCCATTGCCAAATTCTCAAAACTGGCATGTTCGGAGCGAGTAAAAACAACCGACGGGCGACGCCGCGGGGCGCGTATCATTATGTTTTTGTGCGCAAGTTATGTCGAGTCACGTAAATATCGCGTTATAGGATTGGGCGGGTCTAAAAACATGACTACCGAGTGCGTTTCAAATGGATGGAGCAAGTTATAAAAGAACCGCGACGATGCAATCAAATGCTTGGGTAAAATCAACGACGCACTGCTTGCAGAACTTTACAAAACTCTTGTAAATAGCTTTCTCAGGTATTTTCAAGAGAGACAGAAAACCTCTGTGTGTTATTGTGGTCCGCATAACGACGACTAGGTATTCAATAACAACGTCAAGCTTTTTATTCATTACAAGAAACAAAATGAAACGTAAGATTGTGCCTTGAGGCACACTTTTGAGTTTTTGATTTCTTTAAAAATGTGATAAAATTGCGTCATTTAGTAAGTTTACATTTCTGAAAACTACTTTGGGAGCTAAAGTGGATCCACAATTATGTAAATATTACGTAGTATTTATTCAGTAGCGACATTAGCGACATAATGTCATCGCTGGTGATCGTGATTACCATCTTGACATATGAAAGAATTTTTTTTCAAATTACTGACGGCTTTCATAAGTGAATATTGTCTTCTGTTACCGCAATTATTATTAATTGAAATTAAACACTTTGAAACGGATTTATTTTTTCATTTAATCTTTATTGCATAAAAGAAAAACTTATCGTACCATAGGCGGACTTAATGCCATTTGGCATTCTCTACCAGTCAACCTTTATCGCTTTTATTAACAACCTACGTTTCAAGACGATCACAGCATTTAATCGTAATCAGTTAGTTAAGTATGAAAAATAAATGTAATGTTCTATATCTTAGTCTTCGATTGTTCTACATAGATTTTGAATACTAAAACACCTTTCCTTTGAGCATATTTCTCAGCGCCTTTGCTTTAAATTTTGGACCACACAAAGCACAATGAGCATGAAGCGGTTGAATGCAAGGTTTTTATTTTATTTCTAATTATAAAACGCCTGTATGTTCATTTTCGCCCGCTGTGTTGCCTTAATAACCCAGCGTTCGTGAGTGAAATAATTTGATTTCGTTAACATTTTATTTTCCTACACATTTATGTTTCATTTGGTTTTGTTCATTTTCTCTGCGGGTGACATTTGTTTGAAGTTAAACGTTTTGGGCAATATCAAAAATTACTTTTGAATTGGCAATTTTCATTGTGTCATTTAAATTATTTGAAAAGTATTTGAGGCTCTTGCTATTTTTCATCAAGTTGTTATTATTCCGTTTAGAAAAGCGTTCCGTCCAGAATAAAATGTGAATACTTTAAAATCTTTGGCTGTAACTAGACTGATGATAACTAGTCTATTAAGCCAGTCGTCTTCATAATGTTGGTACTTTGGTAGATACTCATTTAAATACAAATGGAGGCCACGAACAAATAGGCTCCAAAGAATTAGTTTACCCCGTGGATTGGCAGATCAAATTCATAAACTAATATATAAATATTTGGGGACAATCTCACACAGATCAACCTAGCCCCACACTTAATAAAGATTGTAATATAAGTTCTAGGCGACGATTTACATACTTATATAAGGTGCTACTTTATTAGTTGCAGAATTTTTTGCACCTGATAGTACTCGGTTCCTGGAGTAAATTTAAGTATTAAACATTATACCTTTTACGATGTTTTTTTGGAGAAAACGTTAAAACAAATTTACTACGTAAAAACACCCTGTTAATGTGATCAGTAAATGAGAACTCATTAAACAGATTCTAGTACCTCTTTTACCTACCGGTTAACTGTAACTGGCCACTTCACGATGATAAATGTCGACCATAATGACATTTAAGACAAACTATTGTTGACATGAGTGATATGACAGATAGTGTTAAACGTCTTGTCAGTGAAATGCACATGGTGATTCTTTTTCGACGAAATTATAATTAAATTTTTTGTTCGGTAAATGAGAACAAAAAATCATATGCAAAGATTTCATAATTTCTATTTAAAGTTAATTGTTTTAAAGTAGAGTATCATGTGTTAAAATATCTGCAACTAATAAAGTAGCACCTTATATAGATAAATATATACATAAATACAAAGGAAACATCCATTGCTTAGGAACAAGTATTCGTGGATAAACACACAAACCAGCTAGTCTATGATGGTCGGGTTTTTATCGTTTACCAACGTTGCTGTCACGTTCTAACAAGTATGTATGTGCGAAAGTGACGCATAGCGTGATAAGCGATAAAATGGCAACCATGCTAACCCCACAGCAGGGTTAGCATGGTTGCCATTTTATCGCTTATCAGTTATCACGCTATACGTCACTTTCGCACATACATACATACTTGTTAAAACGTGACAGCAACGTCGGTAAACGATAAAAACCCGACCATTATAGACTAGCAGAATTCAAACCAGGGACCTCCAGCTTCGCAGGCAGTCACTACCAACTAGGATACGTTACCGTTCACGGCACTCGCTTTTGTTAAACTGGCGCATACACTAAATCTGAGGATAAGCGGACACCAGGCTCTTTAAGAATTTATTATCTGGTAGTTTTTCAATAGCGGATACACCAATTAGTGGTGCAATATCAAATAAAGTCCTCTTCTTTATCCTTAAGCCCCTTAAAAGTTCTCCGACAAATAAATCACCCCCATTAAACGTTCCAACCACTTCAACGACTTCTAAATTACGTTACCATCGTCGCAATAAATATTCTAGATCACATTTTCCGTCCCATAACTCATCCAGCGCCATAATAATAACAAAAGGTTTCCACGGAACCCCAAAAAGTAATACATCAAATAGATATTTATGTAAAACTGTACATGCTTTATCATCACCCCAACTAAAAGCTACTTTAAACTCTACAGGTTCAACAATAAGGGCGATTTTGAGTTCGTTTTTTTCTGTAGTTTTTTGTTTTACATTTTGTCTCGGTCGGTTAATTTCATACGGTATAAAAAGGTGCCATCGTAGAGTTTTAATATTGAGGGCGATGTGAATTTACTTAATTGGATAGACAATTATAATTAGTCAAAAAAGCGTCGACGGGTGCCTTTCCTCTATCTTTTATCTTCGATCTTGACAGTAAATTACTGGTCGGTCTATTGTTAGGGGGCGACTAAAATGATATTTTAATTAGTCACTTTCTTATATTATAGTGTTTAATTCATTTCTGTTAAACGGACTACTGTCTTGTGGATGTGTGTTATTATAATTTTAATGGGGAGTTTATGGCATCGGCGTGTTATTAAATTTTGTGGGAAAGCAGAAAGTTACGTTTGAGTCGTAGATAACTATCGTAAGAGATCTAATAAATAATAGTAACTTATGCATGAGTGACATAATAGGGGTTAAAATCTAAGGGTCGCTGTTAAAAAACGAGACATGTTCAAGTTTTGTAATAATAGATCCAAGAATTTTAAGAACCAATTCAATTATGAGGTGCTGCATACACTAGTTTTTCTACGACAGCGAAAATAGCAAAAAACGCGCAATTTCAAAATCGTGGAATTTATCTTTTGCCAACTGTAAGAATAAAAAAAATAGTATTATTATATTGTATGAAAACTCATAAGAATATGGAATACCAACGTTTAATGTATACAGTCATTGAATTGACAGATTAAAGTGCTGGATTAGAAAAAGGTCTTTAAGTCAACTATATAGTAAAATCGAAATTTTAATCAAAGGACATTTACGGAACATAATATACGATAGAAAATACCCAGTTAAAAACAGGACGTACATACGTCTTGTGTTCATAAAGATCACTTTCTGGTGATAAATTTTATCTACAATATTATAGGACCTACGTAATTACACGAATTACAAATGTATACTAAACAAATAGACAGCCATCAAATCAACGTCGCTCGTGACAGCAAATTCGTTTATTTAGCTCACAAATATTGACTCGACTACGAACTCGACGTTAAAATCCTAGCTTTTTGATTTGACATTAGGAATCGAGGCTGTGAGCGAGGTTGTGGGCGAGTTCGTCGCTGTTTTTCGTTAGAGAATACGAATTTCCTACACTAAACGTCAAACTCTCGACGCAGAGTAGTTCCAGCTCACGCCGCAATCGTCGTCGAGCGCTAGTGTCGTTTAAAGTACATTAGTGAATACCATTTTTAGGCTCGACGCTGCCGCAGCGCTGACGCAGCGCTGATAGCAAGGCGGTTTCGTTAGTGAATAACACTGCAGATGTCAGAAAGAACAAACGCTGTCACCTTGCCGAGCCCTATAGCATTGAGCAATCGTATAAGTGATGGCTGTCACTATTGTCACATTGTCACCTCGATAATATGGAGTGGAAGCGGGTTTGTTATCTTTAGAGGAAATAGACTTTTGATGGAGTATGCGTACTTAATGTATTGTAGCAGGCGTTTTACGGAAGTCCATATTAACACTACAATAAATAATAATAATGAGAATGATATAAAAGCAGAATAGGATTCAAAATTAGGTACCATCAGCACAACGTGGTAGTGACTGTATTTGGTTAACTTACTATTATCTTTACACACTATACCATTATATATTAGCATAGCATATAATGGTATAGTATACCGGGTGTTGCCAGTAATAGGAATATTAAATTTAATCGTAAGTTGGACTCCCCAACCAAACTAAACAAAGTTTGGTCAGCGACTTTTAAAAATACCATATGTTTTGGTTTTTATTAAACTTTATAATTTGTTAGTAGACGCAATGTCCTGTAAATGATGTCATTTTTGTACTCTATGACAAGAGTCAATTAGGCTGATGTTAACGTACACTGAATTTTTTTTTTGTTGCTAGGGTTTGACCTACGTTTAAATTTATTGCTCTTGTGTTACTGGCAACACCCGGTATATTAGTAACTATAGTATATTTGCACTTTTTATTTATGATTTGCACAGTATACTATTATACCCTTATACTTTCTTCCGCCAATGTAAGTTTAGGCAATAAAGTCATGTATACATTATAAATTGAAAATAGATATCATATACTACAGAAAAAGACCAACACCGACGAAGGCCAATCCGAAGATTGAACTCGGGTCTTCAGCTTACGCGGCTAACGCCATAATCACGAGGCCAACTTGTCCTATCGAAATGCCGGCGAATTTCTCGAGTACATGCAATCTTAGTAACAGGCAAGACGCCCGTGGCCATTTTTCTAAGTACAAGCGACGCTGCTTAGTACTTCCATCCAAACCACTCAGGGGTTCCGGTATGGCGAGAGAGATGGCGCTGTCATCAATACATCTTTTTGTTGATACAAATCAAATTATTTAACTAATTAAATATTTTGACTTGTTATTAAAGTAGTACTAACACTACTATGTATGAATTATAAATTGAAAATAGATGTCATATACTTAAGAATAAGATCAACACCGACGAAGGCCAACCGCGGAACGAACTTGGGTCTTCAGCTTACGCGGCTAACGCCATAACCACTATGTATACATATTTTTAGCGCATTGGCTGTATTAATATCTTTGCAGTTGACTGTACAATTGTATTCCCAATCCTACTTTACCCATTACAACACGTCTGTCAAACGTGTCAGCTCATAAATAAACCCGTCAATATGTCAAACGGGGGCACTTGTGTAGTGACAATCAATGGAGAGTATTGATGTGTTAGTCTTAATAGACACCTACAATAATAATGTTGGTTTTATGATTAAGTGTTCAGTGGCATATTATAACAATTATTTTGATAGATCATTTGATAGATTGCCTTCAAAATATAGGTATATTATGTAGGAAAATGTTTTGTATATAATGAAAGGCATTATATACAATCGGCTGACGCCTCGTTTCTTAAACCACACTCGAATGTTTTAATGCCTAATTATTTACAATTCCATGCACTGCTATTATACACACATATCATGAAGCTCTCTATGATGCGATCACAGCGCATAATATGTATCGAACGTCATTGCGACTTTAAGGAATAAAAACTTTTTTGACATTCAAGTTTGACATTTATATTTTTAAATTCAGAGACAAACAAGAGTTGGCCCCAATTTTCATATCGTTCGATATCAAAATAACGTGCGATTTGCGTGCGTCATTGTATGCAATTGACAATTCGTTTCAAACTTAACTTCATCTCGACTGATATAAGAATAGAGGTCAAAACAATTTTTTTTGTGTCAGATGTGTTCGAAATTTGAACAAAAAAAAACGATAATATTATTTGGGTATAATAACATTATCACTGATAAGAAATTTGTTTTACCAAAAAAGTTTATTATTATGGGGGTCTTTATATGCGATTTTTGAACGCATTAGAAAGCTTTTTGCATTATAATTTAATAAAGGTTTATGTGATAAATAAATAATTTATAAATGTAAATAGCCCCACCATTAAATAATAGGTCTCGCCACACACCCTGATCCTCGAATCCTTAATCCTGCCCCGTAATTTCAATTCGCCCCCGACAATGATCAGCTCATTACACTGTCATTATTCACCGGCCATAATGACTTTATTAAGCCAAATGACAGTCTGACAACGTTCCGATCAAGCGCCGTGTAATTTTGTTACGTCAAAGTGCTTATTGGCGTCTGCCAATTGAAAAGGCTGTGATATTGGTTCTGAATGCAAATCGAGAAAGTTGACAGCCCTCTTGCAATTCGTTTTTTGTTGAAAAGAAGAGACTGTCTTCAGATTTGTAAAAATTCGATAACAAGCTTATTTGAAGTATGCCTACGTATTTTTGTTATTATTATTATGAGCACCTCTTAAGGTTGAGCCTCAAATCTTTAATCATAAATGGAAGAAGCGCATTATATATCTACATTATAGAACAAGACTGGTGAATAACCACTATCAGAAAAAGTAAGTTATATAGATCTTTTGTTTTCGTCGTTTTTCTAGCAAACCAACTGATTACAAGAAACGTACTATCAACAATCTCCTGTATACATACTCACAAATTTAACTATCACCACAGAATAAGTACTTCAATTCAATTCAATCTTTAAAATAAATGGCTTCTGTCCAACAAATGGGACAATTTCGCCAGTGTCAAAGATTGGCTTAGCAATTGTAAGGTTACATTATATAAATTCGCTCTTTTGGCGAGACTTTGTAGGTACGGTAAGAAGCCTTGCTATTTAAAATGGTAGCTGATTTCAAATAGCACGTGGCGCGGACAACCGGGTGATTATCCCAAGAGTGGTAAGACAGGTGTCAGGACTATTTCTTTTTCATCTGCATGCTTGTTTGTTAGTTCACTGTATAATAAGCCACCAATATTATGCACTAAACAACTTTTAACAAACAAAAAACAAAGAACTACTCCCGACGCGTCCTCGCCATCTTGGACATCAACCGGAAGTCCAATAAGTACTTAATAGTGTACTAAAGTACAGAAGCTTCTCTTTCCTACATTTGACGTTTAGCTTGTCAAGATGACATTAACATTAGGGTTGTCACCATGCCGACCGGTGTTTATGGTGGTACAATAATTTGTATAAACATAAATAGGAACTAAAAGTGCAACGGAGCATTATTTGTATTATAAGAACACATTTTGATTAATTATTTAGTAGTATTGGTATTCATTTGTCTAAGTATAAATTAGTATGCGGTGTTTGAAATATAAATATATCTGGACGCACCCAAGATAGTTTATTTTGTGTGTCAACGGAAAACTCGGAGTACCCCTGCTACGAGTATACCGATTGTATGTGTTTATTTTTAGTAAAAGGTACCACTTTGTCACGTGATAAGACGCTAAAGCCATAAAAATATACTGAAAAAACCTTATTAATTAGCGACAATGCGTTACCTTTTACCGAAAACAGGCGCATATATCTAAACCATCAAGCAAAACACATGTAAAACATGCGTGCAAACCGTGAAAGGTAAAACCTCTTTTTTTAAATCTTTAGTTTAAAGGAGCCTTTGTCAAAATGACCATGTCGTACGTTAAACTTGTTCATAAATGTCACTTGGCGATTGCTGTTTCATTGCCGGAATCACTACAATGTTGCGCAGGTCATTTGGGCCAATAAAGTTATTACTGAGAATCAGAGCCGTCATTATCCTGATGGCTAATAACAGTAATATGATATGATCGGCACAATGGTGATAAATATGGCTGTAAAAAGATGATGCGAAGTATGATGTGGGTTGTTTATAAATATTATGTGTAAATTTTACATAAATGAACTTCGTAGCAGTAAATATGCTGAATTAGGCACCTATATATCGGTTCTAGTTACCCATACATCGGTAGGTAGATGGGTCAAACACAAAATTATGTTCGATGTCTTTTCGGTGGACTATTAAAAGTTAAAGGCTATAAGTAAAGCTTGATTTTCTTATTTAAGCCTTATGCAATGTAATAGCATTGTATGATAAAAGTCATCACTACATGTCCACAAGTTGTTATTATTTTATATTGAACACAGGAAAGAAAAAGTGTATGTTCAGCTGAACTGTAGAGCCAATATTTCCTGTGGATGATAGTTAACAGTTTGTGGACATGAAGTCATGATTTTTATCATACAGTTCAACAGAAAAGGAGTAAGTACCTTTTAATCAACCTTTATAGTTAAGATAAGAATCTTTCGAAAAGTCCTCTGGTAAGACACCAAACATTTTTTTCTGTTTGACCCTGTTAGGTAAGGTAATCACATCATCATCATAAAAGTACTTAAGATCAGGGCTTTGTCGGTGGGGTTACTTCCAATTATACATGTCCTCTGCTTTCAGTTTCACTTTGCTTTGCTGGCCTTCCGTATTACATTGAAATCGCATAACTTAAATACAAATATTAATTTTAAACACACGAATACGCAAAGACAATACAGAAGAGGCATGGCAGCGTCATCGCCAAAGCTCTACACGCCTGTGGGTTACCCGAAGACGATGTCCGGACACACACTAGGACGATGATGACACTAATGAATTCTCTTCTTAGTCTCTCTTCTCTTCTTCAACCTCATTTCTCCCACTGTTGTGTATAGGTCTCCTGTAAGTACGCCATTTTCTTCTGCCTTTTCGCATCCATTTCTTTCCAACCACTTTAGTTATGTCATTGGCCCATCTTGCAAACTTTCCTCCAGGATTACAATCTCCAAGCCAAGGTCTCCAATACTGGTCGGCTCCATCTGTCATTTATTGTGCGGCTTACATGCGGCCCATCTCCATTTTCTCTTGGCAATTAAAATGCCCTTCTTAGCCACTGGCAGTCTTAACAGGGTCATGGTCATCAATCAGGCTCCCATTGAGAGTCAAGTTGGTGGTTGGTGGTTCTCTCTAAGGTCTTTTACCAATTGCTTTTCGGTGAACGAAAACATCGTGAGGAAACCGGGCTACAATAATGCCTAGTTTACCCTCTGGGTTGGAAGGTCAGATGTCAGCCGCTTTCGTAAAACTAGCGCCTACGTCAAAAGTTTCCAAAGGACCCTAAGCCGTGACAAAAGCCGAGAAAAACGATAAGAAGTAGAAGTAGCCCGATTTTATCACCACATGCTTCTACCACTACATGACATATGGCATATAGGTTAATTGAAATAAAATAGCGTCACCAGTATAAGAAATAACTAACAGCCTACACAGTGGGCGTGTATGAGTGAATGTTTATTGGATATTAAAAAGTGTGCGTGCAGGCATTTTTTATTAAACAAGCCTGAGTGCTAGCCGTTCGACAGATTATAGTGAGAGTGTTCAAACTTAAACAGTCACGTTGGTCGATATCTAATGATTCTTTTACCTGACATTGAAAAGTAATACTAGTATTGTTACTTAAAGCAATGTTAATTTATTTAATTTATATAATATTTCTGACACCTGGGCCCATTTCTCACACGTTATTACTTATTAGACTAATATTCTTAGTGTGTTGCCATGGAAACTCATATTATTTGACAGTTCGGAGACTAATATAATTCAGGAAACGGGCCAATGTTCCTGCCGTTACCGATGCAAATGTGCATCTTGCGCGCGCTACAGACTGCTTATGCTTGTAATATTATCAAGTTGAATATCCTTGGCTTTTCACCCGAAACGACTCGCAGGACTCCTCTTTCTGTCTGAGTGGATCGTCTATTTTGCGTATAAAATTATTTTAAATGTATAATACTAATAGCAGGGCTTTTATTACGTGTCGTAGAAGTTGACTGTGGTATATGAGTTCAAATGTAATGTGAGCAATCGGTAAGCAAACCTCTGACTGCAATATTACAATTTCGTTATATTTGTACGATACCGTACAAATAGGTAGTTATGTGGGTAGAAATAAGTACCAATTTAAGTTAGTATAGCGGTAACCTTACAATGGACTGGTTAAGATTATTAGGAAGTGGAAATATAGTTTTTCAAAATTTATGTGTGGCCTTAAAAGACCTGCGCCCTACAATCTTTAAACATTGTATCTTATATATAATAGTGGCTTTGTGAGCTACACACCTCGTGATATGGTAGGAATATTGGCATAAAGGTCCTAAGAGCCTTTGAAGGTCTATGGCACTTAGGACCTTTGTACCAATTCCCACCATTTTAAAACTTCCAAAAACTGAATGAACATTTTTTTAAATGTTATTAACGAACTCGCTTACAGAATTTCACAAGAATTGATTGATAAATGCGACCTGTAGAGGAGAACAAATTACTGTTCATTTGTTCTACTCTACACTGTGTACTTTGTGTGTCTGTACTCAAGAAAGCATTTTTCCCCAAGCTAACGTCTCCGACGTTTCGCTCGCTTCGCTCACTCGATCAATTATTATCTTTAAACCCCTTTCATTGGCAAAAGTGTCACAAAAACTTGAGCAGTTTCATATGCTCTGTACCCGTTTTAGAAATACAGGCAAGTTTGCAGTGAGTGTGTTAAAGTAGCGCACTCTTCTATCGTACAGCTTATACCACAGACCAGTAGTTAGACGCCACGAACGCCATAAAACGAATTGCCCTTAATTCTAGCTAATGACTGACGGCTGGAACACGCTGTCGTATTTCACTAGTGCACTTTACGTAAGGCTGGCTTTTTATTAGATATTATGAGCTCTAATGGGAATTAACACTATACGTTAAGATACAATGTTTACCAAGCCTTATTATTATCCTAGTAGCTTTATACAGTGACTTGTAGAGAAATTACTAAAATTATGGCGCACGATTGTATTTCTTAGAATTTATGAGTGAATTGGTATCGTTCGCAGATGTTTATGATTAAAAAATAATAGCTTAAATAGTTGTATTTTAATGCGATTCAGTTTAGGACTTGAACTGAGTCGCTGCCAAACAACTTGCAACTGTGGCCTTACCATGACGTCTTAACGCGATTCAGTTAAGGTTCTTAAATGTGCTCAGTTGTACTTGTATGGCAGCGACTCAGTTAAGGTCCTAAACTGAATCGCGTTAAGACGTCATGGTAAGGCCCCTGAGCATAGTTAAGAACCTAAACTTAATCGCGGGGCGTTACCATGACGTCTTAACGCGGTTCAGTTAAGATTCAGTTTAGGCTCAGTTGTATGAAAGCGACTCTTTAGGTCGTCAACTGAACCGCGTTAAGACATCATAGTAAGGCCTCTGGTTGCGCATTGTTTGACACATTCACATTTGACAAAGTCAACAACGAAAAATGTAAGTGTCAGTGTTAACAATAACGAAACAAAAAATCTCCAGGCAAATTCAAGCTAATCGTGCATACTTTATTCAGTCAATTGAAACTCTTGTCATATTTTAATAAAATAAATTATAGTTTTTATTAAAATTACATTAAAAACTCTTGTATTTCGATCGCACTGGGTGACATTTTCCATAGTATTTGGCATGGGACAGACTGTTGACTGCGATGCAAGAGTACCAAACTCTCTGTCGTATGGTTGTGATAAAAATACGTGAGCTTTTATCGTTTTATATTAATATTAGTATGAACAACGAAAATAATGTTACTTTGCCATTTCGCCAATCAAATAAAACTCGACACGTGTTTCGCCTCTCTACGAGGCATCCTCAGGAGATGCAGGAGATCTTGTCGTACTGGCGTCTGACAAGTTCTCTTGTCGAGTCCGATCTCAAAAAATACGCAAGTAGGCATAACGGGTTGGCACTAATTGACTAGCACGTTTGGCAAAATAGCAAAGTAACATTTTTTTCGTTATTGATATAATTCTGCAAAGTAACGCCTGATTCAATACATTATATTAGAATGACTCAAGATACTTTAATTTGTATAAAACATAGCTTATTTTATTGTAACGATGTAGCGAAATATAAAATTTTATTTTATTCTGACCCAACATACAATATAAATGTTAATGAACAAGTTTTAGTACACGCATTACGTACAAATAACACTGCATAGGGCACTAGTTTATTTATATTGCAATATAAGTGCTAATCATAATCGCATTTAATTTATATCACAAATACTTGACTTTATTAACGACAGCGCCAATTTAATACAATTCATTTGACAGCCTTATTAAGCTATAATACTACTGGGGCCTTACCATAACGTCTTAACGTCATTCAGTTGACGACCTAAACTGAGTCGCTTCCATACAACTGAATCGCGTTAAGACGTCATAGTATGGCCTCTCAAGTCCACCTATAAAGCAAAAGCCATTGAGAATTTCTCGACCCGTCATGTATAATTTAAGCGGTGTAATAAATAGGCAACATAAGTTTAAGAGATAATTCGAGGCTGTCGCAGCGGCGAGGTGTCGCAAGGCATGGATGTATGAGCGTAATCGATGGAGGGCATAAATCACTGGGGAGGTATGTGCGAGTGTGAGCGGGTAGCGGAGTTGGTAGCGGAGCGGTAAGCTGGGCGACGAGCGGCAAGATGTACAGGTTGCGTAGACAAGACGCCAATCTCGAAAAGATGATCACGCTTGGTAGCATTTCGTAGTTATCTCTCTCTCTATCAGTCTTCCTTATTAGTTCGACAATGACTGCGTTTCGTTCGCTACTGAGCATTAGCGATTGGTATCTTGGATACGCACACAGATCTGCTAAGTTGACCGTAGACAAGATGTGAAGCGTTTGCGGAAAACGCTAAACGAAAAGTGAAAATTTTATCAGAATGACATATGCGACCGATATGCCGGCTATATATGGTCGGGCATATCCGCCGGGTCTGCCAATTAGTGTATGGTATTTTTTTCTGGCAGATACCCGGCGGAAAAACTCACTATGGAGACCCGACGGTTTGCCCGAACGTATATGGCCGGCTTTATGTCGCGTTACGTCGTTGCGTAATAGTAAGCTGGAAAGTTTACCTTATAATTATTATCTTCTATCAAAGCAAAATTTTATAGAGAGCTAGCCAATAAATAACAGCGGGCCTAAGATGGTGGGATGGATATATTATGGTTAATGCTATAAGTTGATAAACTGCGGATAGCGCGACGGTGACAGCTGCCAAATGCAAGAGCCAAGAACATTTGACAGAACTGTTTAAAATTATCAGAAATTGTCAGAACGTGCCGACAAACTATCGTCTTATCCAGCAATTATCAGGATATCAGCTTGGCATCTTAGCCCCGCTGGTAAATGAAGAGGGAGGAGTTAGCGATCAAAAAAATGAACATTGTAATCCTTTTATTGACAATGTTCTTTTACTATTCTAAATACCTCCTTTGATCATTTTGTAGATAATTTGCTGCTCTGTTAAAAGTAAGCGGGGCGTGAAGTTATTTTGTTTTTGCCAAGAAAGTGGTAAAGTTTTTTTCTGGAAACGAGACGAAGTCGAGTTTTGTAATAATAGATCCGAGAGTTTTCAGAACCAATGATGAGCTATTGCATACGCTAGTTTTTCTACGACAGCTAAAATAGCTAAAAAAGCAAAATCGCTGACACTGCCACCTTGTCCCTATAGGAAATCATGTCCGAGTATTTAATGGCATCGATTAATGTTTTAATTCGTGTTCGCAATAATTTAATAATCTCTCTCTAGAGGCCGTCCATTAATTTCTCGGTCGCCACACTAAATTTATCTCCGATGTTTTTATGAAATGGGTATTTATGTTTTGTATTAAGCGGTGATTGTTTAATGCGATGACGCTTATTGGTGAGATTGAGGATTTTTGTTAATGGAGTTATTTTGTTGGTTTTACTGATGAAGTAAATGTGATAATTAGGTGATTGTTTTTCGAAGTGTTTGCTTGGTGTTTACCTTAGAGTTTATCGATCTAACACCTCCACCTTACAGAAAACCGCAGTTAAATAACACTAGACCCTACTCATAGTGTCGTGTTTCTGTTGGTGAGTAAGGTCGCCAGAGCTCCAAGAGGATTCGCTGTGTTGACAGCTGAGGGCCAACGGAGCAAAGTCCTTGGCCCGTTTGGCTGTCAACACAGCGAATCCTCCTTTTTTTTAAGGGTCGACAACGCGCATGTAACACCCCTGGTGTTGCAGGCGTCCATAGGCTACGGTGACCGCTTACCATCAGGCGGGCCGTATGCTTGTTTGTCACCGTCGTAGTATTAAAAAAAAAACAGGATACCTTCAAATTATAACTTGACCAAGTGACCAAGGCCGACACAATTTGATACAGTTGAATAGGATAGGTAAGGTACCTCCATTTTTGTGGGCCAAATTAAAACTTAAATGAATTACATAATTATCAATTTGTAAATACATTATACCCCAGGCTATCTAAGCCGTGGCACCGGGAAAACTCTAGGAACAAAAAGAAGCTGTATAATCAATTTGCCCGCAGTTGAATCGGTCGAGACTGAACTAAGGAAAAATAACTGAGATACTCTCGCTCTTCCGACTGAAGCCTACTAGGGAAATGGTGGAAAGATTCGGGGCCATGGGTGCGGTCGGTATCTGAATTAGAAAAACGTTAAGCTGGTATCTCAGAGGTTCGAGTCCTTTCATTGTGAGAAATGTATCCTGATAGGCTAGTTCCTGATGAACATCCGAGATTGGCCAAGTTAAAGAAAAGTTGCTTAATTATGTCTGTAGATATATATAATAAATTACCTAATGACATGAAGACTAAACATATCATAGCATTCAAAAGACAATTGTATAAATGGCTAAATAATCACAATTTTTATAGTTTAAATGAATTCCTTGACATGTAATGATCCTACAATTTAGACATATTTTAATTTTAGGTATATGTATGTACAACAATGATATCACAATATTATTATGTGTTTACGATTGCACGTTTTTTTGTAAATAAGTTTTTAGATTTTAGGTTATTCTATTGTTTTTGCATACCGCTTATGGTTAAACATAAAACTTGCCACTCATTGTACTAACACCTATTATGTACCCGGTAATGTTTAATGCAAATAAAATCATTCTGATTCTGATTCGGATCGTTTGCAGACTTTTCGGCTTAAACATAATAGTTGAACTAAGGACTCTGGTATACACTCGCTGTACCAATTGAGCTGCCATTGGGTGCCAATTTATTTTTAAGCTTTTTAAATATTTCATAGTGGACATGTTTCATAATCATAATGCGTGACACTCATGATTTTTCAAAAAATAAAATTTGGTTGATTAACTTTATTAGCTGCACGTATTTGTTATAATCACTACATAGTATAAAACAAAGTTTCCCGCTGTCTGCATGTATGTATATGTATGTATGTATGCTTAAATCTTTAAAACTATGCAACTGATTTTGATGCATTTGAGTGATTCAAGGTTTATAATATGTATAATAATAACCCGTGCAAAGCCATCGCTATAGTATACTATAAATATACCTAGTATATTTACTATAATATTCATAAGGATGACTCACACTAGAAAGTCATCCTCTATAATTTCAGAGATGCAGTAATTTTGTATTAATATATTAACAATAAAGTTTGGTGCCGTCGGCAAAATTATATTTTATAATACTTGTGCCATTTATATTTACTGTTACAAAATGGGTTAATATTGAACATTTAGTCAAAATGTCAAGAACATAAAATGTAAATTTTATGCTCATTTTACCAACAATAGGAAGCTTAATGAAATGAATGAATGAAATGAAATGTTTCTTTATTTAGGTATAAACCCATCAAAATTACAACTAATATACAACTAATTTAAATATTATAACTTATAATTAATTAATATGCTATCGAAGAGACATTGCTTGAGAAGTAGCATGCTGCGCACACCGCCTTAACAATGCTATTTGCCGATTCACTCACTCTTCCGACGAAAGACCAGTACCTCTTACGCATTATAGCGTAGAAGCCATCCACCCGGCTCTCGGCAAACATGCCCGACGCGCTACACCGCCATGGTAGCCGTAACATTATACGAAACGCATTATTGTACTGCACGCGGAGTCTATTGAATGATCGTTTCGTATAATAGTACCACAGCTGGCTGGTGTAGAACGCCTGACAATATGCACCGAACAGGGTTATTTTGACTTGGTCGGAACAGTGAGCAAACCGACGTGCTAACATGTTACTTCTCATAGCAATTGCCCTTCGTTGTCTTTCGATATCGTTGTATTGTAATAACTGTATTGTAATAACTGTATTGTTTTCAATAAAAATAAAAGAGAATATTTATGATTATTTGAACACGTTAAGGTCATTGCTTACCGTGTGAACGACTACAATTTTTAGGGTTCCGTACTAAAAGGGTCAAATGGGTCTCTATTACTAAATAAAATCCCGCTGTCCGTCCGTCCGTCCGTCAGTTTCACCACGCTGACAATGCGACAATTGTTACGAAGTTTCTATGAACTTTTTTCTACTCCAGCACTTCTATCTGTCAATTAGATGACTGACAGCGATATTAAAAAAAGTATACATTATAACGTTGTCTATGGTATTCCATAAGAACACCGCTCCTACGGATTTTTATACAATATATGAGCACTGTTGGTGTTTTTAATTTTTTATTTCTATAGTGGGCACAACATCTTCCCTATTCTGCCACGTCTCTAAATTTTACTTTTTACGCTATTTTAGCTGTCGTAAAAAAACTAGCGTATGCAACAGCGAATAATTGGCCTTATTATATCACTGTTGCATAAACTACTATAGTATGTGACCGACATAAAATATGTCGCCGATGTCAGCCTGGTGAAACAGGCAGCTGGCTGTATTTCATGAAACGTTAAAGTTAAACACTTGAAAACACAGATGATGTATTTCTGTTGCCGCTATAAGAAAAAATACTAAACAACAGAATAAAACAAATAGGGAAATTATTAATCGCCTAGCAAATATACTGAATTGCACAAAGAAAAGCACATCAGAGCAATGTTTTGATGTGTAGTTTTTTTGTGCAAGTCAGTATTTCAGTTAGGGTATGATTATTGTTTTATTGTGCTTTTAATTACTACACAAATAAAATTAAATATTTATGGGGCTCCCATACAACAGCCGTGAGTTTTTGCTCGCTTTTGTTTGATATTCATAACGGTTATCGTAGACGAAGTATTCACAGAATATGAAATTATATATTCACTTTAATAATAAATAATTAAATTAAAATAAAACAAATGTATAAGGGGGACAACAGACGTGTGTTTTTGCCGTTTTTGTATAAATTATAATACGGACCTCTTCATGAGCAATTCCGACTCGCACTTGCTCGGTTTTTTATTAAGAACTTGTGAAAGTACACATGACACTTTAAAACCGTAAAATGTCAACTTTATAAAGCACTTAAACGTGTTAATTGTTAAAAGCTGTTAACGCATGTCATTTTCGTGGTAAAGATAACATGTTTAATTAGGGGTATACTTAAGAAATCGTTAAAAATACGGTATGCCTACTTATATTTTATCTGATTTTGCTCCATATAGTTTTTATAACGCATTAACGGTGAGAACCTTGAAGTTTAGGCGTTCAAAATTTACATTTAAGCATTTTTATAATTACTCGGGTAGTTATGCTGTTTAGCTTGTAACTAAATTAAACAGTTAGGCTATGCTCATTGCCATATTTTTTTTAGGAGACCAAAGCACTACTACCCAAATCTGCATAAAATTTTGTAGTAATCGTGGGTGTCTTTTGTCCAATGTTATATGTAGTTAAACACCAGGGGGCGTTAATATAAATAGATTCTTGTGGGCTTCCCTAGCGGGAGCCAATTCAGCCAATCTACCATAATTTTCTTAACTACTCAAAAAAAAGCAGGCAAAATAAGAATAAGAATAAGAATAAGAATCATTTATTCGTGACGATCACACACAACACATAATAAAAGAACAAAAACAGGAAAACAAAATTGTTGTGTGCATCACGAAATGGACCCAACTCAGCATAATGCTAGTTTTGAAGCCAGCGCTGGTCTTCCGTACATCCGACGCTCCTCCACTGTTAAACACTATAAATGTTTTGGTTACCATAAATAAATGATTTGTACTTATATTTAGAACAATTATGAGAGCGTTGGAGGTCCAACGGTATGACGCGGGACTTTCAATCCGAAGGTCTCGGGTTCAAATCCTGCCTCGTACCAATGAGTTTTTCGGAACTTACGTACGAAATATCATTTGATATCTACCATTCGGTTTCCGCTGAAGGAAAACATCGTGAGGAAACCGGAGTACAATAAGGCCTAGTTTACCCTCTGGGTTGGAAGGTCAGATGGCAGTCGCTTTCGTAAAACTAGCGCCTACGTCAAACACTAGAATGTTCACATCATATCGACGTTGTTTGGTCGTCTATTTACTTGACTATTCAAAATTATTTAATAAATAAATATTTTTGGGACAATCTCACACAAATCGAGTACCACACTGAGCAAAGCTTGTACTGGGTACTAGACATTGAATCTTCAATACTTATCATATCAAACCATAGACAACTTTATTACCGTGCGTGATCTTTATGGCCAAGAAATAACAAGATAATGTATCCATCTTTATTATAATCATCGGATATAATACGCATCGTTTTGTTTAAAGGTGCTAATCGCTTCGCCTTATAACCAATTCGTTAGGCATCATTTACTAACTTAACGCATATTTTCTCATTCAATTTAAGGTATACGGCCCAGTGGATGACACTATAAGGAGAGAATTCACACATTTTTACAACTAACTTCTGAACTATCAAACATACAGACTGCATGCTTGTGCAAATATGTAATTCACTTGTTTCTGCGGATTATAAAATGTATTATATTCTTACCATTGTCAAGTTATTTTTATTATATTTTCTGCTACCTCTGAAATTGTACCAGTGAATGATAGATAAATTCCCTCTACCCTTCATCCGGCCTCCAAGCTAGTAATTTAATAAAAAAATATTAAAAAACAACACGCAATATCAATACTTTAATCAATTATCCAACAGTTTTAATAATCAATTACTAAAAAAACGCATAATTAGGGGTTATGATTGTGACGATCACGATACAAGTTCTTAACAAATTCGCTAATGTTAGTTACGGAAACTGTCTCTCAAATAGTAAATGTTGAATTTATTTATAAACAAACATTACATAAAAACAAGAAGAAAAAAATACAATTAATACTAAAATTAAAACTAGACCTACAAATAAAAAACTGGCTCCAACTCGGTGCCTTCTGGCAGGGTGCCAAGAAGGCTGGCGGCATTGCCGCGCTGGACGGCATGTCCAATGCGTTGCGCAAGGTACGAGCCAGCTCTCCTGTCAATAGTAAATTATTTATTCAAATTCAAATTATTTAATTCAGACAGGTCGTCCATATACACATACAATAGAGAAATAAAATTAAAAATTAAAATTAAGATTAGAATATAACAATAAAACATAAAAATATTAATAACTTATTTAGATGTCAAAACAGTATAACCAACCACAAAATAAAATCAAAGTATGTCATAAGTATGTCATAATCATTATTGAATCAACGGAAGTTTTTAAACACAATTCGCGAATGTCACTAGCTGTCTATTTTTGGTTTTATTAATAGTGATATTATATTTTTCTATATACAGGGGTAAGAAAAAGACAGTATGATTATGTTATGTCTGCATTTTCCTCAGGCTACCATTCCACCTTACGGTTCTGTCTCCAACGCGCAGTCCATAGAGCCCTGGTCAGTAAAAAAAAAATCCTGGTTAAATTAAATAACTATGGAAATTATTACCTGATCTCTAATTCCTCTTTTTATCCCCTTCCTATGTTTTAATTTGTCTGCAAACGATTCCCATCTTGCCTATTAACAACCTCGATTCTTCTTCAAGAACCAATAAATCTGTCTGTTGTTTGCCTCGTAAACACTATAACAATGGTTTACTATGAAAGAAAACCTAGTTTTAATTGAATCACTATGTACTTCAAATTAAATCTATAAATGATAATTACCCTTCAGTTAAATGTAAATAATGACATCTAAATTATTAATAATGTTTCAAATTATATATTGTATAGCTCTGCTACATTCAATTAGGAATAAGAAGTTGCATGCTTGACATTCAATAAGTATTCTATAAGAATCTATTTTGAATAAAATATTTTTGATTGATTGATTTGATTGAATGGGTGGGCATGGGCTTTTCTGTCATTGTTTGAGTCACCAAACCGGTTAAATAATTTGCGTCCTTCCTGAAAACAAAAGAGAAAATCTTCTCACACATTTAACTAACAATATAAATGTGGGGTTTTTCGTTCCCAAAGTCTTTGTGAGAATATGGTAAAAAATCTGATATTTCTTTTCATCTTGCCTTGTAAGGAAAAGATTTATTGCCAGGTGTAACCACTTAAATAAATTAATATGGATAAATGGTTTTTCCTCGGCTCTCTAATGAGGGACGACTAGCGGGGAAACTAGACGCTTCTAACTAAGAGTGGACGATTTATGCAATAGGGAATAATCATGGACGACATTTTCAGTTCTTTTATCTGTTTTTTATGTTTCTCGTGTAAAACTGCTTCATTATAGCGGGGAAACGTTGCAACGGAAGCAATAAAAGGCGAGTGTAAAGACTCTACTTCTACTATATAGGTGTTGGTCCGATCAATTGAATTTAGTTAAGTTCTACTCGTTTTTTATGTTTTGCTTACTTGTAAGAACCATGATGGACACAGGGCAATGGAGACAAATTATGTACGCCCTATTAAAATTAATCGAGTGGTGATAACCATTACTCAGCTATAGGAGAACGTCCAGTGAAAAAAGTCAAGTCAAATATCATTGTTGTAGTAGGCCTAGCAACAAGCTTTTTCGAAAAAATGGCGGTATCGAGTACAATAGATACCTCTTGCATGACCTAATCTATCCAGTATATTCTCTTTCGTCTCTTACCTTTAAGGCTTCATCAATGAGCAACACGCTTCTACCTAAACCGTCCATACCATACGGTATGACCATACGGTCATGAGTTTTCCATGGTGTCTAACCAATTGATTCAGTCTTTCCGTGACCACTGCTTCAGAAACTTCTGTGCTCTGGGTCTGAATGATTCCCGGCATTCTACCATCTACCTTCTTCCCTTCAAGAGCACTCAATTTTAACTCACTAATATCATCAGTTTTTCATAACATTGGTCCGATTAGTCCGATTAGTCGTGATATTGAAAAATATCGTCCTATATCCAAGCTGTGTCAATTTAGCAAGATTCTTGAAAAAATTGTTACCGATCAGTTATCTAGTGCCGTTAGACACCATATTATACCCAATCAGCATGGGTTTTACAAAGGTCGTTCAGTTGACACTAATTTGTTAACCTTTACCAATGACATACTTCAGGCTATGGAAGAGGGATTCTCTGTAGACGCCGTGTATACTGACTTTGCCAAGGCATTTGATAAAGTATGCCATTATACTTTGTTGTGTAAGCTTTGGGAACTCGGTATACATGGTGATCTTTTTCGATGGATTAAATCCTATGTCGAAAATCGCACGCAGTCAGTGGTAGTCTTGGGGTTTACTTCGCGCAGTAAATATATAAGTTCCGGCGTCCCCCAGGGATCTCATTTGGGACCTTTATTGTTTATTCTATATATAAACGATATTATAGAATCGATTTCTCACTCTTGTATACTTCTTTATGCAGATGACGCTAAAATTTACAAAGTTATTCGTAATAAAAATGATCGTGAACTACTACAATCTGATCTGCTAAGCTTTGAGAATTTCTGTAGGGATAATCGTTTGTTTTTGAATACCGATAAATGTAACACAATAAGTTTTTCTAGACAACAAACATTGTCTCACTTTAATTATAGATTGTGTAGTAAAACTTTAGTAAGAGTAAATGAGATACGTGATCTTGGAATCATTATTGACAATAAACTCTCTTTTATACCACACATTGATCATGTCTTAGCTAAATCATTTAAACAATTAGGTATGATATTGCGAATAGGGAAGCCCTTTAAGAATACTTTGACACTCAAAATCCTTTATAATAGTTATGTACGTAGTCGCCTTGAGTTCGCGTGTGCAGTTTGGAAACCGTTTTATAACGTTCATATTAATAGAATAGAAACATTACAAAAGAAATTCGTTAAATCTCTTGATTTCAAATGTGGTTTTGAATACAAGGACTATATAGAATCTTTAAATCGCCACAAGATGCAATCTCTTGAATGCCGTAGAGATTGTGTTGACTCCACTCTATTGTATAAAATAATAAATAATTATGTCGATGCCCCTAACCTACTCAAAATTATTCACATTAGAGTTCCAAGTACCAGAGAACGCCGATGCCGTCTTAAGCATAAACATCTATTCTCCATCCCTCGTAGTAGGACAAATTATTCGAAAAATATGTTTATTAAACGTGCATGTGCAATTTATAATGAAAATATGAAATTAAAAGATATAGATATATTTAACTGTACTATAACTTCATTAAAAAAGGTGTTTAAAACATAGAGTAAAGTAGAATATGTAGGTACTTACTTGTCGTGCAAAATCGTGTTAGTTTTAATTAAGGAAATTTGAAAATTCTGGAAACTATAGGTCTAGAAATAAGAAAATAATTTGTGAAAATATTTTTGTAAGACTGTTTGTTTCATAATAAAAAAAAAAAATAAAAATAAAATAACACACACACGAAATTCCGTAGTATGTTTAACCGATTGGTTCCAGTGCTTTACAAGTTAGCGGAAATATGTTGCAACAGTGGTGGAAATTAGAATAGAATATTAGAATTCTTGTATAACACCCTCTTCTTTGTTCCTTTCTGCATCAGCACGCCAATTTTATTCGCTAACACATCATCAGTTTCTCAACACAACTTTCCAATAGTAACTATGTTTAACCAATTAGTCCCAGTATTTTACTTGATGATTTAGGCGGATGTTATACTGGATGCGATTCGCACCACACGTGTGCAAGGGGGATAGCGCTATACACGAGCATTGCGTTGCCTCACTCAGAATCCAGAGTGCATTGTAACATCCTTATCTGTACAAGTTTCTGGAAACGTGGTTTCTTAATAGTGGGGGATTAGGATAGAATTCCGTTGTTAACCCTTTATCTTTCTTCCTTCTTCGTTCTTCATCAGCACGCCTTTTTAGCACAACATCAGTTTCAACAACACAAGTTTCCCATAGTATGTTAAACCGATTGGTCCCAGCCATTATCTACGCGACCATTCCTACAGAGACTTCTGGGAGATTCGCAGAATTTTTTGGAATTCCACTTCGTCGGCACACCATTTTAAGTTGAGCACTACACCATCAGTTTTTCACACACGAGTTTCCATAGTATGTCTCGATCGGTCCCAGTATTTACGTGATTACCGCGATCATTATAGCTGAGATTTACGACGGTGATTTGTGCTCAGCGATTACGGAATAGCTGTGTTTTAATTATGTTGTAGCATGCTCAGTGTTCGCTCGATGCAAGTTTTTCAACGCTTGTTAAAATTATTGACAGCATCGGATATTAAGTGCTTTTTTGTAATGAAAAAATTGGTTGTTTTCCGTTTCTCAGATATCTAACCTTTTTGTTAGGATTTTATATTTGGGTTTGAGACTTTCTCTGTTGGAACTGAAGAGAACATACGTTAGTTTGTAATGATTTGGAGGTTACAGGTTTGTGATATTTGATGCACAGTTTTAGGAGAAAAAATTCAGATTAGTTGTAACTTTCAGTCGTTATATGTATCGTATAGATATACAGACCTTGATCAGTACATAAAAGCCTCAACTTTGCTTCGGACGACAATTACACGAGATCTGAGACATTTCTTACTTAACACGACTCGGTACGTAATCTACTATTCTTGTATCGAGATAATGTGTTTATAGAGCGAAGTGAAACAAACCAACGCATTTTATTACACGTGTAAGTATGTGGTATTTCATCGAGCGGTGAGGAATGATCACTATCTATGCTAGCACTTGTATGAACAGCAACACTGAACTGACCATCGGTAGATATACCCTATACCGTGACGATAGGGATTATATCTGGTCAGTTACCGATGATCGTACGCTACATTGATTGCGGGTAGATAAAGAATTGATTATGCGTTTGAGAAATATGAGGTAGAAACAGGTAATAAACAATGATTAAACTAATAATAGACAATTACATGTGTGTGTTGGATTAGCTTTATGTGTGGAATCTTTAATGGACGAGAATTGCACGTGGTTTTTTTGATAAAATCAATAAAAAGAAACATACTCACATCACATGTGGACGTAAATGTATCTATAGTTTGTAATATTCTATTTTCTATATTTTTTTATTAAATTAGGCAAATAAAAATCAAGGAAACGACAAATAAAAGTGGCAAATAGCTACACTACATCAATAAGTAAAACTATCACTTATACATATATCTAACACAGTCACATATATTTAAAGTTTTAGTATAGCTTAGTTTTATCTAGTGTAGGTTTATTTGGTATAGGTTTATTTGGTTTTAGTTTTATCTTAAATATTGTCTCTTTTGTACCACTTTTATTCCGTTTGGTTCCTTTTTGTTACAATAAAGTTTTTTGTATACCTATTAACACTAGTCACATTTGTTTATACGGGTTGTCTTTCCCGCCCTTTGTCATATTGTGCGAGGTGATTACATAAGTTATACTGAACAACTTCTACAATATATAAAACCAACTTCGAAATCGCCAAAAAAATGTGGGCTGATACATTTCAACAATTCAAATGTCGATGTTTTTATATGAGACAGCAAAATTTTCTTCCGCAATATCGGGGTTGTTCACATAGCAATATTAAGTATAAGGTTGAAAAAACATTCTGTAATATTTAAATTAAACTAAAATTTACTTAGAAAATTCCCGTGAGTATCAGAAATATTAAAATAATTATATCGGGTCACTCACATCAATAAAGTCGAAAATAGCTCGACATGTTTCGGAACAGTCGGTGTCCTTTATTGATAAGTCATGCGTCTGACCGCGGTGGCTGCTCTGCGCTCACTCACACGAAACATGTCGAGTTATTTTCGACTTTATTGACGTGAGTAACCCGATATAAGTACAAAATTTACTTCTCTAATCCTATCCCATTATTAACAGATGTCATTTGTTTTTGCCACAAAAATTCCTATATTTGTTGAACCCCAACTCTCAGCTAAGGATAATTGCAGTTGACTGTACGGCTTGTTTCTTTGTAACACTCAAAAGCCCTTATAATATATAATTCCCATGTCAAGCAGTCAAGTGCGGGTCGTAATTACCCGCCAATTGGCGGTTCTGACATAACCACCCACTGACATAACCACATACTGCTAACTACAGGTGGTTCTTTGCGCCTGCTTTGATATCTTAAGGCTACTTTATTGTTCTTTCTAACTTTGTAACACTTCTAGTTTTAAAGCGGTAGCTTGATTTAATCGATCAAAATGCATAGCTAGAGCTAAAACCGCTGTAAATGGAACTTCCTAACGATGTAAACAAAAGGCATCACATTGTTTTGTTACTGTTTCTCCTTGCACTCGGAGCAACCGCATCGCAATCGCAGTCATAATCCTTCTCGTACATATTCACACATTTATCTATCTTTCCTTAATACTGGGCACGATGCAAGTATTCGGTCTGGTTCTCTCTCCCGTCAACTCCCCTCCTCGACTGCACAAGCCCTACACTCCCGACCTGTACTTTTGGCCCACTGGTGTCTCGGGCAGGAGGGCCAGCTGAGCAGGCCAAGGCGCAGACGATGTAGAGAATATGCAGGAAGGCCCGAATACTCGTCCCATCTCGGACTGGATAGGTCTGGACGGAGGCAGTTAAACCGCCAAATTATACGCCTCTGACTGACCGTCCTGGACCGTACTGGTACGTACATTCGAGCAATCTCGATTAGGCTCTCCGTACCTTCCTCCTTGGTGTGACCAGCGCCTCCGCGTCCTTGCAGCTGAACGGCTGGCTGGTGGCGTCAGTTAACGATAACGATCTAATGTTTTTCCTTTTTAGGATCATCCCCAGTTGTGGCAATAAATAATTTTCTTTATTTTTAAGGTAACAACTAAGTCCGAATTACTATTTATATTAGTAAATCTAACTCTATCTCTCTTATCAGTATATTTACGTCCATAGCTGGACATAATGGACACTTACTAGTCTGTTTTTTTTTTAAATTATTATGCACATTTCATTTATTTCTATGTTGTACTTGATTCAGCGATTCTGTGCCTGGTTGACTCGTCTTTTTAATACCGGTAATCTGATATATTTGATAGACCCATACCAAGTTAATAGTGACGGAAAATAACAATGTTAAACAAGGTCAATGTTTATCTGTTCTTTAATCTCAAACTATAAGGAGGTATTAATATAGCGACACATTTTTTTTAATACTACGACAAAGACAAACAAGAAAACGGGCCGCCTATAGACGCCTGTAACTCTAGAAGTGTTACATGCGCGTTGCCGACCCTTTAAAAAAAGGAGGATTCGCTGTGTTGACAGCTAAAGAGGCAAGCTTTGCTCCGTGGGTCTCAGCTGTCATCACAGTGAATCTTCTTGGAGCTCTGGCGACCTTACTCACCAACAGAAATACAACACTATGAGTAGGATCTAGTGTTATTAAACTGCGGTTTTCTGTAAGGGGGCACTTCCCCAGATAGACTCTGCTCCAGATTTGAGCGAGAGGACATTCGTTATGCTGTGCCCTACCACACTAAATATGCATCCGCTGTGCCCATACCACTCTTAAACACATAACTACTTATCGGCAACCCTCTTTATTACCTTAGGTTTACAAATAGTCAGTTAAAGTAGCCATTAGTGTGAAGTAATGCCGTGGGTTTAACCGGCTTATGCGGCAGAAAATAGCCGGGTAATGTTGGAGTTATATTTGACAAGTTGATTGACTGCTGTAACACTGTAGTTACTACGGAAATTATACTGTTCCTACATATTGCTCCGACAGTGGCAATACCTAAAATAGTAAACGTATACGACATACTTTGCTAGCATTCGGCACCTTATAATTATTTTAATCAAAGTTGATTCTAAATTTGAAATAAAACGATCAGCAGCCGCTCGATTTGCAACTGACTTCAAACTAGCAGTTACTTTTAATTACATTTTATAAACTCTTCAGGACGATAAAGAAGATGCATCATATATATATTTAAAAATATATATATTTTCATTTCGAATTTCTGATAATTATATCTAGTAATCGATACCGATCGATTCGGAACGAAGACCTGTGGAGAATATGCCGGCAAACACCCATCGATATGGAGATCGGGACAAGGAAATGGAGATGGATAGGGCACACCATTCGTCGAAGAGATATGAATAACGCAAGCATCGCTTTCGATTGGAAACGCCCAGATAACACCCCTGGAGCTGCAGGCGTCCATAGGCTACGGTGACCGCTTACCATCATGCGGGCCGTATGCTTGTTTGTCACCGTAAGGGACATTCTCTCGGAATGCAACTTTGAAGTAAGCTATATGCCTTAGGATTAGGGAACAAAAATTTGTGGTAGAAAACTTGAGTCCAAATAAAGTTAGTAACCAGTTTAATAGGTGTAGTGGTGGTAAAGTTAGTAACCGGTGTAGTGATATCAAGCCAACTGTGCATATCTGTACTGGTAAAAAAAGAAGCTTCTACACCTGACTCTTGACCATATTTTAACCAGTTCTCTGCTGTGCGCGGACGCCGACCGAAACAAGGCATACATTAAGCCAAGACTATAATTTGGGCCCCTATATAATCAGAGGGGTAATCAGGTTATTTCTCAATATGTAGGAGTGAGGTCTTGTTATGAGATTAAAGTGTAAAACGACGTACAGTCGGACAGATTCACGTCAACATTAAAACGTTACAAGATTTAAAGTTTAGAAGTGGCAAATACTTGTTTAAGAGAGGTATGCACAGCGGATGCATATCGTTTAGTGTGGTAGGGCACAGCACAACGAATGTCGTCTCGCTCAAATCTGGAGCAGAGCCCATCTAGGAAAGCTCCACCTTACAGAAAACCGCTGTTTAATAACACTAGACCGTAGGGTCTAGTGTTATTAGTGTTATTACTCACCAACAGAAACACAACGCTATAGGTACCTACCGACCTAGTCATAGTGTTGTGTTTCTGTTGGTGAGTAAGGTCGCCAGAGCTTCAAGAGGCTTCACTGTATTGACAGCTAAAGGGGCAAGCTTTGCTCCGTGGGTCCCGAGCTGTTAACAGTGTTGCTTGCTTGCTTGTTGACTCAACACAGTGAATCCTTTTTTTTTAAGGGTTGGCAACGCGCATGTAAGGCTGGAGTTGCAGACGTCCATAGGCTACGGTGACTGCTTACCAGCAGGCGGGCCGTATGCTTGTTTGTCACCGTCGTAGTATTTAAAAAAAAACTTGTGGTACATATAATACAATATTATTGATTTTGACTGTACCTTAGTCGCATTCAATATAAGTAAAAAGAAATGCTTTTATTGATGATCCCTACGTTCAGAATTCTATTGTAGAATCCATCGCTTCATTCGGAATTCTATGTTCGCCCTCGCCGGAAATATACAATTTTGATCCATTGTACCACAATCTACTATTGTTTCGTATATAGTGTACAACTTTTGCATAAACTAAACCAGTGATCATTAAAGTTAATAAAATACGTGCAAAGCAATATTAAATAGTCAAACAAAACCCATTATAACTTTATTAGCACCACATAAAACTTTTATGTACCCGTTGAATAAAACATAATGTAAAAAGCCATAAATCCATTAATGAAATCAATAGCAATGATTTAAACGGCCCATTGTCAGTATGTGCGTTGAACAGGAATCACAAAACGTATTTGAATATAATGACTTTCATTGAACACAAGTTGCTTGGAATAATTTAATGAAGAATGCAAATATCGATTTGCGTTTGTTTTGAGAAAATATTATGCTAGAAGCATAAATCTTTGATTAGGGAAGCATAATAAACTGTGCTCAACTGTGCGGAATTCATTGATTGAGTATGATTTAATAGAATGCTTTTGTGTAGGGAACAATGCCGGTTGATATAAAATTTGTTTGCATATAAGCAATAAATCTACCACCTGTTCAATCAGTTGAATGAACACTGTAAACCGTTGTTTTATTTCCTCATTATTTATACTTATCCACGAACCAAATACTTTGTTCAACAAGACATTTTTAAGAATGACTCGCACTAGAACGGGACAGGACGGACGGGACGGGGCGGGACGGGAAAATCTGTCAATTTCTATAGAAACGTCACGTGACATAAGAGGGCTCCGAGCTATCACGTGATTCTTTCTATAGAAATTGACAGATTTTCCCGTCTCGTCCCGTGCTAGTGTGAGTCATCCTTTATTTAATTCAATGTTTACAACATCTAAATTAACACCTACTTAAGTCTTAAGTAAATTGAGTCAAAAAAGTTTCACCTATTTGTACACCAAAGATGTTAAATAATCAAGTATTTCATATAAGTGCCCAAAATCAGACTAATCTTTTTAAAATGGGTTCACTAATGATTAGGAAACTAGTATTATTCTAGCAGACAAATCCGTATCCGTACAGACAAAACATCCGTCATCGGATACAGATCTTCAATTGTCTGCCAGATACAAATATCCTAATTTGCTTCTCACTATACATTTCACAGATTTGTGCATCGTCGGATGTACCTGATGCACAAATCTGTAAAAGACCGCCGACGTACAGACCTTAGCATGTTTATGTATTCCTAGTGTCAAACTGAAGCTATAAACATTTAAACAGATGTAGTACAACGTCATTAAAGCATAAACTGCATTAGACACATGAATAGTCTCAACACGACACAAACTCTAAAGATAATCGGTAATAAAGGTAAGAAATATGAATATTCTCGGCACTTAATTACAACTAATCGCCGACTTCACATAAATTGAACATCAAACAGATGAGATGCATTTGTATCGAATGAATAACGCTTTATATTTAATTTGAAGGAACGTTTGAGGCCCCATAAATCAGAGGCTGAAAGGGAATCGCGAACAGAATAATCGGAGAGGTGTATGTTACAGACGACAGCGAAAATGCGATTGAAGAAGACTGACAATCAACGAGTACCTGGTTCGTTGTTTGAAGTCCTTGTGAAGATTTGGGATGTGTTTGTCGGTGGCAATAATTTAGCTTTATCTGCATGCAAAACTTAAATCAGAGAAAAATATCCAACCCAAACATAATTAAGTATAACATTTATTTTCGAAATATATACAGTACCTAAGTGTAGCTTACTTACCTAACTACCTAATAAACATAATTTGCTGTCTTTCAAATTTTATACCAAATCAACGTTCAAGGTAGTTTATTATCATCCAGTCTTATTGGGACTGATTAAATGGATTATAAATGTAAATAAATAGAAGCAATCTTGGTAATATTTTCATTGGCACCGGCGAAAGGGAACTCACCTCTTTTTTGCTTGAGAAAACTAGTTTCTTTAAACACTAAGGTAAGAAATTAAACGGTAAACGGTGTCTGATAATTTATACTCTGGTCATCATCTATCTCTGTCATTAAAAAATAGCACGAACTTCAAAATGTGTATGGGGCAGACCTGACCGGCGAATAGAAATTCTGAGTTTCGTGCGGCTTTCTACTGACAGATGGCTGGCCAGGGTATAGCATGGATTTCGCCGACTTTGATCTTACGACGACTTTATTACTCGTTTCATATGGTCTTCATCGGCACTTGACTTTCGTTCCTATACCAACGTAAATGAATATATGACACTATTCTGTAACACGTTATCAGCTTATTACTTTTCCCCCGCACCATTAGCATCCATATATCACCGCAGTCTTCAAAGGGATGCCAAATAAAACAAACAACTCGGAAAATAACGTTTACCGGACTTTTCACGCGAACCGGAACGCATTTGTACACGTCGAACGGTAATCAGTCGCTCGCGCGATGACGGACCGATGACGGATGGTGATGACAGACGGCCGGTGATGAAAGTGATGAAACACGCTGTGTTTGGTTATGCGACTGAGATGAAAGTGGGATGTTGTGAAAGAGATTTATAGTGGCAATTGGAAAACTATTAAAGCCATTTTTAGTTTATGCAACAGTGATATAATATTGGCTCTTAAAACTTGAGGTTCGCCGTTACAAAACGAGACTAAGTCGAGATTTGTAATAATATACTCGAGAGTTTTAAGAAACAATTATGAGCTGTTGCATACGCTAGTTTTTCTACGACAGCTAACAGCGAAAAAAGAAAAATCTCGAAAGGTGTCAGAATATGGAAGATATCGTATGCCCACTATGGAAACGAAAATCCATAGGAGCATCGTTTAAAGCAGTATTCTCACGGAATACCATAGACAACGCTATAATGTATACTTTTTTGATATCGCTGTCAGTCATCTAATAGACAGATACAGGCGCTACAGGTGCTGGAGTAGAAAACGTTAATTGTAATATCAATAGCAACATCTTTCTTACTGACAAGTTACCAATAATGTTTTCAAATGTAGTGTTTAGTATTAGAAAAGGAAAAATAGCAGTAGTACTTGTTCACGTATCTGCCTTCATTTTTATATTAGTATTGTTCGTTCTTGTCTTCTTTGACCCGGGTCGTTCTGACCCGCCGCCCGCGGCGGCCTACGGGTGGCGGAGAGGACGACCATGCCCATGTCTTTCTCCGGGACCACGGGGACAATGTCGCCCTTGAAACGTCAGAGGTTAATTTTCAATGTTTTACACGATTTTGACGACCGGTTAGCGTAGTTGGTGGTGACCCTGCCTGCTATGCCGATAGTCCTGGGTTTGAAATCCCGGTAAGGGCATTTATATGTGTGTTGAATACAGATATTTGTTCCTGAGTCATGGATGTTTTCTATGTATTTATGTACATATTTGTATGTTATATATATCGTTGTCTGAGTACCCGTAATACAAGCCTTCTTGAGCTTACTGCGGGACCTAGTCAATTTGTGTAAGAAAGTCCTTTAATATTTATTTATTTATTAAGTCCCGTTGTAGTAAATTTTACAATAAGGACTCTTAAATAAATGAATTGTAAACTATGTAACAAACAGTGTACTTTTACTATGATTATTTTATTATATTTTCTAAATTTACTTTCAAGGATCGTCTATTCATAAATTATATTACATTGCAAACACTTATTAAGTACGTATCGTTTGCTGAAGGTAATAAACGATGTATTACGCTTCAATCTAATTCAATAACATTACGTCGTAATCAAAGTCTCATTACATATGCCAGAGATCCTCTGAGAGTAATAGATACATCATTGATTCCGATAACTTCTGTACGCTTTGCTTCAATCGACTGCTTCGCGGAAACATGAATCTGGCTGTGATCAAGTGCCAAGGTAGTTCTTTGGAAGTCAGGTGTGTATTTAATGACCTATTTTAAGACATTTTGGAAGAAACATTAAATCAACTGAAAGATACAGTTATCAGGTTTTCATATCAGTCAATTTGATTCATCAACATCATGTGCTAATTTATTAATTTAAGAGCTAATAGGTTCCTATTCGCCCTCCTGCCAGGTGGACCGATGACTTGAGAAAGGTAGCTGGTAGTGGTTGGATGAGGGTCACGAATGACCGTACTTTGTGGCGCACCCTTGAGGAGGCCTACGTCCAGCAGTGGACTACAATAGGCTGATTGATAGCCTCCTATCGTTGGAGAAATTTCTACTGTTTCTATATAGAATAAAAGCACTGGATACCCAATCAGCCGAAAAAATTACGCCATAGAAATGCTGCAATTGCAGCACTTTTTCATATAATCTTTTTTTGAACGTGACGCTTCGTTAAGTGCCAACAGCCTATAAAGTTTTGACAGTGTTGGTGTTTGGCAGTTCTGTGTATCAATTTGACACTTTTCATCGTTTATCATCATCAATGCAAAATTGTTCGCTGTCATTCTGACCCAGATTTTTTGTCATTTTTGTTCTTTTTTGTTTATTTATTTTGTTTAAGTAGTCAATGGTCCTTGCTTCTACTTATGGTTATAAGTTTTCTCTTTCATCTCTTTTTAAGTTTTAGTTTATAATTTAACATTATTTTGAACGTTAGTATCTTATTTACCATAATTTTTAATTTAAAATAAATGATTATGTACAAGGTGATAAGGGGATCAACCATCATTTGTCTTTTCCCACTTCTTCAAAAGAAACCATCTTATCATACCAAAACGTGGAGATATAATCGACTGAAACACCAGACATCTCAATAAAACCCCACGAACGCGATAAACAAAACAAAGCACTTATTTATCACAAGACGTTTCCTAGGAAAGTAGTTACAAAGCTAACAGGATGTTGGGGCGGATACGAAAATCGCTCTATGGACAAATTTATGCAGCTGTAAAGGCAGATTTATTCGTGAGGAGGCGACGTGTGAAGGGGGAGGTACGGGGCGGGGGGATGGCGAGCACAGCGGATGAAGCAGTATTCGGATTTTTAAATCTTGGTTTGTCATAGTTATGGTTCAAAAGCTCATTGGCTTCATCATCAAAGTCAACAACAGTGCATTTTATCATTGCATATCTCGCTTGCATTTAGTATTTATGCTCATTGCGAGTCGTGTGTGTCGTGACGATAACACAATCCGTATACATTTTAAATATAGGCCTCCTAAGGCCTAGTCTATTTTTAAGACAAATGCAATATTGACCCGGTGTCCTAAAAATAGGACATCATATTTTGAAACTTAAGATTTTCAAAATTTAGGGGTAATTTTAATCGTGGTGGGTCTATACCTAAATTGTGTTGTCCTAAAAATAAGACAGTGGGCCTTACGAGGAGGTGGAACTTGTTGGATGCTATTTTAAATATGTTATTGTATATTAATATTGTAATAGCATTTGTGTTGTTTGCTAATAGGGTTAATTTTTAAATGAATCTTTGTCATTAGTGCGTTATAAGAAATCGACAAAATGGTTCCTTTTTACTAAAAAGAAGCACATTTGATCTTATTACAATCTTACGTAAATTGATATTTTACGTTTAGGTATAAAGGATGACTCACACAAGAACGGGACGTGCTGTCAATTTCTATAGAAAGAATCAAGCTTGGAGCCCTCGGAGGTCACGTGACGTTTTCTATAGAAACTGACAGAAAATATTAACAAACTGGTGAACAAATTCAAAAATATTATTTTGTTATAAAGTGTAGCAAACTTAGAATCCTTTTGAAAACGGTTTGAAAATGCTATTTTAGCTAATTCGATTTTCCAAATTTTTGCCTAGTTTCTAATATCTTCTTCTTCAAATTTAAGAGCTGTGCTCTTGTCGGTGGAGAAATCTTCAACTCATCCGGTCCTCTGCGAACTCCTTAACCTTTTGGTACGACACAACCTGAACCTTCTCTTTTATTTGGTTAAAATAATTTTTTCTCGGTCTTCCTCTTCCTCTATTTCCCTCTATCTTTCCCTTCCTTCCTCCCTTATCTTTCTTTTTTCTTTCCTTTCTAATATCTATTTCGTTAAAACTCGGCATAATACCAACCTAGTTCGTCATTCAACAAACCCGTATGTCTCAAACGATTTCCATATCTAATAACGCGTGGAGTTCTCTTTATGTTACGCTGAAAAATTTATGGGAAAAATGACATCAAAGGAGCCCCAAGTAGATTCCATATGATCGTAAATCGAAGTCATAATTTATAACGTTCGCGAGTTACAGCTAGATCTATGAATATTTTCGGTTATGATGGTACTCATTTTATTTTAACACCGGGGTTTTTCCTTTGGGTTGGTCAGATTTCCGGGTATTACATATCAGTGGTATTTAATAACCAAGAGTTATAAATTGAAAGAGATGTCATATACTACAGAAAAAGTGACCAAGGCCCCCGGTGAACTAGGAACAGAATCAGGAGTTTCTTTATATTTTGAAGTTAAATAATACTTTGATCTGCTTACTTATGAAAACACTTTAATATTCCAGTCTTTGCTCTATCTACAGTATATACAAAAAAATGTCTGATTTCATGTTTTACATCAAGCAATCTACCTTAAGTAAGAAACATAAATTATTCATTATAAATTGAAAGAGGTATCATATACTACAGATAAAGTGACCAAGGCCCCCAGTGGCTAGGGCTGGGGTCGAATCAGCGATCTCCTGCTTTTGCGGCAGACGCCCTTACCACTAGGCCACCCAACCACGACGGCCAGAGTCAGAATCCTTTCTTATAACGCTTAAGGTACAATTGAACATACATTATTCAATAACCCTTAACTACCTACCTACTATTTTTATTACACATGCACCTACCTCCCGTCCTTAGGACGGCTACATAATATCGACCTTATATTTTAAATGTTATGGATTATATAGGTTTTTGGAAATAGAAACAACAATTACCCAAGTTAAATTGTTTATTAATATAAAAATAACATCAAAAACACGAACATAACATATTTTTCTCTTAAACATATGGCGCCAGTCTTTAATTTTACTCTAGGAACAATATATCCTTTAAAAGGTGAGATCAACGAAAATTATAACTTCTTATAGAGATCCAAGTAATTATTTCTTATTATTTAATAATCAACAAAGCTAATTAGCAATATAACGCTAAAAAAAGGCACTATTTTAATAAAATTGCAGACCACCAAGTTACTGCTTTTCGCGGCAGCGAATGCACAATTTGTTCGCACATTCTAGGCAAATTGGTTTTTTGCATTCGAAACACATGTACTGGGTTCTGCGTTTCTTCTTCGGGTCACACGTAGAGCAGGTTTTGCGCACTTCCAAGCGTTCTTTAACACCATTAGCGTTTTGGAGTGTTGGCAAATAATCGTTGTAGTTGTGGAAAAGTATGCGATACGTTACGTAGACTCCTACAACCCGTCTCCGAGACCCCAAAAAAAAAAACGTAAGCACCTACCACCCGTCTCAGAGACGGGCCGAGGCAGGAATATACTAACCAAAACTAAACGCGAGCACGACCGACCTCGACGAGCGGTGACGCGGCACTGAGGCGGGAGGGAGGAAGGTACAAGGACACACACGTTTCTCCGATGCTCACACTTAGAATTATACCATTTTTTTTATTGAACGAGTCTGTGAGACGGTAGGTAGGTGGTTAAGGGTTAAGTTGGCTTTGTACTTTTTCTTTTGAATACTAAAGTAAAACCAAGTGACCTAAATTGTGTGACCCATTACTTTTGATTCAACACTTATAATCAACCAGGTTAGAGAAAAATTCGCGAAGACAAACAACAATTTCAAATGTTGGTTCCTCAAAAGGCATGAGTCTTGATATACATTAAAACGAGACATAAGGGTCCCACACGAGCCAGGGAACCCTAACAAGAAGCTTATTGGCCACGCACCGAGACGTGACGCTAATCCCCATCCGTCATAACACGTCACTCGAGTCTTGTGTGAAACTTATTAACAATTACAGTAATAACGCGAAGGGAGGCCTGTCATTCCGGTTTATTTCAACTTGGAAATAATATTGCGAAGAAATTACCTACAGAAAAAATTGTAACATTAAACAATGTTAAGGTAGCATTCCGCGTGTTAGAAACTGCGAGAGCAGCAGGAAAAGATATATGGCACATGATTGATTAGTGAGGGTTGGGTTTTGGAAATCGCCATGCTGGGCGTATGGACTCTTAGGGTCAATGACACTAGTTAAGCGATTATTCCATACGAAAATTTACAGTTAGCTGGGTCAGCGGCTAACCTAGGTTAGGTATTGCAGAGCCCTAAAAGAATGACTAAAACTAGAACGTACCATGACGTGACCGGGCCGAGCCGATCTATCTGTTTCTATAGAAAACGTCACGTGACCTCCGAGGTCTCCTCGCTATCACGGGATAGAAAATAAAAATTGAAAGGTCCGTCCCGCCCCGTCCCGTCCCGTTCTAGTGAGTCATCCTTAATGTGATAAACATTTGCATGCTGTCGTGCGTTGCTGCAGCTACAACGCTGCAACACGATACATTTTACTTTTAGGCATATATATCATTCCAAATATTAGGACAAACGTAGTCATGTTCCAAAATAAAAAGCTAGTGTATTTGTTTTTTGTATTGTGGATGAAATCTTAAATATGACCCATTGTTAGTCTGTATCATACCTTTCTGTAATGTTTTAACTTTTGGGAACAGAAACGACATAATGCATCAGTTTATATCGCAAATTATGTTAATTATAAAGTGACGTAACTACCAATTGGTAATCGGACTTGATGCGCATGTTATTATTATAGGTATATATATATATATATTATGTTTCTTCCTAGGTTTAGTAATATTTTTATTTCAAATGGCAATGTATTTTGATTAGGTTATCTTGACATTTTTTTTTTGTTAATTTTTTTTGAAATACTGTCTTATTGTTATTATGCATGCTTAATATATAATGTAGAAATATTGACGATGCAAAGGCGATCTAGTTGATCCTACTTGAATAAATTGATTTGATTTGATTGATTTGATTTGATTTGATTTGATTTGAATCATATCCACCTTATACTCCACTTCAGTTCTTCTTCTTCCGTTTTAGTGTGAGTCATCCTTAAAATGAATCAAAATGAAACATTTTTTTACGTACAAAATAAAATAAAATACAGTAAAACTTAATCCTAGGAGCTCATTGGTACAAGTCTGAGCGACCTTGATTGAAACTCGCACCATCTTACCGCCGGGCCACTACTCTCCTCATATTTTCCTATTTATTTGTTATGAATTACATAAATCATTTTTTGTCCAAAGACGTTAAATATGATTTCCCTTCACTGTGTCAGTCCCGCGACAGACGTTTTTTGATTAACGCAGGGTCAGGTCTCCATTGTGCTCTTTTGAAGCCGACTCATTTATCAAGCTTACTTCCGACTGCGAATTAGTGGAGTGGTGCAAGTGTTGAGCTCACGGCCTAGTATCGTGTTCTTGTCGTCTGTCATGTTCTATGATAATTTAATGGTTGACAAAATCCGATCCACAACGTAGGCTTCGTCAAGTATGTAGATACAAGCATCGTCATCACGCTCACTCATCACTTTGTGGACCAAGAGGCAGGATAGCTTTGAGAAGAAGCTAAATGACTCTAAACTTCAATTATAAAGTAATCATATTATTTTTAAAGTTAAAAAATCAATGAATATTTAACTTCAAAGTATGGACTATAAAGCGTTGTAAATATAATCATGAAATCATAGCAAATGAACAAATCCACAAAACAATTTACCTAAAAAGAAATGTATACTTATTCAGGGCTATTAAAACTAAATTGCATCTGTAAGAAGAAATACATATTTAATAGTAGATACTCGTCACATTTTGACTTTGAATATACAGTGCATAATAATAAATCTTCAAGCTTATGCCTTAATAACTCAGTAGTGCGGTGACGCCCGGAATTTCGCGAACACTGATTTTGACGTATCGCTTTCAGCGATGGTGAAAAATGGTCCTTTGGAAAAAGATTTCTCATGATTTTTAAAAGGTTTTTCAAATGTTTTTGTAATTTTAGTGGAAATAAATCTAACAATATTTTGTTTTGAAGTAAACAACCCAGTTTAGCCACTTCTTGGTTTTGAGTCAGAAATGAGGAGATCCGTAGAACTGTCGCTGACATAGCAAGTGGCAATGGGCCGGCCACATAGCGCGAAGATCGGATGGCCGATGGGGCAAAAAAGTCATTGAATGGAGACCACGTACTAGCAAGCGCAGTGTGGGACGACCACCTACGAGATGGACCGAAGACCTGTTGAGGATCACTGGGTCTCGTTGTATGCAGGTGGCTGTAGACTGGTCGCGCTGAATTTTATTGGAGAGGCCTATGTTTAGCAGTGGACGCTTACAGGCTGAAATGATGATGATGCGATGTTACATATATTATGGCATACTTTTGAAACCCTACAGAATATGCACGATTGTAACTATACCTTTGTATAAATTGTGATGAAACTAGAAGTTACTAGAAGCTCTCAGATCTCCATTAATAATAGCTACAAATGACAGTAGTTGTCCAACAAACCCACGACATCATTACTCGAATGAACTGCAAGACAAAAATGGTCCTGGTTAAGTTTGTTGAAGCATTTAGATAAACCAGCATAAGATGACTTCGAGATCCAAATCAATTGTTAGTGTCTGGAGTGTACACTTGCACTGGTTCCTTAGACTTTATCTCGTCAGAAACCTTTGCATAAATCACATCAGAGCTTCAATGACGTATGACACTGTTACCCGTTAGCTTTATGAATGGCACAGGCTTCTCCGGAGATTTATGTGGACACAGTAAGTATTAATAGATGGAATAGTATATCAGCAGAAGCGAAATCGCTTTCATAGTAAGTGCAAACATCAGGCATCAGGTATCTTTTAAAAAAAATACAACAGAAAAAGCTTAAGTCTGCAATAACTTATTCATCGCCATTTTAAGTTTTAAGTACTACTTTGGTTTATACGTCCACATCCAGACTTTCTTGGCGTGCGTAGCCAAGATGCCAATCGCTCGCGCTTAGAAGCGTATCGTAGTTATTTCTCTCTGTCACTCTACTTTATTAGTGTGACAATGACAGTTGCGTTTCGTTCGCGACTAAGCGTTAGCGATTGGCATTTTGGCTACGTACACAGGTGTGTAACTAAACTTTTAGAAGTAAAAATGTTATTTTAATCAATATCGCTCAGGTAGGTATCGCTCAGGTATATTTTTTATAAAGCAATATCATTATAAACCTCAAACTTTCTTTGTGCTTTCTTCCACTTAACTAAACGGGCATATTTTATTTTGTTGTCGTTCTATTTGCGTCAGATTTGTACGAAATTTGGTGGGTAGGTGGAGTTCCATATTCCACGCTAGATAAATACGAAATCCAAATATGTGCGACAAAAATTGTACAAATTTTTCCACTGAGTTACGAAATCGTATGGGATTTTGGGACATACTGGGAAATTGGGTCTATCTTGAAGAGAATAAGGAACTCTTCCTATCCACCAAATTTCATTCAAATCTAACGCGAAAAAAAAACGACAACAAAATAGAAATCCGCCCAGATAGCAAGAAAGTTGTGCCTCAGAATTTTTTCACGAATCACAAACTGCCCTTAGAGCCATCGAAGGAATCTATCCGCAATGACATCACTAAACTTCCCCTAAGTATTTGCACCAACCAACTCGAAATTAACCAAACAATATTAATCATACTCCCTGGAGTCAAACCCCCGCGCTGAGTCCACGATAATGATATATGCGATGTTTGATGATAAACAATCGGGGTCATTTATTATCTGTCGGATATTTGACAGGCGGTAGGCAGATGTCATTTGTCATTTTCCTGGATCTGAAGGTCCCTTCGTTACGCCGACGCTTACGTTCGCCTCCGAATGCGGTTAGCTACCAACCGACAAAGCTTACCTCACCCAAGCAAAACCAAACCGAAAATCTTCTTCAATAAGGTTCACTTTTCGTTGCAGAAAAAATCAATCTTGATTGCTTTCAGCATGAACGATTATGATAGATGAAAGAGTTAGCGCTCCAACAAAGCCAGAGATGTTACATTGTTAAATGGCCTTTGTGTTACACGCGATAGGGTTCAGATTTACAAATTTGTTCGGCTTCAAAGGCTGCCTCAGCGAAACGTGTTATTGAAGATGAAACAGTAATGGATGGGGATAGGGAATGCGTGAACGCTGTCGGAGATGTATTGTTATCGGGGTTGTTTATCAAAATACGACGATCGTTTCTGTAAATAATTACCCTTTCAAAAGAATATTCTGTTAGTGCTACCGGTAATATATTCATTATATCTGACATCTTACAAAGCGCCATTCGAATAAATAAAAATATTTTATAGTCGCTTTAAGCTGATTGGATCAGGCGTCGTTCAGAATTCCGACTTAATCACCTTAAGATTTTTAATTTGTCTTTAAGAAGGATTTAAAATTTTATAATCTCCAGCGACTGAGCGTAAACAGCAATTAAGTTTAAAAATAAAGTGCTAAAGTTTTAAAAGCCAAGTGTAAAGTTGAACAAGAACGTGCAAGGGCTCACGGCTTCATAACTCCGGTAGCACTCAGTAATGCGAAATGTGTGTTGTACATTTTTAACGGGTAATGTATGAATACATTTAGGGTCGCTCCCACGGCACGTCATGTCCTCAGGATGCGTCAGATAAATCAAATGTTTAATATCCCGGTCGAAACAACGGGCATTGTGTTTCAAAAGGAAGCATTTTCAAATGTAAAACTTTTTTAAATTCCGCAGTATTGTGTTGTTATCTTTTAGCATGTTTTAACGATAAGACATTGTTTTTTAACGAGTATTAAAATAAAAAAGTTGAATAATCTTAAATCTCAAAAGCTGTCTAGTATAATAGTCAGAAATGGCAGTGATTTTATTCAACAACAGCTCTATTCAAAGTTCCCTTCAGATACCTTTTAAAATATTCAATAGCCCTGCTCCTCTGTCAAACGCATTCTTTACTTCATTACTCTCCCTGACACCGGGGTTAATCTTTCATTGTGTGCGGATAAAGAAGCGGCTAGGCGTGTTTTGTATTGATTTTTTTAAACTTGTTACAGTATCAACTTACCTTGCCATTGTTCGAAGGTTTTCGTCTACGCTTTGTGTTTTGGATAATAAAGTAATAAATTTATTATCATTCATGCCTTTCATTGCTATTGGAGCGTCATCTTTTACAAGTTGATGGGAAGCATCACTTATGCTTATGTTAACATTGTTTAAATAAGAGATAATTTGAAACCCCTTTTGGTTATGCGTTGGTGCGAGTGAGTCTGCTTAATTAAGTCGGCCCGAATCAATCGACGCGTCTTGGCCAAACAGGTCGGAAGGCAATTTTTCGTGAGCACCTGACAGCCCGATCCATCGTGGGGCATAAAAACGTCGGGGCAACGCCGCCGGTGACTATGATCAACTGCCAAACTGTAGGGTTACCGACTGTAACGAAAAAAATATTCGATGTTAACTTTGGTAGCGGTTTTTTGTGCAGGATTTCCAAAAAAGGATGATTACAATTAAGCTTGTATGTTTTCTTTCCGGTTCCTTTTCAATATCTTTATTTAACAACTCTTTTATAGTTAAAAGTTCGTGTTGATTATTTCATCCCTGTCATTTTTTATTTAAAAATAATCTTTTAAATTAATTGGCTTGAATATATCCATCTGGATGTTCAAAGAAACTTTTTTTACCAACAAAAAATCATATCTGTTAATTGTCCCACAAATTCAAGCGTACCATTAATTAACAGTGTCGCTAACAAATTTCTCCAGCTGACAATAAAAAAAGCGTTCATAATTTATGTCTGTTGTAACCCTGCAGGTTGAAAGAGTCACGCCGGGTGATGGATGGCGCCCCGCCCACGCGCCCTAACAACCGCCTAGAACTGACAAACTGCCATATTGTAGCCCCCAGGAAATCATAAGACGATGCCGAACAATTTATTACCCTGCTTTGAAACAAACGCAGTCACAATACTAGTTCGACGATGTGAATGTTAATGGTGTAATAGATTTTGTTAATGAATTTGAAGATGATATCTGATTAAGATAAGTGATCTTAGATACTGATTTAGTTGAATTTGATAGTATACAATTACCGGTCTGGTTGCTTCGAAAGGCTACGTCGGTATCCTCGGTATCCTAATAGAAAACACAGGCATGACGCGCATGTTTTGTGTCAAATCATCGCATAATGAAAATTATGAATTTGTAAAAGGGGCGAGCATTAATCTCCGGGTGTCTACATGAAATTCATTCCAAGACATTTAAATACAAAGCCCGATAGAGTGATAAATTATGAATGAAATAACAATTCCGATTCCCGATTCAATAGACGACTCGTGTTTGGAGTAGTTCCACAAAAAGCATTATGTCCAACAATGAGCTTATAAATATGAGTTTCTGGAATCTTTTATCTCCTTTGTGCTTTCAGTTTTTTTTCCGCTTAATTCGCCGCTGTGTTGCTTTTTATTCTCATTGTTGCGACTGTTGCGAGCAATATTAATTGTTGCGTTTTGCTACAGCCCTGGTGAAATTGTAGCGAGGCTATAATTTATGCATTTGAAACGGGCTCATGCTCCCGTCAGCGCAGACCCGCCCGCGTCCATATCTCTAAATGCATCTGACACTGTTAATCCATATAAAGTTATTATTGCCTCGCCTTTCAACCGACTTAATTGGCTGCTACTGACTAGTGTAAGTCCATGTGTCAGCGATAAACCAACTGAATAATATTAGTCGACGAACACCGCGCAAATTGCTAGTTTTTATTGGCCTCACGTTTGCTTAAACGTCTTCCCCTGAATCGCTCGTAAATACAGAATACAAAAGGCTTCGTTATTTATGCGATCTTGATAATATTGTTCTCGAGTATTGTGTTTCTTGTGTTGAAATTTTAATTTGTCAGAAATTTTGAGCCGAGTTTAATCTTCTTAGGCCGGAATTATCCGCGGCGGACTTAGTCGCGCGACTCGACTCGACTGTTGCCAACAACTCAATAAGCCGCCTCACAGTTTTATAGCTCCTATATCCGTTTCGCTACGTAAATACACTTAATGACCGACATTTCGTGAATGCTTTTATTGTAAAGTTTTTATTATCAAGAAATTCATTTGTTTAGTCTACGTACGGTTACTGCGAAACACACACGTTTCAGGGTTTATTGGGGTTACTTTATTACCCTTTACACTCCGTTCTTAATGCGAAAACATCGCTCGTGAGCTTTAAACTGTCGGACCGGATGATAATAATTAAAATTGATTTTTATCAGCGAATATGATAACAGACCGTTATTGCGCAGCAGCCGTCTTAAAAGGTTTTTAGCTTTTCAAACGACCGCATCTTAAGAGGATATCTGTAATTATTTTTTTAACAGTCTAGATAAGCTTGGGGACCTTGGGGTTATATAGCGACGTTTAGGTGTAAATGCAGCAATAACCTAACCGGCTCGGCAAGCGATGCAAAAGGAGTGTAATTTATGTCGCTCAGCTTCCTGCCGGCTCTAAAATTAAATATTCGGGCAAGAAGTCAACACCGTAATCTTTCTCGGCCATAAAACAGTGTCGGAGCACTATAATAATTTCGGAACAGTCTATTAAGTGAATCTTTATGGTAATGGCGGAACAGAAGTCGTGGCCGCGAACGAACGGCCTGTTATTTTGATGCATTATCATATTTAAACAATTCAGATGGTAATAGACGCGTCGGGCGAAACCCTTTGGTAATATAAATGGTTATATTATTATTTATTTATGGGTTTCCTTCCTCCGGCCCGGGGGCGATGTAGCATATTTCATTGAGCGAAAAAATGCGTCGAAGTCGTGAGTTTATACCGGGCGAGATCCGGCCGAGTACCTGAAACGACTCGCTATAAGCTTGTTGCGGCAATAATAAAGATTTATGCGACATTCGGTGGTAGCGTGTTTTGTTCTCTGTTACGAGCCGATCCGCTTTCTGCAAGATCAATAGCGCTCTTTATTGTGCGCGTTGAATTATCGTCACCGCTTGTTCTTTTAGCTGCACCTATAAATCCAGCCTCCGCAGTGCTCAATTTCTTATTATCGCCCTTTACATCTTCACTGACGTTGTCTTTACGACTAACGTTTTTCACATGTCGTGTTCGTCGAAATCAATTCTCTTTGATCGCGCAATTATACGGTTCTCTAGCGTTAAATTGATTAAACAGTTAGTCATTATAATTACGCGAACAAAGTTGACAAGAATGCTCGTTCCCATCACATCTAAAGTACGTCTTGAGAACAGGTCGTGTAATTTTTTCAAGTAATCTCATTATTGCGTCGAGCCGCTCGGTGATTAACTAGTTGATTTATGGCATATGCAATTTGCATCACAACCGATGCCATAGCTTTTTACGCGTAGTCGATGATTATCGTCCGTATCGTGTCGGGTTTAATGATAGTCATTTCATGACTCGCCGAGCTTGCTATCGGGGACGTTTCATTAAACTTCTTTACATACATTACTTCGACGAATGTGTGTGATTATGTTAATACCCCCCCTTACAAGGCGCTCGTTTGCCATATCTTCTTCCTCTACGGCCGTTAATGGATTGTTTACTGACTCTCTCGCAGTTTTATCGTTTTCTTGACTTTCATTTTACTTTAATCATTCATGTTTATGTATAACGTAACGATCGCGTAATAACAGAGTATTGTTCTGTAGGCGACTCCTTTTAGCACTTGCACCGCAAAAAAACTTGTTCTGTCGCTGGAGCGTTGTCGTTACTGCATTACATGACACCCGGTGACATTGTTGCGAAACAACATGTGTTAGCGAGCGCCTGTGTGTGTGCAGCGAGGTCCTGGTGTGCGTGGAGATAGATAATATCGTACATAAAACTAAACGGCGCGCCGCGAAATTTATGAATCGGCCGGAGAGCTGCCTTCCACACAAAAGTTGTTTATTACCGACTCGCTTAGGGTTGCTAATATATTTTTATTTTATTACTCCTCTACGAACATCATAATTTTCTTTCTTTATATTATTTTGAGCGAGAACTTTAATAGCTTCGTATATCATTCGAAGGTCTCCCGTAGCGTGTATGGTTAATTTAATCGCTATTATCTATATTGTTTATCGCCATCGAGATGGTATCTACCGTTGGAGTCGCTAAGATTACTAAATTAATTTCATCATCTCCGTTTTATTCTACCGTCGTCAATATATCAATGGCGACTTCGATCGTTAAAGATTGATTCATTTAATTAATTGTGTGTCAGATTTGAATAAGCATTAAAATTGTTTACGATCCATTCTTCTGGACGTGATCAAGAATAACGATGGAAAGCTTATGGAGATACGAGGATTATTTTAGGAAAATGACCATCAATCATTACTTACACGTTATTAATGATATCTGTCTAGCGTTAAGCCGAAATCAATCATCAAACTTCTACAAAGTCATGTTAGGATTTACTAATCTTTAATGCAATTGATACGACTATAATTTATTATGTTTTTTACATTAAAGTCATTCAAAGAGACAAGATACGTAGGCGTATAGTTTTATAGTTTTAGACGATCGTTTCTCTTTTAAATTATTAAAGTTGTTTTATAAGTTATTTGCATCTATTCACATTTGTTACCTATTTATTTACGCTCTATATTCAATTTTTATTGTTTTGTAATGAAATTTATGGCTTAGCACCAATAAATTATTGCAAAACGAGTCAAAGTGGCCATAAAAGTAAATTAATGTACGAATAAAATGACCTAATAAGCAGTTGTAAAACTTGGCAGGTTTCTACTAATAAATTAAGTTTCACTTTTAAATGTTAAACAAATTAATCAAATATTTGGAGAAGTTGACGACTGCGATATGGCTGAGTTATCGCCCCTGACTTTGATGGATGGCCTTTGCTTGCTGTTAATTGCTCTTCACAAACATTTTTCAAGAATTATTTGCTTAAACTTAAACTTTTAACATCTAATATCTCATATTTTGACAGGGTAAATAGTCGTGACGTTTGTTTTTATTCGCACCAAGGCCAACATTATGTTTGTGACTGTTGAAGTATTTGCTTTGCTATCTTAATATTTATTGTGGTGCGTAAGAGATTTATTTAAATCACGATACTGTCATTTTGGTTTTGTTAATTTTTCATACACCTGCTTTCATCACCATAAGTAACGTGATACTTTGTACCGAATTAGCTATAACAGTTTTAGTTTCAACATTAAACGTAAAACGCTATGATAGCAATTTTAGATCTAAATTACAAACTTATGTATATGTAATATGTGTCTTTTCGAGATCACATCGCTTACCAATGGTAAATGTCGATGTCATCTTAAACTTGTCTGATTATTTTTGCAATAAACTTGCTTTTAAACAATATTACATATATTATAGGTAGCAACTTAATTTACGTATTCCTCAGCCACTTGCCGTAAATTAACAGCAACTACAATAATTTCCGACTCTGCCCGACAACAATTACCTACATTATGCAAATGAAACAAAAATACGGCCAATTACACCGCAGACACAACCCTAATGCTCCAAGGGGTATTAATACAGCTTGAAATATGACCCACTAAAGACTGTATAACGCAAAATTTACAATTCATAAAACAGAGTGATATACGTGTGGTGGACTGCGCAGGCGCGCTCGTCTTTTGTTTCGATAATTGTTTTATACAGGGGCTGTGGAATTAGAACCTGAGGTGTGACGTTTTAAGATTGCTGGCTGGTTTATAAGGTAAGGAGTCAGGGTTTTCACTTTGTTAAATGTGATTATATTTTCACGGTTCATGAACACACTTATTGAGAAATTCTAGATTTTCTAGAGCTTGCAGTGATATGCTACATCGAAAACGGTGTGACGACCGTCTTGTTTTGGAGTTTCAAAGTATTTTGCGGATATTAAAGTGAAATTAATGACACTATACGTACACTTTGCAGAAAATATTTAACTGAGTTAATTTTATGTTTCACCAGTGTAAGCTACAGTCTATAAAATGAAACAGAAAATGTAAAAAAGTTCTACAAACAATAACGACAAAATAAATTTGCAGGCCCATTACTATTACCCCATTTAAGGTACATTTATGATTAGCAGTACCACACATTTATGTGGCAGTAAATGAAAAAAAAATAGTTGCACGACGGCAAAATTTATAACTTCATGGACTAAAAACTGAAGAATTCCATCAAAATAGCAACATTTCTGTCGCTAATGAAGGCAGAAAGCCAAACAATGTGCGTCGAAGTAATAATAACGGTGAGTAAAGTCAGCCTTTGCTGCACGTAAGTACGAAATAATAACCGGCGAATGAGCACGAAGAGGCTGTTGACATGTTGTACACCTGACCCGGAGGGATAGCAGCCTAAGTGGTAACTAGGATGTTTATACTTAACACGTATACGGAGATGCTATTTAATAAATTTGCTATTTAACGGCCTCCTAGCATAGTTGGTAGTGAACTAGTGACCCTGCCTACGAAGCAGGAGCTCCCGGGTTCGAATTCCTGACGGCATTTATTTGTGTGTTTATCACAAATATTTCTTCCTGATTTATGGATGTTTTCTATGTATTTCAATATGTATATTTATGTATCTACTTATGTATCTATGTATTATATACCTATATATCTATATATTATCATCGCCTAGTACCCACAACACAAGCCTTATTGAGCTTGCCGTGGGACCAGGTCGATTTGTGTAAGATTGTCCCAATATTTATTAATTAATATATAAATCAAATATATTAAGCTGGGCTCGCTTCCAACCGGTACATATGGAGGTCCAAAGGGGAGGCCTATGCTCAGCAGTGGACGTCTTATGGCTGATATGATGATGATGATGAAATCAAATAACAACCATTTTTAATTTAGACATTAATTAATCGACCGAGAAGGTTTGATGGTAAAAAAAAACAATATAAAATGTACTCTTGATATTTATGGTGACTTTTATGTATCACATAGCCTTACCTATCTTTTATGTATGTATTAGGCATTCTGAACGCCTAAATATAAATACAATCATGTAAATGTGGAGATAGTTAAAGAGATGGAGAGTGCCATAGGCTACTTTTTGTCTTTTTCTAATGCGAGCGAAGCCGCGGGCAAAAGCTAGTGGGAAATTCATGATTTGTGTTTGGCACTACGAATGTTGACCAAAGTAACCGATATAGCTCTCCGAATCGCTAAACATAAGTGGCAGTGGGCGGGACACATTGCACGTAGAACCGACGGCCGTTGGGGCGGAAAGGTTCTCGAGTGGTGACCGCGTACCGGAAGGCGCAGCGTGTGTAGGCCCCCCGCAAGGTGGACTGATGACCTGGTGAAGGTCGCAAGAGTCCGCTGGATGCGGGTGGCGCAGGACCGGTCATTGTGGAAATCTTTGGGGGAGGCCTATGTATAGCAGTGGACGTCTTTCGGCTGAAATGATGATGATGATGATGACTACGAATGTTTACCCTATGAACTATTTAGGTACTATAAATAGTACTTTTAAGCTGGGCTCTACAAAAAGCCCTTGACAAATGTAGTCAATTTCGCTTTGAAGTTTGCCTTCAGAAACCCTATGATCTGTACATGTAAAAGCCTGTCCTGCTAACGGTACGGGAAGTAATAAATCAGGTGCTAACGCCGCCACGGCACGCCATCACTCATGCCGCGACACGCGTCATGCTATGTCGTGCTACCTCTAAGGATGTACTTTACTAGGTGGATGAATTGTTATAGGTAACCTCATGAACGTAGCAAGAATGCTATGCGGGATGGGTTGGCAGCTGTCAATTGGTCAGGGCTGTTGCAGTCGCGAGCGGGAAGATACCAGCGTGCGAAGCCAAAATGACAATCGCTCACGCTGAATAACGTATCGTAGCTACCTTTCTCTATCACTATTTATTATTAGTGTGACAATGACAGTTGCGTTTCGCTAGCGACTGAGCGTGAGCGATTGGCATCTTGGCTACGCACCCTGAACCCTGTTTTATTACTAAGAGAGGCTTTAAATTCCACCACCATCACCAAGACCAACACTGAAGCTTAGCTCACCAGACCAATATCCAAGATCTTATATTGAACACTCATTAAGTTCAACTTCAGTTTTGAAACTTTGGTGATGTGGCGTCTAAGTGAATTTATATTTAACATTGCCTCGAAAAGGTTAATGCCAAATAGTATTCTCTATCATTCCACCATCGTCGACCTGAGGTTTAATTAGGGTAAGCCATGTTACCCTAATTGAACCTACGGTCGATGAATGGTGAAAGTTGGTGTAGTAAATAAAATAAATATACAAGTTTTATAAAGACAATCAACTGACATAACAAATGTAAATAATGTAAGCTGGCAACATAGTGTTGTCCCTTTCCAAACTATGACACTACGATGTTGCCACTTTTTAATCTCTACCTTTTTCTATTGCACTGTACCTGCCTCTTCTGATGCTAAAAAAAGTTTGTCGTGAAAAAGAATGAAAACACGTACAATCCTTCCATATTTATTACAAATAACTTACATAATTATTTATATAATTTTTCAGAACACCTTACCTCATTTCATTTTTAAAGAAAACATATTTTGGTGCATAATTACGTACCTAAAATAATGCTTTTACAGAAAACCATCTTCTGTTTTCAATACATAATTTTTTCCATCTGCCATATTTTTGTCACCAACGTCGCTTCACCCACTGCGTTGTTACATGTCGCTACCGCAATCTGTCAACCTGTCACCTGTCGTGTCACGCAACGTCTCCTGTAAGTACTAACGCGATAATTGGACCATTGTTTCAGTCATCAACGAGTGTTAATGCGATTGTTATAATAGTTTTCCTAACTTTTTAACACCTGCCATTGGCTAATCTTTGTAAAGCCGTAAAAAAATGCGATTGTTGAGAATCGTTATAAGTACACAGGTTTATTCTCGAATTTAGCTCGCTAATTTTAATCTACTGACAAGGAAAATACTCGTAATATTTTTCGTACACATGGTTATTCTTAGATTTTTTCTGTTATCGAAATAACTAAACGGCTGTTAAAGTACCTGGCTGTAAAGTCTTTAAATATCATGTACGAGGTAAACAAAAACATTGTACGATAGTAGGTAATATTTACCTACTTACTCATAGTGTTGTGTTTCTGTTGGTGAGTAAGGTCGCCGGAGTTCCAAGAGGATTCGCTGTGTTGACAGCTGAGGACCCACGGAGCAAAGCCCTTGGCCCGTTTAGCTGTCAACACAGCGAATCCTCCTTTTTTTTAAAGGGTCGGCAGGCCTGGTGTTGCAGGCGTCCATAGGCTACGGTGACCGCTTACCATCAGGCGGGCCGTGTGCTTGTCACCGTCATAGTATTAAAAAAAATGTGTATTTTTGGAAACCAGACCAATCCCAACGAGGCCTTTTTGCTAGCCATCTATGTTCGGGCATAGCTCCCAGATTTGCCAATCAATGTATGGGAAAATAGTCTGGCGAATGCCCGGCGGACATAGGTACTACGTACTAAGCAGATCTTTAGGATTGTCCGAACTTATATGACCGGCAATACCCGGTGAGGAGATCCGACCGATTTCCCGAACGTATAAGGCGTATTTGCTCAGACGACAGTTTGAGTTGCTTTCGTAAAAAAATGCCTGTTCTAATTCTAAGGATTACATTTCCAGGCTCCCTGAGCCAAATTAAAAGCTAATAATATATAGGAAATTGAGGATAAAAGGTAATTTGCTAAAAAACCTCTAACCTTTTGGTTTTTTTTAAATTGAGGTTTATAAAGCCAACAATCAACCATTTGCTGTCAACGTTTTGCTGACATGATTTTTCTCATCTTTTACTATTCTTATGTAAAAGGTGTATTTTAAACACCGTGGTAGTTTGTCAGATTGTATTAAAACTTTCCAACCGATTCGGAGAAAAAACCTCAACAAAATGTAGTGTCTACACTAACCAGAAAATAAGCAGTTTACAATTTAAGAAAGATTGTTTAGTAGCTTATAGGAGAAAGATTAGTGAGTCCAGTAGCTAAATAATTCTGAAATTTAGAAAAAAAGTTCAGATTCCGGTAAGTACAGAACAAATTGGCATTGAGGGAACAACCTCTTTGTCACTCTAATACGCAAGTGTGAAAGAGGTGGAGATACAAACCCGCAACCGTTCGATAATCGTGTTACTAGTACTAGCTCAGTATACTCAATAAGCCAATCCTGATTACGCTCGCCTTCCAAATCATTACATTCATTACTCGTTAGTCGTGACTCGAGTACTTTACTTAAACATCACTTAAATGGCATTTAAATGTCCGACCGCCATTTTTTATCGTTTCGTCGAAGGTTTGGCTTTCAAATTGTAATAACATGGATTTAAATGTTAAGTCTTGCACTTATTATTTTATGACTGGCTTAATTGTAGTTATAACATTTTCCACGTATTAAAAATTGTCATCTGTCGCAACTCGTAAATTCGTCAGAATGTATGAATAAATATGGAGTAACCTTAAACTTATTATTGCTTTATTTATGTCCCTTTTCAGTCTTTTCACAGAAACGCTTAAAAGTATATGTCAACTGTATAAATACATTTTATGAACTATTGGAATTTAAAGAATAGTAGTTTATTGCAACAAGGGTTTATAAGGGTTAAGGGTTCTTAAAACTTGAGGGTCGCCGTGACGAGGCAAAGTCGAGTTTTGTAATAATAGACCCGAGAGTTTTAAGAACCAATTATGAGCTGTTGCATACCCTAGTTTTTCTACGACAGCTAAAATAGCGTAAAAAGCAAAATCTAGAAAAGTGGCAAAATAGGATAGATGTTGTGCCCACTATATAAATTTAAAAAAAAACAACAACAATGCTCATATATTGTATGAAAATCCATAGGAGCAGTGTTATGGAATACCATAGACAACGTTATAATTTATACTTATTGAATATCGCTGTCCGTCATCTAATGACGGATAGAAGTGCTGGAGTAGAAAAAAAATATTTAAGTTATGTAGGTACTTAGTTTTTGTACCCCTCCATCCATCGTTGCTAAGGGTCATGATATCCACAATATATCAGTTTCCTGCGAACTTTCCCGTTCTTTTTGTTTAGTGACAACTAATTTTGAACTGACTTACCTACTAGCTTCAACAGCAAATTACACGTTACAATTCTAAAGCACGAATAAAATCATTTATTAAATGCAATGAATATTTTGATTCATTTTGGTTTTTAAGTAGTCACACTACTATATATGCTGCTGCCGCGAAAGCAGGAGGTCACTGGTTCGATCCCAGCCCTGCTCACCGTGTTCAATTTTTCTGTAATATATGATACTCGTATTTATAATTACCTAGACGTCTTGATGTGTGGTAGCGTAATTTTCACAGTCGACTCCTTTGTCACCTCACACGCTAAGCTTCTGCCACTAAACCTGGCAACCATAACGATCGTGTCAAATAGTAGACAGAAAAGTCTAAAAATACTTCAAATTGAATCACCATCAAAATTCCACAACAAATTTTCCCCCTTTGACCGTAACGTGCTCTGTGTTATATTCCACCAGATACCGTCAGCAAATTAATCCATCAGGCCCCATAATCCGGGCAGGCGTCACGTGACCTGTCATGCGACATGTCTGCCGACCTGTCGGGCGACCTGTCAAGCGGGCTGTCAGAATTATGACGCATGATTGCGCCCACCGCGGCGTGTTTTTTTTTGACACGAAACAGGAGAGTCGATTATAATTTAACGAATTTTTTCGGTTTTTGGTTGGTGTGTGTAAATATGATTTGTGAAGATTGAAGTAGGTAATAATACGCCTAGATTTTGATGAATATTATTTGTTTTGGAGCGTTCGTGGCCCAGCGGTTATAGCATGCGACTTTCAATCCGAAACCGCGAGTTCAAACCCCGGCACGTACAAATATCCACGAAATATAATTTTATATTTACCAATCGCTTTAAAGGAAAACAACGTGAGAAAGCCGGACTAACCCCGATCAGGCCTAGTTTACCCTCTGGGCTGGAAGGTCAGGTGACTAGCGCTTTCGTAAAACTAGCGCCGACGCCAAATCTTGGGATTAGTAGCCATAAGCCGACAAAACTCCGGAAGCCGGAAGAAGTTTTTTTTTCAATCATTTTAATTATACCTAAGTTGAAAGATGTGATGAAATCTTTTGTAATAAGTACCCAAAAGTATAATTTAATTATGTGTGTAATTGTATTTATAAGCACTTACAGCTTTTAAAAAATCACAATGCAATCAACACCATTATAGTGCTCCCACAATAGATTGTTAAAATGTTATACAGGATGTTCTTGAGCATTTGCTTTAACTTCGCCATGTGGCTCAGTATAATTAAGGAAACAGAATGGTATAGTTGGTTTTATTAAATTCGTTAACTTACAAAACTTTATAATTTCTCATACAAAACAATATGTTGCATCAACCGCTAATGTAAAACGGGCATTAGAATTGACTTTACTAAGTAAGTGACAACTATGACATATCAATGTCAATGTCTAATACTCATACTCCGTTTACACACATTCAAATCCCATATAAGATAAAATTAAATTAGTAGTTATTTTCTAAATATTTAAAGCTAATTAGAATACCGACGATGGTGTGTTTGAGAAATTACCTTAATTTAAGGTAAAGAATGCACTCTTGAATTTAAAGCAAATGCTCAAAAACACGTTGTTATAACACGGTGTGACAAGGATAATATTACATAATATTATCATGTCAGAGAAATAATGATATCTGTCTCCGACACTGCGTGTTGGATCCCCCCATTTCATTCCCAGGCAGGTATCTACTTTTACAAAAACTCCGTTTTTACGCGATCACCTACTGTAGAAAATCTAAAGCCTTATTTTCATTTAACTGTCATTGAACAAGCCAAGCTTGACATTTCTCAGATGTCCATTGACAACGAGTTATATCCTAGCGGTTCGTAAGTCAATAAATCTAGGCCGACATGACATGAAGTCAGCAGCTAAATGCTTGTCAGCCGATCAAGATCACGACGAAGCAGATAAACGGTAATGGTATGCAAAATATATGGGTTTATGTTAATCCTGATACTGATCAAATGGTCAACGAATTAGTATAGTTAATGTGGTTGTTTTAGTATTCATTCATTCACACTTTTTGGAAAATTTTGGCTGTTTACATACGAAATTTCTTAATGAAATACAAGATAGATCTGCAGAATTGATAAGGGGGATAGATAATCCTTTTAAGATCATATGGCTCCCTGGCTGGTTGATAAATTATTATCATGATATTAGGTTTTTAAAATATAAAACGTTTCGCTTTAATATATTTGGTTTGATTACTATAACTGTTCCACGTTGTGATTTAAATATTAGTTACTCACTGTTTCAAAATTATATTTTTTTATGGTTTCATGGAATTAGTATGGTCGGTTTAAGTAAGATTAACCCACATATTATTTTTACAAGCAAATATTGATAAGCTAAACATTATGTACACTCTCTGAATGACTATTCATCTTAAAATAAATCAACAGTTACGTACCTACTACATAAAACATCACAATATACTAGGAGCAAATAGTCGGTGGTGTTGTAACTCTATAAAATTAATGCACCATTATTTAATTGAATAGAGATTTATGATTAAGATAGTCGTATTGTTTGTTGGACTAGGAAATCATTACTATACACGGCGTGATTGATGTTGAGAAACGTTACTGTTATTAGGAACTGCAACATATTAAATATATACTGAGTTTTAATTAAATAAATTAATGCCAGCAGTGGAATTAATTTATTTAATTCAAATAATGGTGTTGAAAGTTCGTCTTACGGTGTACAAATAATGAGTAACTGGCACACTGACTTTTCGGAACAAAAAACAATGGAAATTGGAATTTGGAATACAAAGATTTATCCATCATCATGAACTGCTTAGTCGAAAGGCGTTCACTATTCAGCTGGACCTCGCCCATCGATTTTTCCAATATACAATCGTAGGCCATCCAGTGGGTTTTTAACTTCTCCATCAAGTTAAATACCCACTCAATATCTTTCGGGACGTGTTCGCCTCTCAAGACCATTTCTAACTTCGCGGCCGGTGAGAGATAAACATTACAATGATAGAATCTAAATTAAATCAGCTTTCCTCTCTGTATTTTAAAGATGAACTTTCCCAGCTATTTTTCACTCTACCAACAGGTTCCGATATCACATAATCTGATCTCCGGCAATCACGCGAGCTATCGTCGATTGTTTCCGCAACTATCGAGAACAAATTGGGCGATAAGCCAAGGCGGCGACTTTATTGATGCCTAACTAGTGTAAATCGATTCAGATCGACCGATACCGAGGAGAATCGAGCGGCGGCAAGAAAGCATCGATGAATAATGGAACGAGCACTGGCCGGTTGCGGTTTTTAGACAATTCTATTTAAAAACTGGATCTCGAAAATGGGAATAAAATAGCGGATAACAAGACGCTTTTTACAAACAAAGCGTGTAACTATCTAACTTGATTGGATGACAAAAAACAGTTCAGCGTTTGGATTATCGAAACAGTTTCACTAAAATAACTTTACGACCGGATAAATTTATAATTTATTATATCGAAAATGAATCAGCCATAAATTTTTACATCATAAACGTTGCCGATAAAATATATTATTTTGAATACGAGAACAGTTTTATTTCTCAATTCCTTTCTCTTTTCGTTTCGATCGTAAATTTTATGGCGGCTGACATTAAACATGTGCCGAGCCGATTTCCGACCGAGGAAATTAAAACGCAACAGCCGACGTGCGAATTAACGTTAAACGCGCGTGAAATGACAAGGGAACATAAAATTTCTCCTTGTAAAGCTCCTTTGACTTACCTTGAGCGCACTTTATTTGACTCGATTATAGTGTGGCGAATCGGGTTGTTAAAACTACCGACAGCTTCTTGCCTAAAAGGACTTGTATTAACTCAAGTATCTTCTCTCTTAAACTTTAGCGCAGTGTGAACAAAGCCCATTTTCTTGAAGACAGATAGATTTGATAGGCCCGTTTGGAGGTGTAATACCGCGCTTGGGCGAACATTTTGTACATTGATTGGCATTTCGCGCGGAAAGCAACACCTTTGCGGCCGTGACACGTCGTTTGATTGATTGTATAATTAATTTCATTTTAAATTCAAAACAGCTGACACACGTCAGTTATATGAACTGTCAATTAATTTGACAGCGGTTGATGAGGGCAGTAACAAGCTTTTTTGTGCCGTAGTTATTTAACTAGTTATGTCAAGACTTGAAAGGGATAAAGTGACAGCTGTAAGCAAAATACGTTTTTTCGAGCTCATTATTTTATTTCAAAACATGACAAGTGGGCTGTGTTTTCGTAATGTCCAATCATCATATTCATGTTGTCTGAGCCATTTATAAAATTCTAATTCAATTAGGAGTTGAAAGGAAGTCGCCGTAGCAGGTATTTGTATTACCATAAAAAGGAAACTTCTAACCGAGGATTATATTAAAATTTTGAACGCAAATTGACTAGTCTTTTATTTCTTTCATTGGGTTTGTCAATTGTTATTAATTTTTTCATTCTGTTTTCTGCTTTTAATCTTAAATATAAAGCATATTATATCTACCACTTGTGGCAGTTATTTATATTTTTTAAACTCGAGTGTCAATTCGTTTTTATATATTCAGCCAAGAACGGTATTTCTTTGGAATTAAATATTATGCTTTTAATTAAATGAAATATTTCGTTTAATTAAACATCTCCTATAATAATTAATTGTGAAAATGCATTTCATTGAACAGTAATAGATTTCTGTGCATATATTTTGCACGCCACACATTTCCCCCATTCCACACAGCAATGCTTCACTCCTTTGAAACACCGACAACCACTAACACGAACAGTTAAAATCCCATTTGCCATTTGAACTTCCTTGAAACGAAACAAAGCCAAGATGGATGGGCTCATACATCATCGCGAGGGCGCTAATGATGAATAATTAGCTCTATCCTCTATCTTTTGTTCGTGCCTTATCTTTCATTGTTTCTGATATATGGATTGAGGGTTTTTAATAGACAATGCGGATTCCGGGAATGTACTTGAATCATGTGTGTAGATATGTATAATTATGTATGTATACAATCTGTGGAATTAATTAAATCCTTAAGGTTTATCAGGCTGGTATGACGACATAGCTTTTGTGTGGTGATTATATATCAACTATTAAAAACAATTAAGCGGATGTCACACTGAATGCGATTTGCACCGCACCCCGTATGTAAGGGGGACAGCGCTATGCAAACGCATCGCGCTGTCCCCCTTACATACATGCTTTAAAGTATCTATTCTACTCATTCCTAATGAACATATTTGAGAAGCTTTACTCGAAGCCCCCAAGATTATTTAAAAATATCGTTTATAAGGGATTAGTCTCTCTATTGAATGCTTCTTAAGTATTAACTTTATTTTTATGAATAGAGTTGTGCAAAAAATTTAAATCTTCAGTATCTATTTGTTTAGGATTGTCGTATAGCCAAGTAGAACGAAATGTTTATTATAAAATAAGATTTATAGGGCGCTTTATTGTGTAAACTTCCCGCGAAGATCTCATCAAAGCCAGCCCCACTAATGCATTCATTTTCGTCTCCGCTGTTTATCTCAACAATAACTCCGACAATTTGTCTTTGCCGCGTCTAAATATTCCTCATTGTCTGTGAGTAATTCTGTTAATAAATTCCACCAGTCAAAACCTTGAGCAATTTTCTTTCGTTTATCAAAATTCTTGATGATAAATTTGCGGTTGGCGTAAGCGTTTCGTTAAAGTTGAATTCAGACAGATATTAATTTGCACTCTTACAAAATATTCATTGGCACTTTAAATAATAAATGTGCGACTAGAATGCTGAATTATGTAAAAAGATACATGTGTTAGAATAATACATAATATACAGTCATTCTCGAGTCTCTTGTGATCAAAATACGTCATCTAAGCGCTAATAATTATAATTTACAAGCATGAACCCCTCAACAATGACACTCTGAGTCCACTATCTGACAGACAATCTTTAATCCCCGCGATGACTCGAGAAAACTGTCTGAGACTCGTAATAAAAGTACTGATTATGATTTAAACTGAATAGAAACGAGTAATGAATAACTGGATGATATTTGAGATCAGGCCCTGTCCGCCGGCGCCGCGGCAAATGCCGACAGAAAAACTAATATATGCAGTAATATTAAACGAGAATAGACTCTATCCTGACGCGAGAGAGATTGTAAAAAAGAAAACGACAAGTTGGTACGTCGGTAAGCGGAGCCAACAACCGTCAATCAGAAGCTAAAAACCGGTAGCTGCCGAGTCAGACGTTAAAGAGTACAAAAGTCGTGGAGTGGCTTTGATCCATTCCAATTCTTTTAGCTGGTTCAACAATGCATTAAATTTGAATACTATTCAGCTTTAGATTTAATTCAGCGAAGTGTCATGTTCCCTGTCGCATCAACACCATTTATAGTTTATTTATTACTTGTTTAATTTGAGCGAGACTAGACCGCTTAAGAGTTTGATGATAATGTCTTAGCATAAAATTACAGCGATCCACGCGCGTGGGTGTTCGAGAATATCCAGCGAAACTCGTAAATGCGCGACGCGGAGATCGTAACGGCAGATTAACTTCAGGAGTCGAGCTCTATAAAAATAAAGATGAGTTTTATTAAGAATATTTACCGGTCGTAAAAGAGTTTTTCTTAAAAACAAATTTAAACCGTCAAAATTTTCGTGAAATCGATTGTACGCACTCCCAGTTCCGAAAGCCGTGAGTCTCATCTTTGATTCCCATCACGGGCCGAGAGGATTATACGTAGCAACAAAAAGCGCCCAAATAAATTACAGTGGAGAGCAAACAAAAACTGCTGCCACACCTCAAAGATAGAATAACAATAACAGAGGATCCGACAACGAAAATAATGTGACAAAGACGCCGCTAGAAACTCGAGCGGTTCGTAAACAGGAGGATTGGATTACCATGTGCCACCAGATTAGAGGATTGCTGTAACGGTAAAATAGGCACTGACTGATGCAAAACCAAATGACAACTAATCATGGTTACAAATGCATAAAAGCGGCGTAACTATGACTAGGCAGTAAATTATCAATTTAAAGTGTTTAAGTTAAATGCATATTATTATGCAACATTTTGACCCATAAATCCAGCTCATCTTAAGATTTAGAGTAATTGTCCAAATATTGTAAAAGCTTAATAAATTGTATGCATAGTTTACTTCACCAACCAATTTGTCATCTTTATTTGTAAGTGAGCTCTAGAAAATAAACATTTTTTGATTTACTTTTCGCCTGAAACACAGGGAATAGGTTCAGGCACATATAAACTTCGCTAATGTTAAGTTTTAGCTTTTATGATCACAATTATGTTGTAAAATATTGTATTTTTATATATATATATTTTTGTTGCGAACGTTTTTCATTAGCCTAGTTGGTAGTTACTAAATTAAGATTGGACCCAGTATACGCTGCTGAAGGTCCTTGGTATTTATTAAGCATGTGTTTTTCTAGGATATTGTTCTTGGCATATAACATTTTTCTAATGTCTTTTTTTACAGTACCAAATGTACCAATTCAAAATTACTACTACAGTGGACGTATATTTTAAGCATGTTGCAAATATTGCCTTTTCCCAACAAATTTTACATGTAATTACTCTCTTATGCTTATATTACATTCAAATTCAAGTGTGTGTGTGTGTGTTTACTGTACAGTTACAGTTATTTTAACAAATAAGTCCAAACAAAGTTGTAAAGACCTTTCCCCAACTTAAAATTCAACATTCCATCCTCACATTCACATGCACCTTATTTCCAAAGAATCAGACATTTGAATTCTGTCCAATCTGCACGCAGATACTGTATTGATATCTGTCAATCGACGTCCATTTCGGTCTCGCTGCTCGAATGCAAAATATCAGAATTGAAATCTAACAGAACGGATTCACCTCAGAAATTTAGACCTTCATCGGTAACATTTAAGGTTTCAATCAGATTGTCAGTATTATCAGATACTAAATTCAAGTATGGTAAAGAGTGGAAGGGATTTATAAAAGGACTGTAATTGTCTACGTCTGTCTGTCCGTCTGTCTGCGATTGAATTACTGCAATGAAGGCTGATCATTTTATGTTGTTTGCGTTGACAACTGTGTGATCGGATGTTTGGTATATCTATGTATTATATCAATTAATTATTAGAAATCTAACAAACAAATAAATGCTTTTATATACCCACATTAGCTCTCAATAATCCGTTCAAAAATCGCATATAAAAACCTCCATAATAATAAACTTTTTTGTAACAAACAATTTCTTATTTGTGAAAATGTTATTATAGCTAATTAACAGTATCAATTTCAATAATATTAATTTGTTCAAATTTCGAACACATCTGACAAAAGAAAATTTGATAGATCTAATTTCAGCCGAGATGACGTTTAATTTGAAACTAATTGTCAATTGCATAGAATGACGCACGCAAGTCGCACGTTATTTTGGTTTCAAACGATATGAAAATTGGGGCCAACTCTAGTTTGTCTCTGAGTTTTAAAAATATAAATGTCAAAACTTGAATGTCAGAAAAGTTTTTATTCCTGAAACTTGCAATAGCGGTCGATTTATATGCGCTTTGAACGCATCATGATAATGTGTGTATATAAAGCAGTGTACATACTTATGTATTTGTAAATAATTAGGCATTAAAAAACTCGTGTGATGTTATAATGACACTCGGCTAACGCCTCATTTCATACACCCACACTCAAGTTTTAATGCCCTTCATTGTATACAATCACATAAACTACTATTGTTTATAGAAGATAATAAGAAAATCATAATATGCATTCACACAACTAATATTGTTGATGGGTTAACAATAATAAAAAATGCGTGTTTTACATAGAGTATTAATATGTAACAGTTATTTCTTACCCAAAAACAAAACCACGAGTATCGACGTATGAAGTTAAAAATGGACCTATGCAAATCTTAGTGACAAACATACAACACAAACAAACACACACAGGCGCACAAGCGCTCGCACCGACATAGACAGATAGATATATAGATACATACATACACACATACATACTGACACACACACCAACCCCACGGCAAACCAATACAGTCGCGAACATCCGTAATTTTTTTCTTAATTTTTAAGTTTGTGGATAAATATTACTGATTGTTCTTTATTATATAATCGTATGCTAAAATTAAAAATCTCACATAAGGAATGTTAATAGATATTATTCAATAACGAGCACAGATGTACCTACTTTTATAATTTTCTCCGACCGTCCTTAGTCTGGGGTCGGTCTGAAAACCAGCGCCGGGCATCTTGTCCTGGCATACGCTGAGACTGACACCCTTTGCCAATACAATAAGCAATTTTTTTTTTCTGTCACTTTTGTTCTGCATTATTTTGTTTTGTAATTGTATTTGATTTGTAACTCTATTTTCATGTATTAGGCAATAAAACTATTCTTATTCTTATTCTTATATGTGTACAACAAATTATGCTTACTTTATAAAAATGTGTAAATAACTGAAATAAAAAAAATCAAAAAGATATTCCGATACCGGGAATCGAACCCGAGCCTCCTGGGTGAGAGCCAGGTATCCTAGCCACTAGACCATATCGGATATGTGAGAGGCGACGAAATTGTCGTTTCTGTGATAAAATCTGTTAAATACGGATTACTAAGCTGAGTAAATAATGAATCATGATTAGTTAACGATTAACATGTTATAACATGTATGTTAAAATAAGTTAATAGACTTTTTAACAAGGGCAAATGTCAAACTGACAAATAAGAATAAACAAATATTTAGCGAAACTGTGTTTGATGTATCTACGTTTACGGATATTTAACGCTATTTGTCCCCATATATATTTTTATATAATGGCCTGATATATATGGCTATATTGTTTTTTCGGGTGATATTAAGGTAACAATTTTTTTTGGTATGTAAATATCAAGAACTCGTGTCAGACCTATTTTCTTTATTGATAATTCTACTTATCATTATTTAGGCAAGTTCTTATTTTAAAATTGTAAGATTCCAAACGTAGTTCAGCTTTTAAAGATGTTATTATTTAATATACTTAACCAAAAATTACATATTTTTTATGCCGATAGAAAGCCATACAAGTATAGGTTCATCAAAATAATGTTCTACAAAATTCAGAAAAAGATCAAACTTTTATAGTATCACTCGCGTCTGATACTTGTATAAAGTGGCTATAAGAATTTATAAAAATAAAAATTCAAAAAATCTATCTATAAGAATCTATAAATTATAAATAACAATGGTACCTACGGAATCTTTAGCCGAGAATCTGACTCGCTCTAGCCCTTTTATTATTTTTAGGAACCTAATAATTACGGACAACCAAAAACCATTTTATTTTAAGCAATAAGCCCCACCCCATAAATCCGACATAAATTTGCACCTCATGTATCATAAAAGTTACCGTTTAATACCCAAAACCAGATCACTTTCTAATAAAACATAAACACATCAACCCTTTGATCTCGTCTCGAATACCCACCGTCCACTTATGTTAATAGGAGTTATTATATGTAAAACAATGACATTAGCATGTCTGACGGGTCGACGCCGACACGCCGCCGTCGTCTGTCGATCAATGTCGGCCGTCAATCGTCGGTGAAGGGCTGCAACTGTCGGTTACCGTGGGTTCGCCCGCCGACAGTGTTCCAAATTTAAAATTGGGGATTCTATATTGTTTGATTGCCGGAGGGTATCGTTTAGCGTATTGAAAATTGTAAACTAAAAGGTTTCCCCGTTTCCCCTTTGCTGAAATATAAGCCCAAATGGGCATATACGGGTCGTACACAACAATACATACAAATAAGACATAGTTTTTAAGTATATTTATTGTAATTAAACACTTTAGAACGGATTAATCGCGTTTATTAACACCATGATCCTACGTTTCGAGCCCTTTACAGCACTCGTTTTCTCAGGGTTAAGATGATGACGTCATCATGCGAATTCAATCAAAAAAGTTACTTGTACAAACACAAGTGTAGGGTAGGGGGGGTAACAGAAGACAATATTATATTTATTGTAACTAATATTTTATGAGCCGCGGGCTTGAAATAAATGCTAATATAATTTAATATAGTTTTTAAAGCAGATTAAAGTGTGCAAAATTTGTAGGTCCATCATTTTCTACGCGTTAGTGTATGTCGGTAGAAATTGGTTTTTGCGTAATGTGTGAGATGTGCATCTATGTGCACGTTTTCTTTGTAAAAAGTTACAGAAAAAATTGTTCGATGAGATGTCTCCCTTTTAATTTGAGGCCCATGACGCTTGAAGCTTTTTAGTGTCACTGGCACCATCCAGGGTCAGTCAAGTAACCCCGTGTTTACCATTTATTACATAATGGAATTTGACAGTTAATGCTGAATCAGCCTTTGCTGCGTAAAATAGCCATTGCCTTGCTGATTAAAAAAAAACTGTTTTATACACTTCCTATGCTGTCAGTCATACGTTTGACAGCTAAGGTCACTTTCCCGCCACTAAAAATTAACATGCCACAAGGCACAAAATTATCATACAATACCAAAAAAAGATGTAATTTTAATAAAGTTGCAAAAAATGCATTATGCAAAACATATGACTTATGCACTCTAGCTGACTGGCGAAGTTAATAGATGTTTGCAAACTTTTGACATCAGTTTTAAACATATATAATTTGTTTGACAGCAAAGGACTTATCACAGGCAAAGGTTGAGAATTACATATTCATAAACTCTGAGAATAATGATTTGTTAAGTTGTTGATTTTCCTCGGTATAACTGATATTTTTTCTTGGTTTTTTTTTTCTTATTTAAGCTAAAGGTAACATTTTAAACATCATGATATTGTCATTACAAGATTATAGCCTACTACGCAATACAGGCTGTAACGAAAGTACCGAACGATACTTCAACAGCTGATAAGGTAAATGACCCTGAGTACCTAGATGCAAGTGGAAAAATTTCGAAATTCGTTTTTTTTTTACTTTGGATGGAGATAAGTGCAACGATTTAAGCTGACAGGCACCAATGATGGACACTTCGTAATTAAAAAATCATACTTCTATCAATTGTTTGACACAAAATAGATGTGCGAACCTATTTCCTTATAATAAGAGTAAATGGAGATTACTGATCACTTATGATTTTAAGCTAATATAGTCATTTGCATTATAACTAATATCGAAAACGGGATAATTACCATGTATGTTTGTTTTATTGAACCCGTAAGAAGGTAGATCGCTATGGCGTGCGGATAGATCACAACTAAAAACTCGCAGCTCGTCAGTTTACCCCATGAACATGGCACTTGCAACAGTGTCGAAATATCGGGCGCTCAATAAAACATACATGACAATTATCCCGTTTTAGATATTAGTTATTATACTGATCACTTCTCCATTACTGGTGTCGCAAATTTTCGAAAATCACCTTTAGTTTCTCCCTGTTAATATCCTGTATCCTTCTGTTTCCCAATCCCCCAAAATTTTTCAGAAAATATTTCAGCTTCCCGAACATCAGAGTCTCTACAGGAACATCCCTACTCCCGTCCAGACTAACAGACAGTTGACGAGCTCTCCTCTCCAATCGGACCTTTTGTCCTCCCATAAACGGTAGCCGCATTCAATACCCATTGTTCATATTACTTTTTTATACTTTTACCACTGGAAAGGGCTTTAATTATCATAAACGCAAGTGGAGTTCACTTATTAATATTTAATGTGGCCTTGTTTGGCTAGGATAATTATTGTGCTATGTTTCTGGACGTATAATTGAAGATTGCGTTACTTTAATGATTATTAGGCTTAAGGTATCGTTGTGTGGCAGGTGTTTACGGACGTTTATATTTTTATCCTTCATTTGGAAAAACAGTTCAATTTATTATCATTAGCACCTATTTTATGGATTAGCGTAGGTTGATTGGTACATACTACATTAATACTACTTTAAGGACAATAATCATGCAGCTCTTCTGTTCAGTGCTGGTTCTTACGATATTCATACGATACACAAACTCTTCAAAAACTTGTACATTTTTAGAGTACCGTACTTCAAATGAAAAAAAACGGAACCACTTGGTTGTCCATCCGACCGCATGTCTGTCAAGACCCTTTATCTCGGGAACGCGTAAAAGTAGCAAGTTGAAATTAATAATACTACATACACAAGTCTGCGGTTCTCTGAAGCTGTGAAAAAATAAAACTTCTACGTCAATGCAATCAAAAGATACGGCCTTGTATGTTGCATTTCCATTTGCAATGGGAATCAAAATGGAACCTTTGTGTGGAACCCTCGGTGGGAGAGTCCGACTCGCACTTGGCCGGTTTTTTAAAGAACGTCACGAGTTTTCATGTTTCGTTTTCATGAAAACGTGATGAAAATGTGATGAGACTAGACCTATCCTCTTGACTTTTTTAAATTATCATTCTCAGCACACAAGTCACTTACGCATAATTTTATCATATAATTGCAACACATGATTTATCACGCTGTAGCATAACAATAATTTGCCGGTTTCCAGCTACTGTGACGCCATTTGTATGCGTCGGGCATGCGTCCGCGCAAGAGAACGTCGCAGCATGGGTGGCCGGAGTGGCAATTAATACATTTCGTACATGTCGGAATTGAAAGATTTATCGTAAACTGTGTTTTTGTAGCCTATTACCTACTCTAAATTAGGTAGGTGCATCTTTCGTATTCCGGAAATTACAAGAAGTACCTATAACATACAAAAAAACTATCAAAGGTATTAAAACAGAATCAATAGGGGATCAGCGAAAGTTAATCTGTCCAAATCATTATTCTGAACAATATTCAATAATCCTAATATCTATATGGGTAATCTTTTTCTATTAGAAGTCCTAGAGACGCAAATTATTCCCAGAAAGATTACCAACTGCCCAAGTCGGATTCAAAAACCAGTCCTTAACCGCATTATGCTTTTAATACCCTCGCGTGGAAGCGACAATCCCTACCCAAGTCTTGCACGAGCATTGTCCCGTCTTGCCTCATTCAATTACTCATTTAGAATTATAAATACACGAATAGCATCAGCTCCAAACACTTCTGCTAATCTCCCGTGCATCACAATACCTCGATTTACAAATTCACAAAGCATTCTATTGTCACGACCAACAAAGATCTCGTCAATTATAATCCACAGGAAATCTTTCATCGCCCCGCCGTACGGTAGCAGTAGGCCGACCACAGCGAAAAAAACTTTTAATAAATTATTTGCGAAACTTGTTTGAAACCCTTCTCAAAGGCCGCTAGGAAGCGAAACCGATTGCCCGTGACGTGACGCCTTTTGTGACCGTCGAGTATTATGCTGTCAAAATACATAGGGATTTTGTTATTATTTTTGTGTTTGCGAGCACACTTAGCACCCTTTTGTCGGTCCTTCTCGGAAGGGGATGTGTGAGCACGTTTACGACGTAACTACAGTTTCCCTGGAATAGCGTGAATGGCTGACGCTGAACTAATCACACATCAAAATGCAAACAGTCCGCGATGGTATCTCGTCACGTCAGGGCTTTGTTGCGCTAATCTCCTCCGGGAGGTTCACGCGAGGCGTCCGCATCTCCCTTGTCTCATCCGGAACGTCCTTAAAAACTTAATAACATTTTTGCGTGAGCCGTCACACGTTGCGACTGCTGCTGCCAAATTAGACCATCACTTCGTGTACGCACGCGTGGTTGCGCGCTTTGTCGCTCGCTCCACTGGATATTTATTCAAATTATTATTCCCGCCGCCCTCTTGTTTCGCTGCGAATGAATTTTTCATGCTCACGACGCCGAGCCGGTGATTTCACTTTGAGTTCTCTCGACGCCAGCGAAAATGAGTTTATTTATGTTGATATTTTTTTCCTACACGTAGGTTTAATGGCGTCGGCTGCGCCCTCGACAACATATTGGGCGAGTAAATATTTAAACACGATAATTTGTTCTCGAAATAAGTTTTCCTTTTTTAAGACCGTGTTTTATTTTTCGAAGAAGTTCGAGATAACGACGCCGACAGGAACACTAAATGATGCTAAATCTTCGTGAGTAATCCCCATTATCAATTCGAACGTGTAATTTAAACAGGGCGATAGTTCTTTTAAATCAGAAAACACCAAAGTAAATTATGCCTCTAAAGATACGGGCGTTATCAGAAATGATAGGCATAAATCACCGCCGGGGAAACATGTTCTGAGTCGGCCGCTAACTTTTAAATGGCTGTTATACGGCTGTTTGTCAGACCTTCGCGGGTCTAATCCGTCATATATCTCGCTGCCAAAACAACTTTCTTATTTCCCGTCACGTACGTGCGTGAACTCGTGTCTCTTTAATTCCTCATCAAATATTTGATTAGCGTTTCCGTTTTGTTTATCGACCATTACATCGTCTCCTTAATAGTCAGTAAATATGCCATCAATGTAAGAAGCGATGTAAGTTACGTCGCACTTTGTACTCCGCTAATGGATTCACACAACAATAAATTTGAGCATGTTGACACGGACCCGCCGTTTGTCGATATTATTAAAGCACACAGTCTTGTCACCGAGCAAATTTACTCTGTTTTATTTAGAAAACAATGTTTAATTACTGATGCTATTAAGCTATTTGCTGAACATGCGGTGTTGTTTAAGTGTTTGATTAACTAAGTAATCATGTGATAAGTGATATCTCGCTGATAACGGTTGCTTTATTTGGGACACAAACAGGGAAGGGGTTCAGTGCAATAAATGCTTCATGAATCTACCGGAAAAAGAATTAAGCAAAGTTGCCGTGGCCTGCATTTAGATAACATTCTTAATTTGAGCATAGTGTGTGAGTATTTATTTTATTTTCACATCTGTTTGTACGCCTATAGTAGCAACAGTCAACAGAGGCAATCCAATAAGTGTTAATAAATAATGGGCTTAGAATTATCCCCAGGGGAACTTTACGCTGCATTTGAGCCGCACGATAAATCTAATCAGAGAGATGCATTAGTGCTGATAGAGATGGAAAAGCAAATGTTGGTTTAAAATTAGAAGCCAAAGAGATTATAGACAGTATGGACTCAAATAAGACTGTCAGTTTTAATTTAACACGTTTTCGATTTGCTAATGAAGTCTCATTACGATTACAAAATATATTGCCAAGTTTAATTTATCGCGTCAATATTGCCAATCGTTTAAGCTGACGCTTGTTAAGTGCGTAATTGGCAGTAATCAAAATCTAACAGTTTAACCAGGTTACTTAATAGAAAAGGAGGTTAAGAGAACATTAAATTTCATTAAATTTGAATATTTCATCCATTAACATGATAATTATCTAATAAGACAAGCGTACCTGGTGTAACGCTTGCATAATGTAATATTTTATCGTTTGACAGTGATAAACGAGTTGCTTGACAAGTTTATTTCTCATTACGCTTTGATTTACGCCGTGCGCATACAATATTTACTGTAATAACTTCAAATTGCATACGTATGTGATGTTCTTTCTGCGTTAAAAATACAGTCATTTTCAAATTGTTTTATGCATGAACAAACTATAATAAAATAGCAAAAGAGACATTACTTCCGCTGTCTCAGTATACACAATCCAACAAACTGTAAACTATTCATTACTATCATAATAAATCCGTGCACGGAATCGAGATATACTGTCTTATTTATGTCCCATTCATTTATTTTAGTGACAGCCATAACGTCTGTCAGTTTAGTAGCTCGGCCCCACACCCCAATGTAAATATCGTTCCTTTATCTATCTTTAACAATTTCGTAAACTCACACTAAACCTTCAACGGAATATAAATTACATCAACACCAATATGTTTATACCATTCATCAGTTATAAGTTTAAGTCAAAACGACCGTTATATCAAGGGGATAAGAAGTAGAATATTGTAAATGATGTGAAGGGTTATTCTGGTAATGCAGGCAGAAAACATCGTTTCAAATTGCCCCTGCCAATAAAAAAGGGAGGCACAGGGTTGAAATTTTGTTTATCGTTATCTTTATGGTAGCCCACATTTATTATTGTATTCATGCGTGTAGCGTGGTACTGGTATATGGTTAAACTTTTGAATTAAGGAACAGAAAGGATGTAAATTTTGATTCGCTTCGGATAAGGATAACAACTGTCGAGAAATGCGTGTACCAGGGATTCCGAATAACAAACATAATACTTACAAATGTAATGAATGTTCTAGTTTGGAATAATAGCAGAGTGGATTTTAGAGGGTTGAGATAAGAGATATTTATTGTTTAAAAATGTATAGGTACATCGATATAAGAAAAATGGCAAAAACGTATTTTCACTTGATTGTCAAAACCAAGTTGCATGATGATAAGTTTATAAATCGATGAAATATAAATTTAGCAATTTTCCGTTTAAGGAAATATGTAAAATAGTGTTTTTATACAGCAACACCGGTAGTTGAAGAACACTTAGATATAATATAAAGTGCGGGCGTTATTGATGTTGAGATCCAATTTATATCATTCATAGTTTACTTATAAATGAAGCTGGAAACATGAGTTGGAGTTAAACAATAATGTTGCTTACCTGTATCTATGACATAAAAATGTACGATTTCTGAATATACATTCAACAATATTAAAATGTCATAATTTTTTAAACATATATTGCAATAAAAGTCAGTCATTTCAAACTATAATAAACCTGTTATGGTTAAGTGTATTCATAATAAATTAAAATAGATGTCATATACTAAAGAAAAAGACCAACACCGACGAAGGCCAACCCGAGGATCGAACTCGGGTCTTCAGCTTACGCGGCTATCGCCATTACCACTAGGCCAACTGGTCTTATCGAAATGCCGGCGAATTTAATATTAAAACAATTTTATTTGTGTTAACAAAAAAGTTGTATTCATAATAAGCTGAGAATGCAAGTACATACGCAGCACTGTTCCTATATCTTGATCCGCCTAATGCCTTGTAATTTCCTGTACTTTTTCCTCATGCTATCCTTCATCTATTTACAAATATTTACCTTAAAGCATAACAATTAAGTTAACACCCAAAATGCCAAAACACTCCGACACGCAAATATAGATCTGGTAGGTCCATTAAGTTTTACGATCGCTCTTTGTGGTAGCGCCAGCAATGGTCGTGGGTTGTCGGCGATGTCGGCATACAATTCGGCGATCGACAAAGTGTCGGCGTGGACAGCCTGCGATCGACAATGGACGTCGTTATGAGCGTCGTTAAGTATTGTCTTGTCGCCTTTTGAGTTGTGCCGACGTCGATTTTGGGGCCAGAAAGACGCCGCACCAAATTAAGGAAAAGTATACTTACTCTCGTTAGGTACTAATGTATCACTAAATGCAAGTTTTAGGATATGAGAACTATAAAGAAAATAACTTTGTAATAATTAAAACAAGAAGATTTCTAAAATATATGTATATATCATTTCTTTATTTTTTATTTCTGATTAGGTAATTTAGGTAATAATGATTTTTTTTAATATTTTTATTTCCTGAAATAATATCAGACCTTCATTTTTACCTATAAACCGATTTCCAAAACATAAATATTTTTTTAAAATCTTACAAATACAGTATCCAAATATAGAGGTTTAAAAGATTTACTTAAATCTTAACGATTTTTCTGAAATGGGGTACTGTCACATTTGAGTATGTGATTAGAGAGGTGCAAGCGACGACAGTTAACTTTTTAGGGGACTACAACCAACTGAGGAATTTAGTATTCATTTCGACGGCCTCCCTAGCCTAGTGACCCTGCCTACGAAGCTGGAGAGCCTGGGTTCGCTTCGAACCCTGGTAAGGGCATTTATTTGTGTGTTTATGACAAATATTTGTTCCTGAGTTAAATATGGCCGTTTTCTATGTATATATGTATGTAGTTCTCTTTATAAAATATTATCGCGTCATCAGTAGCACTTGATTTGCTTAGTTTGGGGCTAAGTCTCTTTGCGAGATTGTCCCCATTTTATTTTTATTTTTTGTCAGCGCCTCTGTACTCAGGCGCCTAATGAAATAGCTGATGCATCTTCAACGCCGGTTTCCTGGCCGCACACGACAAGTGCCTATGCAAACGGCTCACACTGAAAATTATTTACAACCCGCGGCTTTTGAAAAGGCCATTTATTGCCACCATAAATTCTAATACGGCTCAGTGGAAATTTATTTTGACTCACAATATTTATTACTAAGGTGCCGCTGGGTTTTTCTCTATCGCGATGACTTACTTTACGATTAGTGAATCGACTTTTTAATGTTATCTCTTATCAGTGATATTAGTAATGGATTAGTTATTGAAGTGTTTTTATCTGGCCTGTTTATGTCTGCTGTTTATTACGAGTATTGTAATCTCTGCAAACATGGTATACTGGGTTATCAGTATTTACAACTGCTATATATTTATTGCATCGGAGGACAAAAAATGTAACAATGTATAAAAATATCATAAATATACTTATACAAATTTCAGAATCACCTAAAGTTTTTTTTCCATTTTTTATAATCCCGATTTTTATAATGCCGAATTTTTATAAATCCTATATATCAAAATTCCGACCTATCAAAACTTCGATCTTCAAAATTCCGACTCATTAACGCAAGAATATTTAAGATTCCAATTAACAAAATCCCGAACTTGTTAACCCGATACTGTTTCATTATCATGTTATTCGGAATTTTAAAATATCGGTTTATTCTATTCAGAATTTTAAATATTCGTGCTTTCATGAGTCAAAATTTTGATAGTCGGAGTTTTAAGAGGTCGGGATTATACAATTCGGCATAAAGTTTTTCAATTTTAATTAGAAAACTCCCGTGAGTATCAGACATATTAAAATTCTCATAGCGGGTTACTCACGTCAATAAAGTCGAAAATAGCTCGACATGTTTCGGAACAGTCCGTGTCCCTTATTCATGAGTCATGCGTGTAGCCGCGGCTGCGAGCCCCAGCGCGGTCAGCTCTCGACTGAGGCAACGACGCGACGTGTTTATTGACGTGAGTAACCCGCTATGAGAATTTTAATATAAAGTTTTTCGGTAAGTAAGTATTATGTAGTGTACCCACAAATTTCATGTGGATCGTCTCATCTGTTATTCATGTCATGTATATGTATATGTGTCATGTATATGTATGTATATGTGTGTCATGTGTTATTCGAACCAAATACTTAATGAATATTTTTTGAATGGGTGCGAGTTTAGGTTCTTCGTTATAAACTTAGCTGTATCAAATCTTTTTTATTGGTGTAACAAGACACCTGGAGGAATGCTTGTACAAAATGTCTGCTTTTATCTTCAACAGGCTGCGCCTTGTCCGACTGTCTTAACCTACACATAGACACATGACATGACAAAGGAAGACAGAATAAACGTCGTCGTTTGAAAATTCGCAATTTATAAATTTTAAACATAGGTCAACTAAACAGGAAAATTTTCATAAGTATTTTCGTACAATAACAGTATTGTGCTTTAGGTTTGTTTTTAATACGTCAATGGACCATAGGACAATCATTTTTAGGAATTTCGTACATTAGCAATCTTGATTTTCGAGGTTGTCTTTAGGAATTTCGTATTTTGAATATTTTGATTTTAGAATTTGTTCTACAGACCCTATTTAGCTGCAAAGGTTTATAAGTTTATACAATTGTAAATCACGAATCAAATCATTTATTAAACGTAATAGATGTTTTGATTCATGTTGTTTGATGGGGGTCGCTGGTTCGATCCCAGCCCTGCTCACCGCTCAAATTTATAATTTAAAGTTTTTTTTTATATCAAACTACCGAAAACAATTGAGGATACTATTTTAAAGATCTAAAAGCTTGCTTACTAATAAAATCCTGAGGGCACTCAACCATAACAGACGATCCTGTGAAATCGACACCTCAGCTAAGATCTGTTGTCTCTACGAAGATCAAAGGGATCTCAACACAAGCAGCTGGCTAAAAAAGGATATTGGTTGTTCTTAGGTTCTGTGAATTTGGACTAAGACGACAAGATTTATGTGTGGCGGTTAAATTCTTGGGTGAAATTTCTGAAGTATTTTATTTTGAACTAGAAACTATAGGTAGAAATTATTGTTAATCGGCTGATTAAATATTTAAGTATTTAAGTATTTTTGTAGTAAATAAATTAAATTACATGAGTATAAAAAATACCATTTATGAGTTAAGAATCTGTACCTATAACTTCTTTTACAACAGTGTCATTATTTTATGCACTTAACAATTAACCAAAAAGTTTTGAGGATTTTGAAGTCGACCTACTCTATAAAAAACCAACACAATATTTTATAACACTCAATAAAGATCAGATAACTCCGCCTGAACTGTAGCATAGATAAGCTTGCAAAATATAACGAAACTCATTCATGGGCACATTGTCGGTTTATCGCCGTCGTAAAGCGAAAACAAACATCTTGCATCTTCCGGCGAGAGCGGGACGGGAAACGGTTACTGAGAAAACATACAAGAATTACTCACGTTTAGATTTTGTATCCGACTTATGATCAGTTTATGAGTTTGTATCTTCGAGTTGTATAGTATGAAACGGGGTGTAATCTTTTAGATTTCTTTTTTATACACTACGACGGTGACAAGCATATGGCCCGCCTGATGGTAAGCGGTCACCGTAGCCTATGTACGCCTGCAATTCCAGGGGTGTTAAGTACATGCGCGTTGCTGACCCTTTAAAAAAGGAGTATTCGCTGTGTTGACAGCTAAAGGGGCAAGCCTTGCTCCGTGGGTCCCCAGCTGTCAACACAGTGAATCCTTTTGAAACTCTGGCGACCTTACTCACCAACAGAAACACAACACTATGAGTAGGGTCTAGTATTTAAACTGCGGTTTTCTGTAAGGTGCAGGGACTTCCCCTGATGGGCTCTGCTCCAGATTTGAGCGAGACGACATTCGTTGTGCTGTGCCCTACCACACTAAACGATATGCATCCGCTGTGCCCATACCTCTCTTAAAGATTTCCTGAAGATTTAATGGTTTCATCAATACATTCGGACAAAAATATGTACGAGTAAATAATATAGCATTTAAAAATTCAAATCAATTATAGGCAACATTCATACCTGTTACAAAAAAACATAAACTACTTAATTAAAAATAATTAAAAAACTAAATGAATGGCATCGCCGGCCCCTGGGACATGGTCACAAAAATGCTGGCAACGTTTCCTCGCTGAATTGCAATACCTAATACCTATGCGTCACGCTAAAATTATTACTGTTCACCTAAAATCCAATATTATCCATAATATTAAACGATTTCATATTTAGACGTAGGTCGGTTACTTACCTATAATTGTAATTATATCAGGTTTTTTTCTTTTTTGGCTTACTTACTTATAAGGTACTTTTACCCAAACTATCCAAGGGTACTCCAGACATTCGCTATCATTTTACCTGTTACATTTACAGAATTGTAAGAAACTTTTCAAAATGTCTTCACTTTGACTTTACCGGGAACTTTTGTAGTCAAGCGCCACTCTAGCCGTCAAAATTTTATAGTCATATCATAAATACGGCAACTAGAAAGAAAACTATTGCTTGTTATACCGGACCTCCTTGGAGCAGGTTGTTAAAGTTGTTATAATTGTTATCTCGATTATTAAAAATGGTATTGCGTGGGGTAAAGTCCCGAATGAAGGCGCAACAATCACATAACAATGGGTTGTTTATTGGTCGTAAATTATATTAATATTGAGAGGTTTTTGTTTACTTTATTTACTAGTATTTTCCTGTCAGTTCTTTCGAAGAGTAGTTGGATCATGAACTTAAAGATTTTGGGAAATAAGTCCCACCGAGTCGAGTTTGTCATAATCTTCTCAGACTGTAATATAGAATAGAAGCGGTCTGGTATATTAACTTTCATAAGCGTATAAGTATAAGGTAATCCTACTTTATAGAATAAATATATGTTTCCCTTGTAAATCTTTATATTTCTTTTTTATGAACATAAGATACGCCCCAGGAACATTGTAACGGTATAAGTATTTTTATTTGTATGTGTATTGTATTAATTTTTTACCTTCGGTACAGTGTACAGTGTAGGTACAGTCAACAAATTGAAACCCAAGGCCGCTCTAGCGCAAATGCAAATGAAATGAAATCAGTAAGAGATACACAGTACTACAGTAACCTAAGGTTCCAATTGGCTGATTGTATTGGTTGGTTGTTGTATTGGCTGGTTGTAGAAGTATTACCAAAATGCTTCATTGTAGTTTTCGTCGGACAATCATATTATTAATGTAAAATCATATTAGAGAATCAAATTCATGATTTTTGATCATGTGTAAAATGGTAACTGTAGAATTAATAAAATAAAATAAATATTACTTTTTAATAATTTATTTTTATGTTGGTAAGGTATTTTTCTTTTTGATGGTTTTCTAGGAAACACCGTGACAGAGTGGCCCTTTTCAGCGGAGACAGGCTTCCGATTGACCACTCTGTCAAGGTGTTTTGTTTTAGGTAAGTTTACAGTCACTAACCCGGGAAATAACAAGTACACTGTACTGATAAGGTTATTCAAAATTTTAGTCATCTACCTCCTACCAAACAAAAAAATAATTTAATTCTAAATCAGACAGTATTGAGCGGTAAAAAAGTAGAACGGCACAAATATGCGCTTGAATTGCGGTAATTATAAAAATAATTCTATGAGTAATTTATCCATAACCACTTGATAAAGCTCACATTTTGCAAACCAAAAAGTTCAATCGTTTCAAAGTATCCCCAGTGTTTCAAATGCATTTGCAGTTTGGCCACCGGTGGGCATACTCGAGATGCTCTCCACTCATCAATATCAACAGACATCGGATCGCTAATGGCTTCTAGATCAAAGCAGTGCGCGGGCGCCTTCACAGAGAATTCTACCCAAAAAATACTGCGCATCAAAAAGTCTTACCATCCTTGAGACAAGGTTAACTTTCGCGTGACAAATCTATTTTTATTTCTTGGGTTTTCAGGAGTAAAACAAATTAGGAAATGCACGTGACGTGATCCTTATTTTCAATGTCTTAAAGTTCTAATTTGGTTTATTGTTGTATTTTTTTTTGTGGTTGTTGTGTGACTCTTGACAGCTGCTCGCCCTCGATACTGACGTATGACTTGACACACAACATGTGTTTATGTGTTTACGGCCATGTTACCTTGGTAGGGTTGTCAAAACTGCAAAATACTGAAGAAAGCAAACTGTGACTCCTGATAAAGACGAATATGATATTTATTGTCTCAGTCATCATCTAAACCCTGTGAAAACGAGTGCTGTAAACGGCGAAATATAGGGTCACGGTGTTAATAAACGCGATTAATCCGTTCTAAAGTGTTTAAATTCAATAAAAATCTGTTAATTCTATACTGCGTTTTGATCATGGTTTGCCTTTATCAGCCATTTTGAGATTTGTATTTGTATATAAGAAAATATGTAATAAGAAATGTTGTAGGTATCTTTTAATAGGAAAAATTGGTTAAACACAAAACGATGTTCAGAGTCTTTCCGGTGGTCTATTCAAAATTTAAGGGCTATAAAGCTTGATCTTCTTATTTAAGCCTTATCTATATTAAAGAGTACTCCCTTTCTATTGCATTGTATGATTCAAATCATTCCTACAAGTCCACAAGCTGTTAACTATTGACCACAGTAGAGAAAAAGTGTGTGTTCAACTGAACTGTAGAGCCAATATTTCCTGTGGCCAATAGTTAACAACTTGTGTACATGTAGTCATGATTTTTATCATACAACTCAATAGAAAAGGAGTATTTTTAAGGTGGATAAAGGGCTAAATAAGAAACTCAACCTTCATAGCCCTTAACTTTATCCACCGGAAATATTCCGAACATCGTTAAAGATAAAGATGATGATTTTTATTTGCTAGAATACTTAAAACTATTCATTGTACAGATGAGATGGTCGCACAGTGCTGTACAGTATCCTATCGTATGTCGACATGCTTATACTTAAAAACTTACCTAAAACTAGCTAACAAACAAATTATACATACATAAAATATTATCCACCATATTTATGTACAATTTAATTAAAATCAATATCCATAAATTAATTATTATTTCGTTTTGTGTTTGACTCAAATATATTTTGAAACAACTGGAAAAACACCATTCTTTTCCTACCTCATTACACATTTAAAGTTAGTTAAACAGCTCGTAAAAATCCAAACAGCGGCGTCTACAAGTGTGGAATGATCCCAATTTCGTTTGAAGTCGCCGCATCCGCTGCACAAAGCCGTGTTATCTCCAGGTTCGAATCCTGACAGGGCTTTTTGCACGAGGATTAAGGAAAAGGCAATAAAATTGTTGATTATTGTGTTGGTAAATATAGGGCATGGTTATTAGCTGAATGTTTTTTGTGATAGTTGTAAACAAGGAGACTGAACCTGAATTCGCGTTAGCGGCGAACATCAAAAGAACATACTGTTACTCCGTAAAAAAACATTTATTTTCGAAATATATACAGTAAGTGTAACTTAACTAACGACCTATCTCTACCTACCTCTACCTACCTTAAATCTAAAATTGTACCTAGGATGCTGGCAGCATTTCCTCGTTGTATCGCAATGCCGATACGTTGAGCGAGGAAGCCACCAGCTCTTCGGTCACCAGTAACATTTCTGTTACTCCTAGGATTGTCTTAGAACTTGGCTACCTGTATCAAGACTTATCACAATGACTGAAACACCTCAAGTAGTTTTTATTATATATTTTAGCAGACGTTATTGCTTATATGAAACTCTTGGTCCATGGGGTAGCGCACGCAAGTTTTTTGTAGAAGTCGCGAAACGTCTGGTTGATGTAATTGGTGACCGAAGAGCTGGCGGCTTCCTCGCACAAGCAAATGCCGCCAGCATCCGAGGGACAATGCCTCAAGGACCTAATGGTAGGTAGGTAAGTTGCACTTACTGTATATATTTTGATAATAAAAACTTATATGAACATAATATCTCTTAATTTAATGATTTAGGTACCTATGTATTAAAAAGTTTTACACATAAATAGGTAGATATAGTCCTGTCAGTGTTAGGGCGTCCATTAGAACTGCCTTATTTACAGATATATAAATATATTTTCTACAAATCACAAAGGAAAGGAAAAACAAACAAGTCCCGGCTTGCACACAAATATCTTTTTTTATATTTCCGGCACTGCTACTGACATCTATAATATGTGACTGTTTTTAGAAAAAGGTACCTACCAATTTATCGGTTGCCGATAAGGCGTAAGAAGCGTGCCAGTAATGGAAAAGGGACCAGTCATTTCCATTCACTCTTATGGTGACAAAATAAGGTTCATGCATTTATTTTGTGTCAATCAATTGACAACCATCCCATCTGATATTTAAATAAATAAATATAAATATTACAGGACATTCTTACACAATTTGACTGTACTATTTGTACTCATCACACAAATAAATGCCCTTACCGGGATTCGAACCCAGGACCATCGGCATAGCAGGCAGGGTCATCACCAACTACGCCAACCAGTCGTCAAATTTGAATTAAGAATGAAGTGCCCCTCACTGGTGCCTGTCAGCTTAAAGTGTTCATAATTGGTAACGACTCTAGGTACCTATTTTTATAATAATTAGGGATCTAGCCCCATTAATATACGTTTAAAAATAAGCCTTATCAATAAGCGACAACGTGGTCGCTTTTTCCAAAAAAATATACATATATTATTATGTACCGTTTTATCTATAATTAAATAAATAAATATTGTGTGACAATATTACACCCATCGACCTAGTCCCACGGTAAGCTCAATATGGGGTATTAGACGACGATACATATGAACACTTAGATACATATAAACATCCATAACCCAGGAACAAATATTCGTGATAAATATACAAATAAATGCCTGACCAGGATTCGAACCCGGGACCTCCCGCTTCGTAGACAGGGTCACTACCGACTAGGCTAGGAGGCCGAGGAAATTAACAATTTATTTAATCTTTTTAAAGTTTAATTTAAGATTCATCCTCTCTTATTCAATTATATACAAACTTAAATCTTCAACATTGCTTACTCGTCTCAACGAACATTTTATAAAACGAACCCAATTTGGCTTATACCCCCACAATAAAGGCCTGTTTACACTTGGCTAGTTGCTATAACCGTGAAATTGGTTTAGAAAACCCGCTCATCCGTTACTCCGGTGGTTTATAAAGGGTGATGTGATACCGGATCAAAACTGTCATTCATCATTAAATTGTGCATTACTTTGGGATTAAGTTGATGACAACATAAAAAAAACAATGTGTCATAGATATTCGTTAAGCTCCATTCAGACCCTCTTATTTACAATACCACATTATCTCTTGTAGATAGTTCATGCACTTTTTAAATGAAATTTTATGACTTGAACTCTTAGAACAAGAGTCGCGAGTTCGAGTCTAACCCAAGGCCATGAGTTTTTTCCACGTTTGCTTTTTTACAAAGATATTTGGTGTAGTTCGAAATATATTTATAATAAGTCATAAGTCAGTTGAAACCAAGTACAAGGTAAAAAACAAAAAATAAATCGTTATTAGAATAACAAACCACCTATGTTATAAGTGTAATAACCTTATAACAAAAAAAGGAAAACTAATCAAGTTTTAGATACAGTTAACCAATTGGAACGCTAGGCCACTCTAGAGGCTAACCATGTTAAAATGACAAGCAGTAAGAGATTTCTTACAATCTGATTTATAGCGTCACTATGACATAGTCCTACAGTGGCCTAGGGTTCCAATTGGTTGACTGACCCTACCGACTGAAAAAGGAGTAAGTAACAGTAATTTTTTGAATAAATGCGTGAAATAAGTATTTTTTCTACTCCAGCACTTCTATCTGTCAATTGGATGACTGACAGCGATATTAAAAAAGTACACATTATAACGTTGTCTATGGTATTCCAGCAGAACACTGCTCATATGGATTTTCATACAATATAATAATATTAGCACTGTTGTTTTTGTTAATTTCTATAGTGGGCATACGACTTGTTCTACATTCTGCCACCTTTCAAGATTTTGCTATTTTCGCTATTTTAGCTGTGTCGTAGAAAAACTAGCGTATGCAACAGCTCATAATTGGTTCTTATTATATCACTGTTGCATAAACTTATTATTATTATTATTGCAAGCCTATACTGTCCCACTGCTGGGCTAAGGCCTCCCCCCACCTTCTCCACTCCTCCCGATCGACTACTATATTTAAATGTACAATATTCCTTTCATAAAACTCTCACAAGTTATATATAAATTTCCACAATTTTTCAGAATTTTCCTACAATACATTAAACAAACATTTTCACAAAGACGCCTCCCGGCCCCGCCGTCCCCTTGGCCTCTCGTCCGATCGCAATAAACATGTTTTTTGTTTCGCGTGTCCGCGCGCTGTCAAATATATTACAACCCGCGGGTTATTTACTACCCTGTCCTCCGCCCATACATTATACTTAGTATCTTTGTTTGGACACAATAAGCAATATTTCTAAAGGGCCGACGTCACCCGCAGCTGTTGATATGGGTCCCCAAATTGACATATTTAATTTGATCGCTACGGAGGGTCCGACCGTGTTTGACAGGTTTTAGTGTCGGATTAACATTAACGTTATAGACTTAGTCAAGTTGAACAAACCTAAAACTTCGTAGAACAGATCAATTCCCCTTTGAACTGAACACAAAGCTCGTAAAAGTAAGTAGTTCCGAATGTGAAGCGATGACGCCGTAATAAACGCTATGTTGAGTAAAAACGCGGTGCATCGGTCAGGTACGGCGGCGAGTCAAAGCATCATGGGTGGCGGGCCGACACCCGCGCACGTCTCAATCCGCACCCAGCCAAGCCGCCTTTCCTTTTCACCCTACCGCAATGCAGCTATGTGTCGTTTCCGCTTTATTTTTTATCGCCGCACGCTGCAGCGGAGACGTCTCGCCCTCCTGCTCTGACAAAGCTCGTCTATAGCTCCGTCTCGCTCCCCGCGCGGGGGGCTCGCCGACTGGTGGGGTCTCGCTCACAGTTCTCGCAGCCGCCGCCACGAACGCACGTCTCGCGCCGTGACACAGAGTAGTTGCCAGAGGCATTCCGTGATCGCAGTGAAGTTTATAAGTGATAGTAAAAGTTGTAGCCAAATGGTGGTACTTGAAGACGGAGGAATGATGGCTAATCCTAATCAATATTTACAGCCTGATTATTTGGCTCCGCTTCCGTCCTCTGTAAGTATTTTAATTCCAACTTTTCCGATTTAGACTTGTTTCTAAAACATAATTCTAGAAAATAACAATAAAAGCTCATTATTCCAACTATTTATTTTAGTTGGGTTCAACTATTTAACTAGCTTAATATTTATTTTAAAATGAAACTTATGTTTTTGTTTCTTTGTTACAGTTGGACTCGAAGAAAAGCCCGCTTGCACTTTTAGCGCAAACCTGCAGCCAAATTGGTGCGGACACCACCCCGTCCAAACCTCTGCTGCCGCCGCTCGACAAGAAGAAATCAGTGAATAGTGTTAGTGACACAGTTATTCGTTCATCGCCAAACAGCACAAAACCGGACAAACCGCGTTCCACCCCGGACAACAAACATCTAGCTTTCAAACCCTATGAAACTAATGTTGTTTCGAAGAAACCTGAGGAGCGCCCTTCATCCAAAGCTAGCTCAGACAGTTTGGATGAGAAGAAATCTGGAAAGAGCACGCCTGGAAGGAAATCCACTCCGCCGTCTGGCGAACATGGAAAGAATAGTCCTTCTAATGAGCAGAAGTCATCGCCTGCCAGCTCGTCCGGCACTAGCCCAATTATCCGATCTGGATTGGAAGTTTTAGGACATGGCAAAGACCCGCTGGCGGCTTTCAAAAATCTACCAGGATTACCCGGATTCAATCCGCTCGCCGGGCTCTGCTGCCCTCCAGGAATGGAGCAGCACGCCAACCCTGCCTTCAGACCACCTTATGCCGGCGCTCCGTTCAGCGCTCACCACGCAGCCATGCTCGCTGCTGCCGCCGGATTCCCAGGATCATCCCACAACCCGTACCTCGGCTACGCTAGAGTTAAAACGCCCGCCGGCGGAGAAACTCTGGTCCCAGTGTGCAAAGACCCCTACTGTACTGGATGCCAATTCTCAGTGAACAATCACCACCTCCTCATGAGCAACGGCAGCTGTCCTGCCGGCTGCACTCAGTGTGAACACCAAAAATACAATATCGCTATGGCGATGGCGCTGTCACAGCAAGGCGGAATACCTTACCCACAATTAAGTCGCCCGTATGTTTGCAATTGGATTGTCGGGGAATCTTACTGCGGGAAGCGGTTTGGTAACTCTGAGGAGCTGCTGCAGCACTTGAGGAGTCACACGACGGACGGATCGACGCCATCAACGGTTTCCTCGTCACAGCCTTCGATGCTAAACCCCATGAACCCGCTGTTCACGACGGCCGGTCTCCGCGGGGCGTACCCGACGGCCCCGTTGAGTCCGCTCTCGGCCTCGCGGTACCACCCGTACTCGAAGGGCGGCCTCCCCGCCGGTCTCGCGTCCCCCTACGGTGCCTTCAACCCCGCTCTAGGCCCCTTCTACTCGCCGTACGCAATGTACGGCCAGCGGCTCGGCGCGGCCGCCGTCCACCAGTAGGCAGTGTAGTGCATACGAATGTCATAAATTAATGTTGTATTGTCCAATTTTCTTCTGTGATATCGATAGACTCTAATTCATGTTCTACGGCGGGACGCGCCTTGACAAATTTAGTGATTAGTGCAATTGTAACATAGTTATTTATGTAAGTGGAATCGCCGGCGACGCGCTAGCTCGGACGATGTGACTATGTACAGCCAAATGTTATATGTAAATAATAATCTCTATGTTTAATATTAAAGGAATTATTTGGAATATAATATCTACATACCAATCATAAAAGCTTATTTTTATTTTACTCTCGCTCGTAAACGCCCTCAGATTTATGGCTTTCATTAAGGAGATTAATGGTCCGTATCTGTTGAATATTCATTGACACAAAAAACATGAAAAATTCATAGGTCCGTTTGATATTTCACAAAGTAAAGTTATACTTGAATTAATGAATGTGTTGTTGTGAGTATTACGTGGGAGTGTAAATTGTAAACATAAAAAGCGCATAAGCAATCAACGTCAGAGTAACATCAAAACAAAATCTGTTCCAGCTCTCGACGAGAAGATGTAATAAACTGCGTGATTGATTAATACAGCGCTAGCGCACACATTAGGGCCGTCAATCACCACGGATCGCGGTAAAACAAGATAGCAATCACGATCACGCCACCCACACCTCAGGGAGTTACTAACAAAATAATTCATTTAATTGAATGGGATAAAAAACGCGCGTTAGGCTGACGAGCGTCATTAATAACAAAGCCGAGAGCTGTCAGCTTTGTTAATGTCAAGTTTTTTTAATAAACGCTATTTTGATAAGGCCCATGTCATGTTGGAAATTCAACTGTCAAAAGCATAATTGGTCACACGAAAATACTGAAAGACAGGTTGTAGAGTATTATGAGACAGAGGCGTCACGTTTTTGTATACGAGTGGTATCTCATTAAAATATAAAGTTCTTGTTCTGTTGAATAATTAAAATGACATACATTAAGATTATCGGACACAAACGCTTTTTATACCGATTTAATTAACATTATATTGATATTAATATTAGCTTTCTACGACTTAGCGGTTAGTCGTTTGTTTTGTTAATAAATTCTTGTGAATTATGGCCATTAAAAGCAATTATGCTGAAGTGATAATAATTAAGATAGAGATTATTCAAATGTGGGAGTTTTTACATAATACACCGATTATACTAAAGTCGTATAACAAATCTATTTATCGCCTTGGGCAGTTAATCGCCAGTCGACAAGTCTCGCGATTAGTTGTCTATAATTGGTTGTATCATTTGAAGCAATTTATATTGAATGCTTATCTTATAAACGGGAGGAAAATACATTTCCCGTATCATTTATAAAAGGTTATATAACTTATAATTGACAGATAATATTAAAAAAAACATTATGTATGTGCCATGTGTTAGGGGATACATATGTATCCGCTAGCTAATTTTTCAGTATAAAAGTAATATCGTCTTCTCTTATCGGGATTAGTATTTAAACGGCGTCATAGCCTAGTCGGGGTAGTGACCCTGCTTACGAAGTAGGAGGTCCCGGGTTCAAACCCTGGTTAGAACATTTATTTGTGTGTTTATCACAAATTCCTGAGTCATGGATGTTTTCTATGAATTTAAGTATTTATATATATCTATTACATAGGTATATCGTCGTCTACCCCACAACACAAGCCTATTGAGCTTACTGTGGGAGTAGGTCGATTTGTGCAAGACTACACTATAATTTTTTTTCAAATATATTAAAATGAATTATGTACTTTAAAATTATTTTTCTTAAGATTAAAATAACGAGTCATCATTTAACTCTTTGTAATACAGCCCATAATAGAGCCCTTTACAGCACTCGTTTTCTCTTCTCCCAGTCTCTCTTCTGTTCTAATCTTAACCCTCTGAAAACGAGTGCTGTAAACGCGATTAATCCGTTCTAAAATGTTTAATTTCAAGAAACGACAATCGCGAACAGAAGACAATATTAGCATATTTTGTTAGTCTAAAGGTACATTTCGAATGGTATCTTTTTGACAGGTAGCGACTTTGACACTGTGAAACCTTTAGCCTGAAAAGGTCACAAATATAGGAATGCTGCTGTCAGCTGCCTCTGTCTGAGCCTGACCTATGACCGCGCCGACAACCGGGAGTTTGGAATGATTGACTCTCCCCACACAACGTAGGTAACAATAACTAATTTGTGTCTTCGAATTCCGGAAGATTATCTGTATAAGCATAAAATATTCTCTCGAATTTAGAATCTCCTTTATTTTCAATTCGGTTAAAACTATTATTGACTTTTATTATACAAGTTACAAAGATACATTCTAGAATTAGGCCAGTGAAATCTTAGAATTGAAAGAAACAATGAACTTCCAATGCAAATATATATAATTAAACCTACTAAACCAACAAAATTGATAAATCTTATAAAAATGTCAAAAATTTGTTCTCCGCAGATTTGAAGTTGTTTGGTGTTGTTGTTTGTTGAAGGTGTGTCCGCAGGTTTGTGTTGCTTGTAGCTATTAAACTATCTCAAAACTTTGAAATGCCTTACGTAGGATAAAATCAATTTAAATAATATGTACTTCCTTCAAATGATCAAACACAGTTAAAATTACTTATGATTTTAATAATAAACAGTGACACATCGCCGTCGCCGTCTCCAGATGGTCATTACAATTTAACGATTCTATCAATGAACTTTATGCTTATTGCGTTATTGAAATAAATCACTGGAGTAATAAATACAGTAGTCAGATAATACGACTTTGACATAGTTTAGGATCTGTGCGTAAATCATATGCTTCATTTATCTTTGTTTGAAACTAGTAGCGCCATCTAGTGTAAAATCCGTGAACTACTTGCAGTTTGAAGCTTCTAAGTATGATTCAACTTTTGTTTATTTAGATAATAATGTTTTTGAAATGCGATTGGAATATTATTAAAGCAGATGATAAATTCCTCATTGAAAGGAATCAATGAGACACATTTAGCATAGGGTTTGGTCATCATGTCATGTCAGGTATGGAGGTTTTTTGTGAGTGCAGGAAAATATGGGTACCCTAGTGGGAACCTTTTTTTTTTAATATTTTCGTAGTTGGTTAGTGCACAAATCTATAAGTAAGAAATTTCATTGGTAATATGTACTAGTTATTAGTAAAAGGTACCTTTTAATAGCTTGTTTGATAATGTTCATTCCTTAACTAATCTTTATAATATTATTCGCGCCTTCAAGACAACCGACAAAGTGATACTGGTACCCTTTACTATAAAATCTCATATACGTAGTTGTTATTAATATGAGTGTAAACTAGAGTGCAAATATAAAATATATATATATATATATATATATATATATATATATATATATAAATCCCGTTGTAATAATTTAAAATATTGGCAAAAAAAATATAGCGACATAGTTAGCGATGCTATTGAGAGCGTTGGTAGCCTAGTGGTAAGGCGTTCGACTCTCTGGTTCAAACCCCAGCTCGTTAACCAATGAGTTTTTCAGAACTCATGTAGGAAATATTCTTTGATATTGACGAATCGGTTTTCGGTGAAGGAAAACATCGTGAGGAAACCGGACTAATCCCAATAAGGCCTAGTTTACCCTCTGTCGCTTTCATACAACTAGCGCCTACGACAAATCTTGGAATTGGTTGCTGAAGATCCCTGAGCCCTGACATAAGCGGGGAAAACGCTAGGAAGGAAAAAAAGGATAATTAGTGATGCTATTATCGGTAGGTACATCACGAAACTCGAATAACACGAAAAATACACCGCATTTTATGCATCACCGATATTCGAAATTTCAAAAACCAATTCCATACACATCCAAATGTCATAATTCGTCTCACTCCACATTTTCATTGCTCCAACTCCAACCAAACGTCCAAATCCACATTGACAGCTAAACAAAACGAATGCATCACAAAATGGATGCCATTTCAAAATGGTTGCCATTCAAGATGGATGCGTAATCTAAGCAAAATAACCAATTAGGATTAACATAAACATAAGGTGGCTTTACATCTGTTGAATTATGTATGCGATTAGGGGTTTCGTGTCTAGGAATCAGGTTAGGGTTCCTTGTAGGTCGAGGTTCTAATAGGTCCTCTATTATTATGCGTTTATTGTTTGTAGCTGTCGGTAAGATTCGTAAATTACTCGTAATCATTTACACACTTACTTGTCAGAATGATATCAGCTTAGTTATCCATGACACTAGTTCATCTAATTGGGCTAACGTATCTGCATAGATTTTTGGAATACTGTTTAAGATCGCTTAAGAATTTTGTTTAAATTAGTAAAAAAACACTGTAGAGTCCGACTAACCTCAGTTTGCATATATTTTGAAAGCACAGACTATGAAAGTCTTAAGTGATTCATAGAAGTTTATCGTTTAAAATAACATTTTCGCGGCCTTTAGTTAGTAAATATCTCGTTTTAAATAGTACTTAATTATAATGTAAACGACCATTTAAAATAACATTTAGTTTGCAATAGTGACGCTATTGGCGCTGACAGTTTACAGAAACAACAATGCAATTTAAATAAAACTTATACATGTATTGAATTATAAATGTAAATATAGTTAACCTACCAAGCAATAGCTTGCATTTTAACACGATACACCTTTCATTCCTGTCAGACCAATTCCTTTTGAAATACATACCGTAACAACAAATACGAATGAATAAACATTAAAATACAAGTTAAAACGATTAACATGCAGAACCCGTTCCCAAATTCAAATTCACACTTAATTTAAAATAGAATTAATGCGAACCTTCATTCAATATTTGTAACAAGGGAACGCAGGGGGAATTACCTTTATTGTGAACCTCAAATGAAGTGTAAATTCAGTGAACGACCGGAAACTTGACAATGACCGAATGAACGATAAAGATCTCGAACGCGTTCAATCAAATTATGCAAAACCCATTCTCATGTTAGTTGTGACAACTTGGGTGTACATTGTGGTGTTGTATTTCAAACGGGTTATCTCCCATCTCTATTCAGAATTGCTTGAATTGCTTTTTTTGCTGCGTAATTTAAATCTGGGTTTAGCCGTGTGAAAAGAGTATTTCCTATTTAATCTATTTGTGTTTATAATTTATTTACTCTCATTTTTTCTTATTACCCTGTTTTTATTACTAAGTAGCTCGAGTTAATTTCTCTAAGAATCTAATGTCTTAACTATTAGAGTTTTTGAGATAATTAATTAATTAACTAACTAACTTACCCAATGTAAAAACTTAGTAAACCATCTACTCCTAAGCTGTGTTTTGGCATGTGTCTAAAGTTTCTTCTTCTTCTTTTGATGATGATGAAAGTTTCAGCTTTGTTATCTAAATGTACCTAATATTCATTTATTTTGTATGAAAAACGATTTTTTTACTGTATACATGGTGCTACTTTACCGCCCTAGGGCGATAATGAGCACTTTACGTGCCTACTTCGAATATTCAAAGGGTCATATGTACCTACTGTAAAACGTCATACAATACACCGTGCGAAGAGGTAATTCGCAACTAGTGTCGATTTAAAACACTCCCTACGGTCGTGTTTTAATTTATCGCCACTCGTTGCGAATTTCCTCTTTTTGCCCTTGTATCGTAATGTACCATTTTTTCCTCATCATCATCATCATCATTTCAGCCGAAAGACGTCCACTGCTGGACATAGGCCTCCCCCAAAGATTTCCACAATGACCGGTCCTGCGCCACCCGCATCCAGCGGACTCCTGCGACCTTCACCAGGTCATCAGTCCACCTTGTGGGGGGCCTACCCACGCTGCGCCTTCCGGTACGCGGTCGCCACTCGAGAACCTTTCCGCCCCAACGGCCATCGGTTCTACGTGTAATGTGCCCCGCCCACTTTTTCCTATTAACGTATAAAGCAACATGTCAAATTAAACGGAAATGAAAAAACACAATGTACTCAATAACAAATGACAGTTTTCAAAGAGTGGAGTCATAATATAATATTTATTCGAAGAGAGTTGTGCCCGCTCGGTTTTTAAGGAGCTCTCCGATCTCGGTCAATCGGTCAAAATAGTTCCTTTGACGAAACCTAAAGGACCAATCTAGTTAGTTTGGACCTTTAGGTATTTTAAGCCAACTTGCACCACCCAGAGCCGCTAACCCGAAATTGAGCTGTCAAATTCATTTAGTTCATTTAGTTCAGTCCACATTTTGACGTCTGGGAATAAGTGACCGCGTCAGATCTACAGAGAGTGGAACTAAATGATTCATATGCACAATTTATCGGACTGATGAGGCGGGGGCGGGAAGATCTGTCAATTTCTATAGAAAGAATCACGTGATAACTCGGAGCCCTCGGAGGTCACATGATGTTTTCGATTCGGTCACGTTACGGCTCGTTCTAGTGTGAGTCATCCTTTATCCTTTATGATTATTAAACATTGTATTATGCAATCATCTTGTTACAGTGTTATTTATTGACATACATACGTGTCGCTATTTGCATAGGTCAAGTAGTACATTTGCACATGCTCTGAGATATTGTTGAGTCTGTAACGTTGTCGTGTTTTGTAAATAATAAGGGATGTCTCACACGGGACGGGACGGACGGGACTATCTGTCAGTTTCTATAGAAAACGTCACGTGACATCCAAGGACTCCCAGCTATCACGTGATTTTTTCTATAGAAATTGACAGATCGTCCCGTCCCGCCTCGTCCCGTCCCGTCCTAGTGTGTGTCATCCTTAATACGTTATTCGTTGTTATTTTTAAGGAAGACGAACCTTAATAATAGATTCGAAATAGGTACCATGTTTTTCTAGATATATTATTAGTATGTGCAGTCGAGCGTAGGTGGCCCAGCGGTTAGAGACTGCAATTTTCAATCCAAAGGTCGCCGCCGGTTCAAAACCCCCGGCTTGTACCAATTCGTTTTTTGGAGCTTATGTACGCAGTATCATTTGATATTAATTAATCACTTATCGCTGAAGGAAAACATCGTAAGGAAACCGGAGTCCCAATAAGGCCTAGTTTAACCTTTGGGTTGTAAGGTCAGACAGCAGTCGCTTTTGCAAAACTAGCGCTTACGCCAAATCTTGGTATTAGTTGCCAAAGCGGACTCCAGGGGCAATGACCCGTGCCATAAGCCGGCAAAACGGTAGGGAGAAGAAACACGTACAGTCAAATCTAAGTATAATTATTTGTGTACCTACACATCGTACTCAAAAATATGTCCCATGCGTCTTATGACGATTTCGTCTATATATATTTTTGCATTGAAATTAAGCACTTTAGAAAGGATTAATCGCGTTTATTAACACCATGACTACCATTGCCCCCCTACGCTACCATTGTGTTTGCACAAGTAGCTTTTTTGATTGACGGGGAGACTTCGCATTCTGTCAGTCATCATCTTAACCCTGTGAAAACGAGTGCTCTAAAGGGCTCGAAACGTAGTGTTAATAAACGCGATTAATCCGTTCTAAAGTGTTTAATTTCAATGAATAACAATCGCGGTATCAGAAACAATATTATATTTTTGCAGTTGACAGTACAAACGGCCAACTCCAACGCGCAATTGTTGTTGTTAATGTTTTTACGTTTTAAATATAACAGTAAGTCCCTTAATATTTTAGTCTGTAAAACGCTCGCGGTAAATTCTAGAACCGGTAGTAATGTCTGCCATAACTTTGGTAAATTAACGTAGCCATAAAACAAGGAAATATGGTCTGGAGAACGATTTAGAACAATTTATGTCCACATAACTTATATACGGTTGCAACAGTCAATGATTTGCTACTTACTATGCTGTTGGCAAAGTGTGGGAATAAGTTAAAGGTACCTATTTTAAGGTGTTTATGAATGCGACTTCTTGATGCTAAAATTTCTAAATAGTAATGATATAATAAGGCACAGAGGTTTTAACTTGACGTCTTAATGCGATTCAGAGCGCCTACCACGAACCGCGAACGAAAGTATACCTCCCTTTCGCACTTGTGATTTCTCACTCAAGTGCGACAGAGAGGTGAAGCTTCGTTCGTGGTTCGTAGTAGGTCTTCTGTTGACGACCTAAACTGAGTCGCTTCCATACATACCATAACGCGATTCAGTTTAGGCTCAATTGTTGTTGAAGGAACATATTCTTTGTATGGTAAATTCGATATCTTAAAATTAAAGATGGAAGTTACGAATATATTTTAAATCAAGTTGGATTAATAAAAACGTAAAGACTGTACCGTAAATTAGTTTTTAGTCTAATGAAACAATCGAATTTGAAATATTGCTTTGAAAGTTTCAAGTGATTATCGTGAATAGTAAAGTAAAGAATCCATAAACCTGTCTGGTATTATTATCGGGACAGTAAAAGGTGAAATTTAATGAGGATTGTAACGATACTAGGCTAATTACAAGGCAGACTTATTAAACTGACTTAAGTTGAGAGCGGAAAGCGGTATAAATATGGGTACTTTTCAAATCAATAGTTTCTATAATAGGTAACTTTTTTAATAAGGTGTTAATTAGAATCAGAAAGATATTTATTTTATTCATTTCTCATTCGTGCATTTATTTATTCTTAGCAATTCATATTTTCACACAAAAAAATACTTTTCGCGAATCAGCTCAATTTCTGTGAAAGAGGCTTTAGGTCTTGTACCGTTACAAAAAGCCTTTCTTACAGGTGATCGATTTAAGGACATAATCTGATCAATGATTAGATAAAATTCCAATACTCTCCATACAAAGAAAATGCCCTACAACAAAAAAAACAAACTAGTTTTTTCTTAATCAGTATACGATACACTTAAGCAGATTACAAGGTAAAGTAATGAGCCCTCAAAATCTCAGATAACCTATGATTTGGACCACAAAACTCCAGTCAATTCACATGTACATTAATTAAAGAGAAATTACCTCCTCACACACGACGCCGAAGGACCTTCCATAAGTGCCATTAATTACCAAAGAAAGGCATTTATTAACTGTAATGATATCGTGTCTTAATAACTTGATTGTGTACGACAAACCACTTTACACATTACTTGATTGGTCTATGAAATATGTAAAAAGAAGAAATAATAGGCGTAATTGCTACCCAGTTAAAGAGAGTACATGCTAATCGCTAGCAAAGATAATTGTAAAATTATAATGCGTTTCGTTTTAATCATCATCATCATCATCATTTCAGCCTGTAAGCGTCCACTGCTGAACATAGGCCTCTCCAATCGAACTCCAGTGCGACCGGTCTACAGCCACCTGCATCCAACGAGACCCAGCGATCCTCACCAGGTCGTCGGTCCATCTTGTAGCTGGCCGTCCCACACTGCGCTTGCTAGTACGTGGTCTCCATTCAAGGACCTTTTTGCCCCATCGGCCATCCCATCTTCGCGCTATGTGGCCGGCCCATTGCCACTGGACCGGCCTTTGGACGAGAAGAATATATTTATTTTAATAGAAATATATTATTGTGACAAACCACAGATTTTTTAAAATCCGGAACATAAGTTTCGTCAGGATACAGATAAGGCTCAGCTACAGGCTTGGTCACAACTTAAAAACAATGTACTTCGCAACAGGCTTTGTCAATCATAACCGCTAATTAAAACAAGGTAAAAGGTTCACCCCGGATCGTAGCCGGCTCAAAAGTCCTCATGACACTGGCCGCGTTGCCCCACTGAATTTCCAAAGAGATCTGTTGAACCAGGTACGTCTTTGAGCCGCTGACCCAACATTGATTCCTTGGCCTCCGCACCCCAAGACCCTGCAGCCTCTACCGCAACCGGTATGAAGTCGTGCGCCGGTTCCAAGACAGAGTACTTGGTATGCTTCTGCCTAGCGGCATACTCCGCAGCCGACCCAGCAGCTCTTGTGGTGCCACTCAGATGGGACGGGACAAAAATGGGACGCTACATGCGTGAGCATGTAGCGTCCCATAAGTTCCAAATTAACTTAAGTTGTGATTCCACTTTGCCGGTTATCGATAAAGCGCTAATTGCTAAAAATATCAACAAATGACAGTTGTTATACTTTTCTCGCACGGCATCAGCCACGTCACATCCATCCACAACGAAATTTGGTTTTCTTGAAACACCTACGTGATAGAAACTCGTTAAGAGTAAAATACATTTTTCCGTCGGGTAAGAAATAATAACTTGCCATTTGGCTTAAGTCCGATCATTAAAAAAACATTTCGTGCAAATTGCATACCGCAACACAATTAAAAAAGAACCTTAACCAACTCAACCAAACAATACGTTTGGCAATGTCATATTATTATAAGTAATTGCACGTCCATACAAATGTCGGCATTAAGTAATTATAATATAATTTATTTCTGTGACAGTGTCAACATCTGGGTCAATTGTTGTTTTGACAATAACGACATAATGAGCGTTTTAATTGTCATGCCAGACGTAATGTCGCATCAAGGACTGTCTAGAATTCTAGATTGTTTTGCCACATGTTGGATTTGGATAATGTCACCTTAGTATCTGTCTCATTGTTACTCGTAATGCTAAATAGTAGACTGTTATGAAACGGCTGGGTTTGTGATGGATATTAGCTAGGGATTCTCGTACAGTCAGCCACACAGCTAACAATACACCCAAAGTGCCAAAAATATGTATACACGACCTTAATGCTCAGACAATAAAGTCCTGTTTACATATTTTTGGCACTTTGGGTGTATTGTTAGCTGTGTGGCTGACTGTACAGACCAGGCCTCTATTTTCACCACGCTGTCAAGCGTGATGATTCCTAATATTACTGAATTAGGTACTGCGTCTCAAGCATCCATAAGCTACGATAACCGCTTAGTATCAGGCGAGCTATGTGCTTGTTTGCCACCAATTTGATTTCTTAAATAAAATCCTCACATATCGTCAATAAACGGGTACTTTTTGGTGAAATTTTTATGACAATTGTCATTGGTGGCTAATGCGTAAGCGGTGCACGTAGCACATGGAAGCCTGTAATATCAGTAAAAGAGGTGTTGATAATGTACTACGGACTAACAGAAGCATGAACTCAATTGCGCTCGCTCCGTATAAAACGTTGCTTTTTACACTAGAGCTGCTGCTGTAGTCCCCTATTTTCTCCTCCGTATGTAAAAAATCGATCCTATAGGCACATTATGTAAGCGAGAGAAATTAAGCCCATGCTCCCATTACCAACCTTTTAAAGGATTTGATTCTCCGTTGGTTATATGATGACCACACAGATCCAACTGTCCCTATTGAAATTTTGATTCAAGTTTTGGACAATAAAAGCCATTGTTACCAAACGAGTACGTTTAGCATTTTACATGTGAGCTTTACTATACAAGATGTGAAACCGTTTATGCCGTACATTTGTATAAGGAAATAGACATACTCTATTAAAAAAACAAAACCTGTATGTTTAAAATAAATAAAGTACCTACGATACGAGTACTTCAGTTAATTTTTAATACCTTTTTGACAGCTGTCAATACTGCCGATAAAGTATAATTAGCAAAAACATTGACAAAATGCCATGTTAAAATACAAACAGGAAATCGAATGATAAACCTTGATACGAATACAAAAAATGGAGCAGTCGTTAAAATTGGAATGAATGTACTGTAGGACGTAAATATTATTAATGTGTTGTTTCCGGCTCGGGGACGCCGGCGGCGCCCTCTAAAGTTTGCGAAATGTTCTTGAAATAATTTAAGATAAAGGATAAAATTAAACCGTTCAAATTCTAAATAGTAATTGTTTGAGTCATACCGAATAACTTTGCCAAAATGGCGAAAAAAATGTTGGCCAAAAAGTTAGACAATGATCTTTAGTATATTCACTAAGTTGAGATTGAACGGTCCTTTTTAATTTATCCTGTATATTGTGGAAAGTTTCAAGTTGATTTTACTTACTTATTTAGCTTGTTATTTTGATATGGTAATGTCATTAAATTACGCTGAGTTTTTATAAATGGTATTATGTAGATAGATAGCTAGAAACATACAATGCATAGTCAAAACGGTTCAAGGTAGATCCTTGAAATTTAAGCATTATATCAATTTATTTATTTTTCACTAGAAGAATATTTTTTCATTATAATATACCCTTGAGGTGACATGTAAATAGACTTGACGGTGATGTAACAACTAATAGATGGGATACGTCTACTAATTTTCGAGAAGAACTGATGCTTTATGGAATAGTTTTTTATATTTTATTTTAAACGACTTTTGGCCGACGGTTTTTGTTACGTTCATTTGGTAATCGGGTCTCCATTCAAAATTAAATCTTTCATCATTTATGAGATGAATGGATGACACACTAGAACGGAACGGGACGGGACGATCTGTCAGTTTCTATAGAAAACGTCACGTGACATCCGAGGGCTCCGAGCTATCACGTGATTCTTTCTACAGATATTGACAGATCGTCCCGTCCCGTCCCGTCCTAGTGTGAGTCATCCTCAATTCGGGTATACATTTTGATTGAAAACAACTGAGATATTTCAGCGACAGTATAATAATAATATTTTAGTATTTGATAATCTTCTCACATTCACCTGAATTTGTAATTAATCCAATTTTGTTTTAGAGCATTGATGGCCCAGCGGTATGACGTGGGACTTTCAATCTCGGGTTCAAATCCTGCCGCTTCATACCAATGTGTTTTTCGTAACTTATGTACGAAATATCATTTGATATTTTCCAATCGCTTTTCGGTGAAGGAAAACATCGTAAGGAAACCGGACTAATCCCAATAAGGCCAAGTTTACCCTCTGTTGGAAGGTCAGATGGCAGTTGCTTTCGTTAAACTAGCGCCTACGTCAAATCTTGGGATTAGTTACCAAAGCGGACCCCAGTCTCTCTGAGCCGTGGTAAATGAGCCGGTAAAACGCTAGGCAGATGAATCCAATTTTGTTTAAGTAGCAGCATTTTGACAATACACACGTCGCACTGCCAATATTTTATTTATCAACTCAAAATACGTCAGCAAGCAGTTATGTAAGCAATATCCAAAAATGTTTTGTGCTCTCACAATCCTTTCAAGTAGCAAATACAAGCTTATAAATGGCCTAAACTACACATATCTCAAAAACAACAGACGCCAAATTATGAAATAATTGGCCCAAACATGCACCAGCGCACCAACGTTGGGCAAACTTTTCTCATATGTCACCGAGCGGCGACATACCTCATTCGGCACTAATCCGAGAACAAACGACTGGCTCCCGCGACGCTGTCTGTCACGGGAACAAATCTAAGGGAGCCGTTCCAACTATCAGACTCGCTTGAATTTATTCGTCTGTCTTTTGGTCTGAAAAACGCTCCAGGATTTTTAAAAGCTGTGTGTGTCGGAAAGAACATTTTTGAAGTAAATAATTATCTCTAGCAGTGGTGGAATGCCAAAATGATCTTTGCTATTCTCTTTCAAGTAAACGAAGCAGGCAGGAATCTAGTTCAATGAACGCCTCGCCATTAATATGTAGTTCAAAAAATCAGCCAAATATCTTTTGGTACGAAAAACGTTTAAGGATTTTTAAAAGCTATCGGTGGCGAAAAGAACATTTTTGAAGTCAATATTTATATCTATGGTGAAATGTCACTGATTTTTGGGTTCTCTTTCACATAAGGGAAGCCGGCAGGAATATTTTGTACTAGGTATCTTCAATGAACGAACGATATTTAGTTCAAATAGCCACTCACTTGACTCACTATCACGCCGAGCTCTTTTGTTCTTATGGAAATTTTCACTCGCTTTGAAAACCAATGACTTACGAAAGAGAATACTAGGAGAGAACAACTATGAAGAAAGTGACGTTCATCTTAAAAATACACTATGATTTCAAAGGATCGTATTTCAATCATTATGATGCTATTATTTCTGAGTAAGGTTCAAACCTCTCACTGATTATACCTTTCGTAGAATCGTAAAATACTATAGTTGGTTCGTGACGAGAATTACGTTTAATAGCTAGAATTCTTATAAACTATTTTACTGTTCGAGCACTGCAGTTATGCCGTCCTTTCACTGTAACGATTTCATTTTCATCCTAATTCTTATGTGTCATTATTACATTCTTTATGTGTGTGGTAATAGACGTTAAAACTACTTTTTACATAAATGCAAAGCAATATGTATAGATAATACATTCAAGAACAAATTAAAATCACACATTTATTTACAAAATTTCTTATCATTTGCGGGTCTTGGTTTTGGCTCCAAACTAACACTTAGTCACTGTTTACGTTTAAATGTTTTTACACTTCCTCATTTGCTTGCCAAATTGCTTTGCTTTTATTAATAACGAACAAAGTCGAAAACTTGTTAATTATTAGTTTTGTTTATTCTTATCTAGCCGTAATCAAACTTTATCGTATATTTACTTATATGCTAATAAGATTATTATAATAAAAACTACATATATTCTGAATGAGAAGTTTAGCTGCAATTGAACTAAATGATATTCCACGAAACAATTGCGACAGTTGAAACATAGATGATGTCTTCCAAAATGACCTTAAGTCCCACGAAGCATGAGCCATATATCATAGTAAAGCCGTGTGAGAACAAATAAAAAGCGCAATTTAGTCATCAGCGGATCTAATCAGTCGGCAGCGCAATTTGGACTAGCCCCGCTGCACAGGATACAATATTTTATGTTGACAGACATAACAGCGTTTATACGAGCGTTTATTCTTTATGTGTCCCGTATTTTATTCGCTTTATGACGGTCGCTGACAACTTTAATCTTACCATCTACGTCTTCATTTGTCAAGGGATTTGCGTCCGTAGCATTTAATATTTAAGGCTGATTGATGTTTTCCTCGATTGCAAGTTTAAAATTGTGTTTCGTATAATAGTCGTGAATGCCAGTTGTGTGTTTGTTAGTATTTTATTTCGGGGCGTTCTCGCGTCATAAAATAATGGCGTAATGCACGCTCATAAATCAATTTTCCTTTGAACGATGACGTTTATAATGAAGGTCGGTAGTTTTGAATTAGTATATTATTTTTTCTGTGGCATGAACGTGATTATTATCGTTGTTTATGGATGCCGTTTCTCCCCTCGTATCGAATTGGACTCCACGAAGCTTTATCTTTATATTTATTTCACTTTAATAGCTCGCTTGATTAATGGTTAAGGCTGTGGCTGTAATCTGTATTTTTTTACTTTTTTGGAACGAGTATAAATTACGTTGTTGAGTTGGCTTGCCACCTACTTCGATGGATTTTACACTAATAAATAAGATTTACTTGTAACATTCGTTTTTTAAACATATTAATTTACTGAGCTTGCAAGTAAATATCTCAAAATTAATGAACTTAAAAATATGTCTGACTTAGTTTTAACAAAATATAAATGTTATTATCAACTACTAGCCTTATTCAAAATATTTCATGCATATGATTCGATTTTCTACAATGTAAATACAATATTTTATTAAGCAAATCCATTTAATCCAGCTGGCTTCACAATGGTTATTTTGCAAAATAACATTAATAAGAACAACCGAAACCCTCCGACCCTAAAGGCATTTATAAAACACGCAAACAAATGAAAATTGAATTGAAACAAGCCAGCTAAATAAAACAGGAAGGGTCCAAGGCACTTCTCACCACGTACGGACGGATAAATACGTAATAAGCCTCCTACTATGCTAACATTTGAGAATTTGGGAAAGTCACGAAGGATGTCCGGAGCTAAATCAGTTTAAATTGCAACGGTCGCATTATATTTTACCCGTTGTAGATATCCTGTTTTAAAAAAGCTTCACCGTGGACTCTTTATGAACAAGCAAAATATTAGGTTATCATTGATTTTGCTCGAAAAGGACATAGAATAAAAGCATAAAATGTAAACCATTAAGTATGATTAATGTTCTCTGTGTTAATCAAATGTTTGTACCTTGTAAATGTTTTGTTCTTTCTCATGTACCGAGGTGTGCAATAAAGAGTATTCTATTCTATTCTATTCTATTCTATGATTATTCTTCAAGTGTTACTTTTAAAACCAAGTTATCATGCTATCTTTCCTTAACAATGAATTAAAATTGTGTCGTTACATCCGCCCATCAAGAGACCTATCAGTGATGTCAATGACTCACGACTCGCCACCATTCATCATTTCTTTTTCTAAAAATGACACAAAATACGAGCACGCGATCCGTACGGAACATGGTACAGGGGCCTGTTCATAAATCTTCATTGCGTCCCGATGACACGCCGCGACACTTCTCTCTGCTACCGCGCTACCGAAACACTGCACGTCACTAACAACTTACGTTACACCACTATCATTATCCAAAATAGCACCTTACGCTTTTACATTAAGGTCTGAATCGCTGTGTTTTAGCAAAAATGGAACCCCGTCACAATTCCCAACATGAATAACTTTCCAAAGACGGAGCTCCCAGGAGATTTAGGACCGAACGGCGCACATTTTAAGGTCGGTTTCAGATTGTTCCTGTTTAACTGGAACTTTGTTCTTTTCGTTAGATTTGTCACTGTCTGAAACGAGAATGTCGTTAGGGATATTTTACTTCACAAGCAATATTCAACTTTAACGTACGGTTGTATGGTTTAAATTAGAACGGAGACAGTGTTTGTGAGTGGCAACAACATTATCCCTCTGTGACAAGCAACGTCAGGTTGTCGATCATTATAATATATGTGCCGTGCTGTCAGCTGTCTTAACACATGAATGATTCACTCCGTGATAAATTTTAGCTCATGATTACATTTCATACACACGTCAATGTGTCTGTTTACGTAATTAGGGACTGTATATTGGAGGCTTTCAGTGGGTTTTACGGCGGTGGATGTCTGGGAGCCTCCGGCTGGTCGTTGTTTTGACAGCGGTCTGTATATGAATGGGATATATTATTGAAGAAACGGGAACGAATAAATCTGTGATAATCTGGTAATTCGGTATTTAGTGTTTTCGGAAATCAGTTGAGCTCACTTTTACTGAGTTGACTTTGCTTATGGCATTTTTAGCGGAAATTAAGAAGTCAAGCTCATTTATGTCATCCAATGCGGTGAAAAATCTCGTATACCTAAACTTACTCCTTAGTAGTTTGTTAAAAAAATAAGAGTTACTTGCTTAATCCTGCTCATAATATTTAAAAAATATATTTAGGACCGGGTTGAAAATATGTCTTAATGGATGACCAACATCGCTCTAAGTATCACGTTCTTAGCATCAGCGTCATATTCAACTTCCCATTCAAAGTCCCATTACATCTATCTGCCAAGGCAAACTAATCAGTGAATAATAACAGCCCCAAGCCGTAATCCTCCATAATTCGCCGTGGCGTGCCGTGATAGATCGGCTAATAAACTTATGAGATATGATGGACCGTGAGATGAGAATAGCGTGCGGGAAATGTTTATGATGCGGAGGATGTGTGATATGAGCCATTTTCAGTTCAAAGTTTAGCCGCTGCTTACGGTTGGTTTATGTAGTTGATAGCATTTCTGCTATCCTGGTGGTCGCTATTCCGTTTGGAGATTTTGTTTCTCATATTTATTGAAATGACTAGATAGCAAAACTTCATTTTACTTATTGAAATTACATATAACTTTTTATTTACAAAATATATACAGTTAGTCTATTTACCTACCTACCTCTACCCACTTTAAATCTAAAATAGGTCCTTTGTATTTGCATTGTACCTAGGATTCTGGCGGCATTTCTTCGTTGTATCGCAATGCTGATACGTTGTGTGAGGAAGCGACCAGCTCTTCGGTCACCAGTTACATCAACCAGACGTTTAGCTAAATTCTTCAAAAAATCCTCATTTGACAGCCATCACCGTCGCGCTATCCGTGCAACTCGTCCGTTTACCAACTTTTAACACTATCAGGATATTCATGGATAACCATCTTAGACCTGCAAGATTCAATTTTAAGTTTACTCGTGATGATATTTACTTCCAGAATAAATTGAGATTAAACATAGCTCTATAAGTACTGCAGGTCTCGATCGATACGGGAGCCCGCGTCGATCAAGATGCGTCGCCCGCGCATACATCAACGTCGGCGGTATCTGTGCAGCTGTCTGTCTATTAACTAAACGCTTTATATTCGTCTGCGAACCCTTTCTAGAGTTCCGCAAGAGAAAAAAAATAGAATCCTTATAGGACCACACTGCCTGGCGCTTTGTACATAAGATGCGAAAGGTCGGAATTTGGTTGGATTTTGGTTAAATTCCATCTAGATTTATAACAGTTATGTATTGGAGTTAACATGTATACTAGTCAGCCATTTGAGGTCAGTTTGTTTTGTGAATCGCTGCTGTATTTGCGCCGGACAGAAGTGAAGAATGCTTGGTGCGAGGAAAATTGGAAGCTATTTGTTTGGAATTTTTGTAAAAATGGTGGCTTCATTTTATCTGAATAGTTATGCAAATTATAGAAATCGTTTTAAAATAGGTTTTATATAGGTTTCTTAAGACAGCTGGAAGTTAAAAAACTCACCTCTTGGTAAGATGTCAGATTAGTGAAGATTCAGATCACATTTATGGTAACATTCCGGATCCCAGAACATTACGATTTGCAAATTTTGATCTAATTTCATTTAGTGGGAAATGTCAAAGTACTTTATAAACGAAAGGACAATCCTAACGAATTGCACACTTGTCATTCCTATCATAAAGCATGGTTCTTGAGAGGTTGATAGGCTTGCTGTGACGCGGTTAAATCTGTATTCTTTGACTTATTTACTCGTATATCCTAAAATGAGGCATTATTTATGAAGGTGTTATTTCGATTCACCAAGCTTGATCTCAATGGTTTGGTTTTAAAATATTTTTTGACGCGTAAACGCCTGTACACCATATTTTTAGTTTCAGTGCTGTTTGATTATTCATTGCTATATAAAATGGGTATGAAAAGCGCTGCCCATCATTGGAATTTCGACCATTTCATGCATTCGTTTACTCGCGTGTGCCAGGGCAATGCCAGAAGCAGAGATGAGGAATTCGATACAGTGTCCCAAGGATTGTCTCAAATCATGATGGAACATATAAAAGGTATGGACAGTAAGTACTTCTCTGTAAGTTATATTGCTTTTTAAACTATTGCTGTTTTATGTCCAACCGTATAGAGATTGTTAGTGTTTGTTTTTCTGTCTTAAGCTAGCATGGATTGATATTCCGTGAAAGGCTGGGATTGATATCTATGTTCATTAAATAGACACATTTTCGTATCTAAGGACTTAATCAGATATATTTGTAACATAAAATCTTGTTTAAGATTAGTCTATAGAATGACGGCCATTAATCAGTTTTGTAAGCTTGATGCATTAACTAATCGTTAGTAAAAACCGTGCATATAAAACAAATATCCCAATATCAAAGGTTAAAGCAATGCACAAATCAACGTCCCTAACAAATGCAGCGATCACGATACAAATGACGGCGATATAAAACAGTGTCCCAATTATTTGGGACAATTCATTAGAGGGGCTCCGGGCTCCCCGATTGGCGCGATTCGTCACGCTCGCTCGACAGATGGGTATCTAGCGAGTGCCGGGAAGAAATGGTCCCACTAAATCAACCGACGGCCGACAATCCCGACCAGTCGCCGTCGATACATCAAGTGTAATGCCTCGGATACCGCGGCTAGATAATCGAATGTGAGCATCGACTCGTTACACTGGAAATAAGATGAGGATTTGCTACCGCTGCGTATAACGACGCATCTCACCGTCAACTACATGCCATTATAAACGTTATCGACTTTGACATAGACGCTAATGATGATGAAGATTTAAACGCGAATAGCCAAGGAAAAGAGAGACAAAAACTAAATGGAGCTAAGCTTTTCAAAGTTGAAGTTAGTCTGGATGAAAAAGTGACTTGTCGTGAGCAAGCAAACGCTGATAGATCTGTAAAGTTTGCCGCGGACAGGAATATATCGAGTGGCTGCCTCCGTTCAGCTTTATTTATACATAACATCTGTTTGAAGTTGAATCTACCGGCGCGGACGGGGAGCGCATTACCAGAGATTTATTCCGCGTCTTAATTGTGAATCGATGGGTTAATGAAGATAAAACCCGCGGCCGTGTTGTAAATTAGCTTGCGTGTCGACTGCGCGCTCCGATAAAGGCCTACTTTATTGCTTTGTTTGTTTTCTCTGCCCGTACTTCAAAGGCTAAGAGATAAACTTTAGTTTTATACGAACATATACTTTTAAAATCAAATACAAAGGAATCAAATTAACGATACACGCCGTAATTAACTAGTACGCTTATAAATCTTATTACTTCTAAAATAGACTGCAAAGTAAGATAAATCGACTAGACGGCACTCGTGCTGTCGTAATGTTCAAACTGAGCGACAAGACGTTCCACATCTGAAATTTTATCAGCGCGCTTAGTTTCTTTACAGGCAGTATCTAAAGTCTCTTGAGGATTGAAAGTTCCAGCTTTGAATGATTTATGGGTGTGACGTCACGTAGTCGGGACAGGGGTTAACCCCACGCGGTCACACTCGCATCTAATGGTCGTGATTCGACAAGTACAAATGGCTCCGCTGACAAATGGCTTGCGGACGACCCCGTGTCGGCGAGTGCGTCGTAACTTTAACTAATAGACAAGCCAATATAACCTTTATGGGTGTGCTATTTAATAAAACCATTAGCGATTCAATCGCGGTAATAAATTTCCTAGTTACCTCACACGTTTATGGAAGAACAGGTTGGAATTACTTACATAAATTTGAGGCGTAAAACTTAAAAGCATCTGTAAAAGTGAGGAGAAGCAAGCGAAAAATGCCAAAATCGTGCTGTCTTTTGAGTTGAATTTCGCATGGCAGATACGGCTGTGTAAGTAAAGAATGATAAGTGAATGTCGAAAGTGTCGATCCCTTCCGATACGATCAAAGGTCGGGCCATGCGACAGACACTGGGTAGGAAATTCCTCGCGATTTCCTTTTCATAAAGTCTTGTCCTTATAGGGTTGCAATGATTTATAGGGGACTCTAGTAGCTGTATATTGCTCTGCCGCTCATTTGATAAACGACGTAGATGGCACTGGTAACATTATTGCTTTTTTGAAATATGATGTCTGCCTCGGGTCAATAGAGGAGTGGTCAGTGATAGGACTGGTTTAGAGATATTGTGAGTGCTTAATGCTTATGCTGTATTATTTATAACACTTGTGGGCACCTTGTAAAACATATTGGGACAGCTGTTATTTTACGCTTTATATTCGTTTATGGTGTAGACTCGCGAAGTTGTAATAACATTCAATGCGTTAACTAACTTGAAAATTTACAGCTTTCGAGGAATACGGAAATAAACAATTCCAGGGGCCTATTTCTCAAAATCTTGTAGCTTGTAATACAAGTGGAAATTTCTGTTTAATAAAAGAAGCTAGACGGAAACTCCCGCTTGTTTTAAAAATTACAAACTTTCAAGAAACGGTACCCAGATTTGCTTTATACTAATATTTTTGTAATATTCATAAACCTGTCGTATTCCAATGCCAAATCAGTATTATTGGAAAAACATTTATTTTCGAAATATATACAGTAAGTGTTATTTAAATAACGACCTACCTCTACCTATATATTATTATTTAGATATTATATCTGTCGAAGACATAATAAATATATGTTTAAAGCATAAAATTCATCTTTAAGATCGTCTGACGATTTAGACAAAAATGCATGTATTTTGGTTGATATCTGGGGGCAAAAATCCATCAAGCTTGGTCGTACATCTGAAAAAACGTAGGTTTTCTAGTTTTCCGAGCTTTGCTCGGTCGCCCTGATATTTAATTTAACATAATAAAGTAAACAAACTGGCGTCTTTTGCGTCCGGTGGGTATAAAAATTGATTCAAGTCTAAGTCATTTGCTTTAAGAAAAAGTTTATTAAAAAGATTTAGCCTAAACCACTCACCGCTTAATCAAGCACGTTTGTTGACTTCTAATCTGTTATAGTCGCCATAAGTAATCTGCTCACAAAGGATAAAGACTATTAAAAAGATACTAAAGATAAATCTCTCGGCACGGCCAGCCATCCGTCTTCTAATGAAGAAAAGTGCGCCCTCAGGATGGTTTATCGCCGATCTGGGTAATTAAAACGCTACCCGAAGGAAATGTGCGGTAATAACAATAAATCTTACAACTTGTAAGTATGGGAGTAGGGATAGATAGGACATGGCTTTGCTTAAGCTGTTGACGTTTGGGAAAGAAAAGTGAGGATGTCCTGGCTTGGTTGAATATACAAGTTGTAACACAAACACTGATGATCCTTTAAAGGGTTGTAATGAGTATCGTGGTCTTATTCGGAAAAAGTAGGAAAAAGTTTGGACAAAAACAAAAATAGTAGGTACGGGACAGGTTGTCTGATTAGGTGAACGATCCGTAAGAAAATATATTTCTCGTAAAAAAGTATTCTCCTTTATTTTTTAAAATGATTACTCTTACGAGTATTGTATGCATGTAGTACCACTGATGAGTGGTGGTAATATGTTAGGTAAGTTAATTTGTACTCATTTCGCGCAATATTTTTGTAAATCGATTGTGAAATGAACAAACTGTACTGAACCTGCCAGCTGCTATTACAATACAAAAACAATAACCTATGGTTTTATTGTGAATTCATTTCCAGATACTGTATTGACGTAATTTTACTGATATTACAATTTCCATTAAAAGAAACGAAACGTAGGTCTACGTCATTCCAACGATTTCTGGTAAAGTTGTGTTTGTTTATTAAAAATGTATTGTGAACTAGTTCACTTGGAAAATGTAGTTCGGTCCTTAGTACTACTATTGATTTTATCCAAGGAGCATAACCTATTAAGAAATAAGAGGATCTGTAGGAGAACCAAATTTTGGCACAATAGCTCAGAGCGTTGCCACATTCAAATAACAGTGAGCTGAGAATATCACGAACCATTTTGTTCATTGGCATGTGTATTTCCCTGTTTATAGCATATTCAAGATATAGAGAGGCAAATAGATAAACGATATAACGAAGTGGTTCATGGTAGACCCTTTGGCCATGTTGTTCCTAGAACTAACAATCGACTTGTTACCTACTGGATTGAAAAAAGGCAGACAGAGAAGGTGTGCAGTGAGGTACACTGACGATATGAATTTGGGTAACCGTTGTATGCCTACACCGTTTGGTGACTTAATTTGACTTAATTTGACCATATTGCACGCAGAGACGCCAAGAACCCGGAAAGATAGTGACAGGAAAAGTCGAGGGCAAAAGAGCCAAAGGTAGAAGCCCGAAGAGATGGTCGGACCAGGTCTCCGAATAGCTGAAGTTATCAAAGACGCCTTCCTCTTGGCGACAATCGGCACTGCTGGAGACAGACTACTGATCCCTTGAAAAGCAATCACAATCCTCAGTAACAGGGGATCGATTAGGAAGAGAAGAAACGTTGTATTCAAGTGGCGCACGATCTACCTATTGTGAAGATACCTGAGGGAGACCGACGAGCAGTGGACTTTTTTCGCCAAAAATGATGATGATGAAACAAGTACGGAAAATATTCACACACTCCACGCCTACGCGCACACCGTCGATAACTGCGAGTTATGGCACCGCGCATGCGTGATAACCGATGCGCGAGCGCATTAACTGATCGACGATAATGACTGATTTATGCGGGGGTTTGTTTATCCGGCGTAATGATAGTGTACGGCTGTTGTTGATGAAAGTCCTGGGCATGGCTGTGGGCAATGAAATAAGTAACATTATCTTACCCAGTTCAGCATCTACCAGTGAAACTTTAGAATTTGATTTTCATTAGCGACAGAGAGATACACCTGTCATTTTCTAACTGTTTTTACTTTTTTATTATACATATACTACGACGGTGCAACAAGCATACGGCCCGCCTGATGGTAAGCGGTCACCGTAGCCTATGGACGCCTACAACTCCAGGGGTATAACATGCGCGTTGCCGACCCTTTAAAAAAAGCAAGCTAGTAGGGGCAAGCTTTCCTCCGTGGGTCGCCAGCTGTCAACACAGTGAATCCTCTTTGAGCTATGGCGACCTTAATCACCAACAGAAACACATGAGTAGGGTGTAGTGTTATTAAACTGCGGTTTCCTGTAAGGTGGTCTCTTCTCCAGATTTGAGCGAGACGACATTCGTTGTGCCGTGCCCTACCACACTAAACGATATGCATCCGCTGTGCCCATACCTCAAAAGTTTTTGTCTTACTGTCGGGTAAGACCGACCGCGAAATACTGCCTCGGTACTTTAGTGCTATGCCTCTGAAGCGGTCTGAAGTCTACTACTCAATCGGTGCCTTCTGTGAGATCTAACACTGTAATAAGTAAGTTCCAAATATTTAAAACCGTAACTGGAACGTTGGCTCAGCCCTATTTTACAGCGTCTCATAAGGGATGATCCACACCAGAACGGGACGGGACGGGACGGGACGATCTGTCAATTTCTATAGAAAACGTCACGTGACATCCGAGGGCTACGAGGTATTGATTGTGTCTATAGAAATTGACAGATTGTCCCGTCCCGTCCCGTTCCGTTGCGTCCTAGTGTAAGTCATCCTTAAATGTGCCTTATCTATAAATATAAAATTAATTATAATATTAAATTCTTGAACCTACTTAACTATTATTGTTAAGCAGAAACATCTGTGAGCGATACCAAATTTCTCTAAGATTTTCTAAAATTTTCTATTTTTCCTTTATTTCTGAGAAATTTGGACCTACTTATATTGACATGTAACATTTTATTCCATCAATAAACGATTGATTCTAATTGTATTGTATAGTGAATCCTTACAAGGATTCATCCCGGAGCTCGAAGACTTACTACCGGCTAGGGAAGATATTTTAATTGTGCGTCAACCATAACGTTGAAATAATATATCGCTTTATAACACAGAATATTTGTGCACGTCAATTAGCCGCTAAGACCGGAAAACCCTTCCCCATAAAGTATTTAAGGACAGCGAATTAGCTGTCCACGGCCAAGGGGCTTGATTCATTAGTCACCATTAAATATGGACACACGCACACATGCATAGTTGTGTTTGTGAGCTGTATTTGTGTAGAAGGATGGTCTCTTAGAGTAATTATAGGTACTAAACGTGCTTTTAGATTCTCTTTGGGAAAATATTTTGAGTTTATTGCTTGACACTACCAAAAGTTACGATATAAAAATCTTTTACGAAAATATTTTTTGTGGGGGTCGGACTCGGCCACCGAGCGTTCCGCACAAAAGATGCTTCCCCCCTCCCATTTATGACCTTAGGTAGATAAAAATACTGGTGGCACGGAACTCTCAGTGTGCAGCAATTATACGGTTTTCGGAGTTTTTCCTGTACTTGCGCTACAAGTTCTTGTTTTTTGCCAAATTTCGTTATTCTAGGTCAACGTGAAGTATCTTGTACATTTTTATTTTCATTACTAATGTAAGGAAAATGCGACATAAACGGCGTTTTTGAAATGATTGCAGCGCCAACGGCCTTATTTTTTGCGAGCCGGGCCGATCTGTCAGTTTCTATATAAAACAAAACGTCACGTGACCTTCCAGGATTCCGAGCTACAGAAATTGACAGATCGTCCGATTCCGCCCCGTCCCGTACCATTCTAGTGTGTTATCCTTTATCCTCACTGACAACACATATTTTGACTGTATGAGCAAAAATCTGAGAAATCAACGTTAAAAACATTAGGTAGCAGATGTCACAGATAACTTTATCTAAATTTGCACAACATCAAAAAGCAAACCCACACGACCTCCGTATTTAACCGTATAAGGTTGCAAGGTGTCGAGTCATTAACCACTCTTTGCTGATCATATCTTTTTCCAACATACCTTCACTCCAAGCTATACTCAACCATAAGGTTTAGTAAGTAAGCTTGAAATTGGTTTGGCAATCTTTTTGAATTGTATATCCCCTGGGAACAAATGCTCTTACTAATGGGTCGCGGTGCAGTTTAGGGTTGGTATCTGGCATCTAAAAACGGCGTATAGCTTATGCTGGTTTACGAGGCATTGGGTAATAAGCCGTAGGTTTGATGGCGGATAAGTGTGGTTTATGAACGGCGCCGAGTATGTGAATGGAGATTATTTTTCTGTTTGCTTATTCGATATAAGCATATCCGATACAGGTCACATGACGATTGGGTTTGCGTGAATTCTTAACTTCTAAGGAATTTCGAACAACGCATCAAACGGGAAGTATTGGAAACTTCTAAATCCCAATTAAGACTTAGACTACGAATACAACTATACCAGAGCTTCTGGCCAAGATGGGTGGCAAATAGGATGAGCTTATGAAGCACGTAATGTGTGAATGTCACGCTCTCGCCAGTCAGAGAATAAAGGAATGTGGCGTTGGCAACCTGGAATTAAAGGAACGCAGAGCAGTATTCCTGAGCTCCATTATCCGTCACATAGAGATAGTCGACATGACTCTTTTATTTATCTTTTAATTACGTGTTATATTCTATTTGCCTATGCTTCTACATTTAAGTTTTGCATGGTTGGATCGATGCCAAAAGATGACCACGATCTCAGGAAATCATGAGTTTTTTGTGATATCTTGTAAACGATTTAGTGTTAATGTTAACACTGTAAGTTTATATTAAAATAAAAAAAAATGATTAAAATCAGAGAACGACAAAAGAAAGATATGCTTCTATGCAAAGACTGGGTGGCCAATTAATATAACTCGGTGTCTAATGCATGTACAAATAATTAACCCTTAAATGCACGAATTATCAATAGTGATCCAAAAACATCCAAAATGACAACCAAATTAATTTCAAATTAAGAACTTACGTCGATATGACAAAGTCTACATTCCAAGAGAACTTGATTGTCACTTGTCTCGTTTCTGTGTCATAAATTCATCATCATGTATTTAAGGATTAAGAGCGTAAACATAGTATTGCATCGATTGTTTTATTATATCGACGCTTGAAAGGCGAAATGGTCTAAGCGACATTTTTTGCAAAATTAAGTTATATATACCGTTGAAATCAGCTGATTTTTTTGCGTCGAATGTGCTGGGTCTCGTGTCCATAATTATGGTTATTAAAACTCAAGGCCTCTAGATAACTACACCAACCGTGTAAAACCGTTGAACATAACACATACTTACCTTGCCATTTGACAGTATATTTTATTTGAATAACGGATTGACACACCAAAAAGATTTTTAGGTCATTATTCTAATTTATGGAGTAGTATGGGTCAAACACTTATTTATAAATTCACGTTTACTTAACACTGTAACAGTCTTTGCTATCAAAATATATGTAAAATTAGGTTAGTCGGACTCTAGACACGGTTTTTGTTTGACTTTCTTATTAACTTAAATTGACGAAGATAAGGAGCATCAAAGTTGCGGTTGAAATTTATGTTTAAAGTAATTAAAATATTTTGCAAAGCTATTTGTTTGCTGCTGTTCTGATCTTAACATGTAACGTACCTATATTTACCTTTACATAGATTAAGTTTTATATTGTATGCTTCTCTGAGGCAGGACATGATGGTATGTAAAATTATTATGTGTAACATCTTTGTAACCCATGGCCAAACAATAAATAATTTTGATTTGATTTGATTTGATTAATGCAAACTTATTTTTTATTTTTTAAATACCTGTTCAATGACAAATATATTTAAAGAGTGACAGTGATAACATTCTGGTGACACTGTCACACTAAACATGGGCAGTTTAACAAGAATAACTCTAAGCAAAATTACAATTTGTTTAAAAAAAGAGCAACTACCGTCACTGAATAAATTTAAACCAGTTACCTCTCAAAGGACGCAACACCGAAGCAATCATTTAAGCATGCAGCGAGTTAACAAAGATGTCGTTCGCCTGACAGCGCCATCTATTCACAAAAGTACCCACTAAACTAGGTACATAAATTATTTTGACTGCTCCGCCAAGGCAGGGGAAACTCCTCGCGAATTTATCACGTGTGTCACTGTTACAAGTCATGAGTGACAGCGAGGACGACTCTGGAGATGCAAAGATATAATCTCCTGAGATTTTTTTATTTATAACTATCCAAATTGTATGTGTTTTAATAAAAAACCCCATCTCCCAATCTACTTGAACAATCTGTCGCCTGTATATGTCGTGGGTATATATATGTAAGTATGAATGTATGTATGTTTGTTTGACAAAAACTCGAGTAGATATTGTTTATCACATCTTCGTGAAATTTGTCAGGTGGTTAGATGAGATGTATAGAATTATTAAATTTTAATATGAGCTGAATCGGTCAAAGGTTTGCCGAGATAATAGGGGTCGTGAGTTCAAGTTCGGGGCGTACAGATCTATTCACGAAAGCTGGCGCGGAATGTCAATGAAATTAATAACAATTTTATACATTTTTAGCGCCAGCTTTCATGAACCGATCTGTTAGTTTGAATTTAAGATGGTATTATCTGTATTTAATATGTAATAAATATACTTTAATAAAAGCTAGGTAAGTAAATAAACAAATGCATCCGAAATAAATGAAAAAGGAACATTTTATGAAAACGGTATGTTTTTCATGTAGTTTTTTAATAAAAAAAAACATATGGTATTCAATGTTTATCTGTGGCTCTGGGCCATTATGAGTACGAGTCGCTTACGACATGTTTGCTTGAATGCAGGATTTTTTTGTAAACTTACGTTTTATAATAAATAAAAAGATTTACACTTTGTTAAGAACAGAAGCGGCTTTAAGATGATACTTACAAAATATGATAAAAAGACGAACCAAAAAAGTAAGACTTTGAAAGTGAAAAAAATTAGTGCGAATGTCGCTTACGACTCCGTGGAATACTGCAAAAATGAAAATTAACTTGTTTTTATGTAGAAAAACCACCAAAATACTTACCTACTTACGAGGTGTAAGTACCTGGGGGAAATAAATGATAAATATCTTTATTTTTCAATTTAGTTACATTACAATGCACTTATGAACGTCAAAAAAAAGCTACTACCGGTTCTAACCCTACACCACAGCCCGAGATGATTATTACCGGCAAGAAACTCAACGGGACTTATTTTTTCAAAACAAATTACAAAACTAGTAAAAATATTAACAATATGTGCCAATGTGTGTACCAATTACTCATACCTTAAGACTCGCAATCTCCTTTCCCTTGCAGCGCATATTCTTGGAAAAATAGTAGCGAGTGCCGACAGCCATTTTGTATGAGACTAGGGTGGTTTAAAATATTATGCACCGTAAGGAAACGTATTTTTTACGCTGCAAAGGCTTATTCAGATAAGAAGTTTAGCTGCCTTTGTTTAGTAAACATGGAAGGGTGGAATTAAAAAAGTTGCAAGATGTTGGGGTGGAAGAATTCGTTGGAAGACTCTATATGATTTATTTATTCATAGAACAACAATTATTTAATTTAAATTAATATTGAACTATTATATGTTATATTTTTCATTAAGTAAATGTTTTTACTTATTTATGTTATTATATTTATTTATAATATATTATATTTTATTATTTTATTTTATTTAATAATAGTATTTTATTTTATTTCTATATTTTATATTTTATACTTTACTGTTTTATTTCTATTTTTAATCAATTGATTCTTGTTTTTATAGAGCTGGTTTTAAATGTGATTTGTGATCGCAAATTACCGAGCGAAAGAAATAGTAAACAAAAGAGAAACATGAAAAATGAAATAAACTGAAGTTAGATTGATAAAAATAATTTTAATTATTGAAAGGCTAAAATTAAAAACACGTTATTAAAAAAGCGTATTATAGAGTAAATGATTATTTAAGTAACAAAGACGTTTAGTTGGACAGCTTACCTTGAATTAAATTTAAAACATGACAGCTAAATTACATAAGGATTAACATTAAAATAAAAAATAAGAATTACTTATAAGCATTAAAAATAATTCTTGAGAATCCAGTTTGAATAAACTACATTTGATTTGATATGTAAATATAACAAAAATAGCACTTGACTTCACATTGCTAATAAAGTCAATACTTATAACTGCAAAGTAAAATAAATACTTCGGTATTACAATTGAATTATGAATGTAAGCTTGTGACTATTTCAAAACAGAAATCAAAACATTTATTATAAAGATATACCTATATATTTTTTTGTTTTTAGACAGTATTTTGGCCAGCGTTCGGCGCCGGGGTTCTCTCACCATGATCTGATTTTTTTAAGCTACCACATCCGACCTCCTAAAATGCAACCCACCATTGTGAAACTCCGTAGCTTCGCAAAATTAAATATCGAAGCGTTACGACGTGACGCACAGGTCCAGGACTGGTCTGCTATCTTAGCGTCTTCCTCGGTGAATGAGGCGGCAGCGGCATTAAACGAGGTAGTTTTAAAGCTATATGATACGCATGCGCCTATTCGTAGTGTCAAGTTGAAGCGACCACCTGCGCCGTGGATAACTAGAGCTGTTCGGATGGCAATGACTAGGCGTGATCGAGCGTTCCGTAGATTCAAACGCGACCGTTGTGAAGAGAACTGGGCGTTATTCAAAGTAGCCAGAAACAGGTGCAACCAAATGGTGAGGGCAGCTAAGCGCAAATTTGTTTATGAGAACATTGTTTCCTCCTCTGCGGCGGAAACATGGAAATTTTTAAAAACGTTGGGCATTGGGAAACCAATGAACAAGGTCAACTCTTCTTCTCTTTCTTCCTTCTCCATGGACGATCTCAACTCTCATTTTGCCAAATCTTCCAGTTTAGATCCCCTCGTAAAAGACCAATGTATATCCCGTATCAATGCTCTGCCCAGCTACTCTAAAACAACTTTCACTTTCACCCCTGCCACTGTTGATGAGATAAGTAAGGTTATATTATCCATTAAGTCTAATGCAGTTGGTCTTGACAATATAAGCCGAATAATGACTGTTACTATTTTAGAAAGCATTGTACCTGTTATCGCTTATATTGTCAACCTATCGTTGTCCTCTGGCTGCTTCCCAACGTTGTGGAGAAGTGCGTATGTAATTCCCTTACCAAAGACGGCTAATCCCAGTGCGATGAAAGATTTCCGCCCTATTTCTATACTACCTTTTTTGTCCAAAGTTTTAGAAGCCATAGTTCATAAGAGATTGTCTGCTCACATATTCAATAACCAGCTTCTTTCACCTTTCCAGTCCGGCTTTCGTGCTGGCCACAGCACGACTACTGCCTTGCTGAAAGTTATTGAGGATGTGAGGTTAGGCATGGAGTCGTCTCAATTAACCGTGCTGGTTTTGATTGACTTCTCTAATGCGTTTAATGCGGTCAATCATGATTTGCTTCTTGCCACATTAAAGCACCTAAACATTTCATCAACAGCGGCAGAGTGGTTCTCCTCTTATCTTCGGGATCGTCGTCAGGCTGTCCGTGTAGACAATGGTATCTCCGACTGGTGCGAACTAACTTCTGGCGTTCCTCAGGGCGGCATTCTGTCTCCACTTCTTTTTTCCGTTTTTATTAACCATATCACTCCTTATATTAAATGTTCTCACCATCTATACGCCGATGACCTGCAAATTTATACACAAGCTGACTTAGGCGGGTTGGAGCTGGCTGTGGGTAGACTTAATTCTGACTTGGCTAAAATCTCTGCCTGGTCCCGTAACTTCGGCATTAACGTCAATCCGAACAAGTGTCAAGCAATCATACTTGGAAGTTCTCGACTGCTATCCTTAGTGAACATACCACGCCTGACGCCGTTAATGTATGAGGATATCATGGTCCCTTTCGCTCCGGAAGTGCGTAATCTAGGTCTAATAATCGACAGTGGTCTAACCTGGGTCCCTCAGGTGTCTGACATATGTCGTAGGGTCACCAACATGCTACGTTCTTTCTACCGGCTTAAGCACTTCCTCCCGATCAGCACGAAAACTCTCCTTATTCAATCGTTGGTATTTCCTGTTATAGATTATGGCGACGTGTGCTATTCAAATATTAACCAGGAATTGCTAAATAAGTTAGATCGACTGCTAAATAACTGCATCCGATTTATTTACGGGCTCCGTAAATTTGATCACGTGTCGGCTTTTCGCCGTAAATTAAATTGGCTCCCGATCCGTGAGCGCAGGGACTCCAGAATTCTTTGCTCTCTTTATACCATCCTCTTTGATTCAGCTGCACCAGATTATCTTAAAGCCAAATTTCAATTAGTTACGCCGCGTCCGGGTTGCGAGCTTCGTACCTCGCGGAGTCTTCAACTCACCTTTCCCCTATACCGCACCGGTTTCATGACGAACTCATTCGCTCTTCAGGCAATTCGTCTTTGGAATGATCTCCCTCTATCAATAAGACAAGCACAGAGCAAATTTTCCTTCAAACGTAAGTTACGAAAACACCTTTCTAATTTAGTTCTACGTTCATAATCTGTATAACGGTTATGCATGGGTACAACAATATGTATTTTATTATGTGAATATAATATGTATGTACATGTGTATATGTATTTGTGTATGTATATTAATAATTAGCTGTATTTATTCCAGAATGTGACATTTTATCTCTCTGTTTTACTCTTCCGCACCAATTTTGTAAGTTTCTGTTTGACCCAATGGTTGACTGGTAGAGAATGCCTTAAGGCATTAAGTCCGCCATTTGTACTTTCTTGTATTGTGCAATAAAGGTTAAATAAATAAATAAATAAATAAATATTTTTTAAACCGAAAGCCAGTCTATATCACATTAAAGGATGACGAGCACTAGAACGGGACGGGACGGGAAACTTTCAATTTCTATAGAAAGCGTCACGTGACATCCGAGGGCTGAGAGCTATTTATTTATTTATTTAATCTTTATTGCACAAAAGAAAATACTTATAGTACAAAAGGCGAACTTAATGCCATAAGGCATTCTCTACCAGCTAACCTTAAGACAAAACAGAAAAACTGTAGGCGGTGCATTTAACAAAGTAGACTAACAAACAAAAACAAAGCAAATCTATCATAAATCAACCAACTTACGCATAAAAAATAATATAAAATACAAATACCCATATAATAATATACATACCTAAATAAATATTATATATTAAAATATATATATATATATACATAAATATATATATATATATTTATATATATATTTATGTATATATATATATATATATACAAATCCGATAAAACTTGTGGAAACTTTATAACTTAATATGTTTTTTTATCACCGCCAGCAAAGTAATCGCGCACAGATCTTTTAAAGGCCAATTTGCTTGACAATTTCCTGATCTCCGGAGAAAGGCTATTCCAGAGGCGAGTTACTTGGATGGTAAATGAATTGGACATGAAACCTGTTCGATGAAGTGGGATGGAAAGGGATAGATTGCCCGAAGAGCGAAATTGACGTTCGAGGGATGCACCAAAAAAGCGAAAAAAGTGTTTGAGATATTCAGGGGACTGAGAATCATTTAAAATAGAGTAAAGGGTACAAAGCATACGAATGTTTCGACGCTGACGTATGGGAAGCCAACCAAGCTGCCTACGAAATTCCGACACGTGATCGTATTTCCGGAGGCAGAAAATAAATCGGATGCAATTATTAAGGAGACGATCCAACTTATCGAGCAGCTCACCGTTTAAATCTGGATAGCACACGTCACCATAGTCGATTATGGGCAATATCAGCGTGTTAACCAAAAGCACCTTGGTCTTAACTGGCAGAAAGTGCCTGAGCTTATTGAGTGAGTGAAGGGAGCCTGTAACTTTCCGACTGACTTCCGCTATCTGAGGTCTCCAGCTCAGTGTGCAGTCCAAATGCACGCCTAGGTCTTTAACACTCGGGCTAAAAGGGATAGGAGTACCGTTAAACTGCACTGGACTAATCGCATCACCTATCACGTGATTCTTTCTATAGAAATTGACATATTTTCCCGTCCCGACCCGTCCCGTCCCGTATCGTGCTAGTGTGAGTCATCCTTTATAAATACAAGCAACTAACGCTATAAAAATCCTTCTCCCCATAAAGAGACATAAAACAAGCTGATACATCGCCACTGCTTCCTTAACCAATATTTTTCCTGAATCGCTACGCGGCCTACGCCGTAGCCCCGTAGACCGTCTACGCCGTAGCGGCTGAAATATTGCCCATGTATTATTCAGAGAAATTGCCACATATTTCATCTGAGGGAAATAACTCAGAGATATGTGGCGCGGCGAGAGGAAAGGCGAAATTTGTGTCTTGTCTGGTGGATGTCTCGGGTGGGTGAAAGTTTATATCGCAATTAACTTTTAGTATGTATTTTCCACATTTTTTTAAAGTTATTATTTTTAAGCAGAGAAATTTAAAGTGGAAAAATTCATTCAAATTTTTACACTTTCTAAGATTTTTTTAACGGATGTTGTTAGAGTCGTGTGTCGTGCCGATAACATTTAGTAAAAGACTCCTAACTTTTCTATATACCCCTGCGTTTATAGTGACCTTCCGCCTGATACGTGAACATTTCTAGCAATATCGCCGTTGACACTTCGCTGATTTATCAGTCAAGCCGAGACCATCCGGGCTAGCACATGATGCGCGCGGGACGACAAAAGCCGTGACATAGAGTTTTCTCGATCTTTCCCGCGAATCCGTAGCATAAGATGCGCGCGGGAGACCGGTGACGCGCGAGCATATGTCAAAGCGACACAATTTTGTCGCCTGACAGTTCCACGCGGGATACTTGCTCAAGTCGTAGCACAAGTGCACTTTAAGAGACAAAATACCTCGCAATGAAACGTCAAAATACGAGAAATTGTCTTCGAGCCGGGTTGGTGGCGACAAGCATATTTCTTAGATGTTTAGTCTAATTTACTCCAATTTAAACGTTTATCAAGACTATTCAACAAGTTCAAAATAAATGATAATAAGGCTGGGCTTTTATTACACAGTATTTTTAGGTCTTCATTATAAGACAAGCTAAATGTATCTGCTTACGAAGTTGGGAATTTAATGAATGACTTTTTTCCCTATGTCTAATATTACACGATCACAATTAATAACCCAAGCAAAGGCAGCGCATGGCATCCACGTTGACACCCTCCGGTACCTATGATTTTTAGCAATTGTAAACCAAGGCATGAACGCACGCATACCTAACGAGATACTTATTTGAATAAGGTCCTAGGGTACTTATATGTAAATATACGTGGATCACTACCTAGTTAATCGATAATAGGTAGGTACCAATTCAGGCGTTTTAATACCTACACGTAAGTAACGAGAAACTACCATTCAATTTCAATATTTAATTTCCAGGCTCCCGATCCAATAGAAAAGCGCGTATCTTTGTAGAAGCTGAAGCAAATAGTTGTTTCATACAGCTAACCCAAGGCAAGAGGAAGATGAGCTCGATGAGCTCCATAAACGCACCCAAAATTTTTTATTGATACTACTAGCATGCACGCATATTTGCATATTTTACCGAACGCCAAGATTATAATATAATAAAACAATGCATTACATAAAAATAAATTCTTTATTTTTGCCTATTATGTACATTTACAAAACTTGAAACAATATTTTCCACAAAACTCGTTCAAACTCCTTTATACTATTTTTTTTACAATTTTTAAAGCACGAATCAAATCATTTATTAAATGTAATAAATGTTTTGATTCATGTTTATTTTTTTTTAAGTTGTCGCACTACTATATATAAATACTCCATGATACTGTGAAATTTTGAGACTGCAGATGTAGTGTAGGTGGGCTTGGGGCTTACAAGCTATAACGTACCTATATGCTGGCGTGGTCAGCTTGCCATGCCCTACGTCTCCACTTTACCCGTAGCCGTAAGGTCGTTCTATCTTGTTTTGGGTTTACCTCTTCTGCTTCTTTTACCGGAGATGGAAAGTTGCAGTAGGCACTTTTCCAGTGTAGTTAGGTGGTCTCCTTCATACGAGGCAATACTATCGTAGAGCCTACTCTCCTGAGTTTTGTCGGCCATGTCCCGCACGTCCAGACTGCCGCGCCGCACAGGAAGCTCATCCCATGTCCATTTCGGCTTATTTATATCGGCCTTAGAATACTTTTATATACTTATTATCTCAGACCTTTTAGTTTGCCTGGCATTCTTTAGTGTGGGCGGAACAATTTATAAAACATATTATATTATCAATTTATATACTTTGAAATATTTTAATATAATATTGGAAAGAAAGAAAGAAATAAAGAAAGAAAATGTATTTATTCGTGGCTTAATACACAACACAGAGTAGCAAAACGAAATATAAATATTATAATATCTATTTTCAGTCCTCCGGCCGGTAAGCGCCACTTAACGCAAAACTAAATTGCCGCCTGCCGGCTCCGTCGGACAGAAAAATAGTATACAAACCTCGGCCGTTAGATGGGAAAGCCTCGGATCACACGTTAGTCGTCCTCGGCTTCGCCTCGGCCGACAATTACATGGGCTCCGATACATTTCCCACTAAAACGGTCTTGGTATGTAATCTACTATTAAGATAAAATGTCGCTGAGTATGATCTGACATAGTTTTAAGTACTTATTTTTGTTTGGTGAGCTGTTCTCATCGAATCGAATTACCTCTGAATGATACAAAATGTTACATACATTCATGAACATAATTCATTAATAATTTACCCATGCACTTTTAAGGATGACTGACACTAGCACGGGACGGGACGGGACGGGAAAATCTGTCAATTTCTATAGAAAGAATCACGTGATAGCTCGGAGCCCTCGGATGTCACGTGACGCTTTCTATGGAAATTGACAGATTTTTCCCGTCCCGCCCCGTCCCGTCGCGTCACGTTCTAGTGTGAGTCATCCTTTAAATGCCACTGTACACGAGTAAGACGTTCTAAAATTTAAAAAAGTTACACTAGGTTCTGTAAAGTTCAAATACGACTCCATTCGCAAACCCCCTGACACGTCGGTAAAGGCGCTTACAGACTGACGCAGACACGCGGATTTATTCCTCCAAGCACGTCTAGCGTTTGACAGTGACAGCTCAACGTGTAAGCTCAAAGTGCAAAGTGAGTGGGAAATTGTTTAGTGATAGAAATAGTACATTCAATCAATCTCTCTTCCGGCCGAGGCTTGTTTAGTGCTTTTCACCAACATTATACCAACAAAATAACTACTAGGTAAATAGTTAATAAGGAAAAATAGTTTAATTTGCCACCTTTTTATTTTTTGCCATTTGAATGAGCTATTCAAGCACCATGTTTAACCAACATAAATATACATAAAACCATAGAATTTGTTTTTAAAGTCGCAAGTATCTAGTGTTCGTTGGCTGTATGTCATTTTTCCTTTGTCAGTTTAGTGCTAGTACGCAAATTTAAAAAGTTAGAACGGCGGACAATAATGTTTCGTTCATACTTACCTACGCCATACATGACTTCACTGCCTTAGGCCAAGAAGTGGAGAAGTGGTGTTATAATTTATTCTTAAATACAGAGTAGTTATGTCTATATAAATTTGAATCAATCAAAATATAAACCACATTATGAATGACATAGTTAACTGATTACTATTATTTATTATGACGCAGCCAGGATCATATCCGCTGCGGTTTGGTGACGGAGATAATTCGCGGACGCGCGCTGATTGCCTGTGGTGAGGCAGCGGCATGCCTACCACGAACATCGAAAATTGGCATTTATGGAAAAACCTCTTTGTCAGTCTAAAATGCAAGTGGGATTGTCGTTTGTTACTCAAGATGGCGATGGCGTCCCTGGAACATTTTTTTTGTGTTTTGTTTGCAAAATGTTGTTTAGTGTGTAATATTGATAGCTAATTGTGCAGTAAACTTACGAAGCAGTATACAGCTAATTAAGAATTAATCCTGAAATGAGTTTAGTCCCTCCTTTAGTCATCAAGCGGCAATCCTAGGATCTTGGCGCCCTGAGAAACTATATTTTAAGTTGTATAGCTATATACTTAACATATAGCGAGGCAAATCACCGAACAACGTCGTCCCAGTGGATACTTATCTATTTATATAATATACTGAAATATTGATTATACGTGACACTGGCAAAATTGTCCACTCATGGACGGAAGCCATTATTTAAAAGAAAAAGAAGATAATGCAAGTGTTCGATTTTCGTGGTACCAGCCCGGGTTACTTAAAACCAGGGACCGGAACCGGTTACCATAACCCGGGTTTTTCATAAGGTTATTTTAAAGGTTGTTTTCAAAACACCTCCAATTCGGTTAACTCATGATACGGAAACCTTAATCATTCGGAAACCTTATCGGTCCAGTTAACCCCAATTAACCTCTAACCAGTAACTAACCCCAATGAATTCTGTTAGTGTTTTATTCTGTTTTGAACAGTTCAAACGAAAGTAATCTTTATACGCCCAGGAATTAGACTTAATATTGAATGACCATGGCTAGGAGTTAGGACGTTGTCGCTCGCTGTGGAACCAGGTTTGTTTTGCTCTTAGTGTGGCATCGTTTCTTTATTTCCTTACTATAACCTAACATTTTAGGCCTAACATTTTTATTATCATACATAGAAATGAAAGCGGCGTGAGCGTTTGTTTCTACTATGCTCAAGTTTATTTATTTTTCTTGTAGTTAATCAGTCAAATATAGGTAGAGTCATAAATAATCATCATACATGGGTAACTTAGCGCAATTATTCTGATATTATTTAAAAACAAAACATAACTATTAGTCTCAGATTACGAAGCGATAAAATTCAGCAAATAGTGCTATTTTGTGAGTACATCTTGTGACGGCTGTCGGTAAAGTTAAAACTTTTTAAAATCTCGACATTGTTATCCTTTGTAAAACCAACAGCTAATTACCTGCACGAAATAGTACCATAAAGAACAAGAGATATTTTATTAATAACAACAGTATTCCTTTGGCAATAAAGTTCAAATTGTTATAGCATGCACTCAACGTATAACCTTTTGAAATTAAGAACCGAGGCGTGGTCAACCAGGTGTCTGTTTATTTTTCATAATTAAAAGTTGATTTGATTATTGTAGCTTGTGTTAAATTTTGCAACTTACGTAGGTAGATATTAAAAAAAGTGGGAACAGATTTCTTATCGATTTGAGGATATTGTGCAAGCTTCAGTCGCTACGCTACCAAGTACCGGCAACGTTAGCTACACTGTATTCTATTCCCGATATTTCTTACAATCGACAACTGGCCTACTTTTTGGATTTTTAATGCATTTGGATTCTTGAATTTTTAATCCATGCTTAGTTCATACACTACTCAACTACAGCAAAAATAATATAATAAATACCACCCTCTAACTAAGACTTGCAAAACACGCTACCGGAGGCCTATTGCATAATCAGTTGTAGCTTGTAATATTAGCGGAAGTCTCTTTTCAATCCCTTTTATTAGAAAGAGAGTTCCGCTAATATTTTAAGTTACAAAATAAATTATACAATTGTCCCCAGGTGGTCAGATCATATTTCATTTCTAAAAGGTTTTATGTGAAATGCGTCCTATTCCAATTTGACCCTTATTCTTAAGACAATAAATTTGTAATTTATATTACAGGTTTTTGTATTACTGCATTTCATTTTCTGCAGGTAATTAGCGATTGGGTTTAACAAAAGACACTACAATGCTATTCATAGCAGATAAGTTTCAAGTGGAAATCGTGATTTCAAACTGTTTACATTATAAAACGGTGAATAGTTTTTGTCTTTCCTTAATTTCTCATATATGCGTCAAGAGTGATAATGCGACAATAAAAGTCTTGTTTATTACCAATCTTAATACGATTTTGCCGGCATTTACTTTCTTTTCTTACCTGGGTGCGTAGCCAAGATGCCAACCGCTCACACTCACTCGCTAATGAAATGCAACTGTCATTGTCACGCTAATAAGAAAGAGAGATAGAGAGAGGTAGCTACGATACATTATTAAGCGTGAGCGATTGGCATCTTGGCTACGCACGCTGACGTCTGACGTGTTTTCACTTGAGACCGCTATTTGCTACCATTGGCAAAACAAAAGTATGTATTTGAGTTAATTGTAAGCAAGTGCAGCAAGCGGTGCTCCAAATGATTATGACATACTTTGATATTGGATACTTATTATTATTTTATTTTTTCGTATCTCGTATTATCGTAGTAATGAGCAAAATTTGTATAATCGTACGAGTTTGAGATTAGGGCTCCCGATTACAAGAGTACACGCTGACACGTGGCTCCGTGTACACGAGTCGTGTCTTAATTACACGTGGCCTAATGGCATGTTCCAAACAGAGCAGAAAACCGGTATCGTGTGTGACAAGACGCTTCTGTAAAGTGTTTAAATTAATTTGAAAATGTACCGACAATAAATGAGTAATTAAACATCTATAATTTATTTTATTACATTACAATATCGCATCTCGAGATACTCTGGGTATAACTTTTTTAAGTAGGTATATTCACGGAAATACTACTAAAATTACAGTCTTTCTCCGGGACCACGGGGGCAATGTCGCCCTTGAAACGTCGGAGGTTTGTTTTCAAAGTTTATACACGATTAAGCCCCGTTTTCGTAAATTTATAATACTAAAATTATAATAACAATATCTAATTATATACAAAATCTAACAATGAACAAGAGTTTTCTACTGATTTTATTTCCTTTAAGAACTCTCATATGTAACAGGAAGAATAATTATAATATAATTTGATGGCCATAAAGTTAGAATTTTTTTTTAATCTATTGCATAGCTTCTATCGCGGGCCTTGAGCGCGGGGACTGAATCCAGAAATTCCGTAACGAAAAAAAACCTGACGCTCCCCACTCCGACCTCCGACGGACCGAAACCGACTTAATTCACTTTGTTACAAAGTTCTTTATCGGGGAAAGGATATATCTCCAAACGAATGTCGCTAAGTGTCATATTCTATACAAAATATTGAGGACAGTAGCTTTTATTACCAGAGATACGGCGATGTCAAACGTCAAAATAAACACTATTATTTTAGTCCCGCCAAAATCAAATATGTTAGTCGCAAACTTATGTTTCTTATTTCAGTTATCATAAACCTATAGTTTCAATGATAAATATTCCTGAATAACCAACAGCTACTGTAAGATAATAAAACCCACATGTATTGTAAAATAATGTTGACAACTTTTCTATCAAAAACATTGAATTTGAAAATGAATAATGATCCACAAGAGTCTACAACAAAATATGGGACCACCATTGACGCGGTATTTTCTAGGTATTTAGAGGATATTAAGTCGCAAACTTATGTTTCTTATTTCAGTTATCATAAACCTATAGTTTTAATGATAAATATTCCTGAATAACCAACAGCTACTGTAAGATAATAAAACCCACATGTATTGTAAAATAATAAAAACATTTTAAACAATATTAACTTTTTATTTATTAAATAATAGAAAAATTTGTTTTCTTATCGGTCACCACGCTCAAAAAGTGTAACTTGAATTAATATCAAAGAAAAAGAAATACTGCATGAATAAAATAAATAAATAATTATAATTGCATAAGTTGATACAAAATGATATGCAATAGCTTTACCGCGGCAGTCCCCGAGTGCCACACGTATTTTTTGAAATAGTTTTAATGTCTGATGTGTCGGTATTTAGATCGTATTTATATCGTTTTTCCCTTCCTTTCATTTTAAACAATTCTATATTATGTTTTACGAATATACACATAACAAATACATATAAGGATGGCAAGGGTAGTATACTTTTTAAAATAATGGCTTGCAACTATCTAGGTAATATGCTCCACACAAAGATCTTACTCGTAAACACTTTCTTTGGGCTAAGAAAACCTTATCAGCATCTGATGAGTTGCCCCATATTATTATTCCGTAACAGATTTGCGACGATACATAACCGTTATAGGCTGCCGTTGCTGCCGCCTCAGAGACGGTTGCTCGCAGACGATACAAAATATAATTAAATCGATGTAGCTTATTACAAAGGGTATTAATATGGGCTTTCCAATTACAAAACTTATCATTCTTAATTCCTAGAAAAACTGCGCTTTCCGTTTCATTAAGTTGTACTTACGCCATTAAAATCGGCAGATAATCTAATTGGTTTTGCTATTATAAGTTTGAAATTAAACCAGTTGTGTTTTGGTTAAGTTAACTTTGAGATTATTATTTTCTAACCAATTTGTTACATTTGTTAATGTAGGTACATGTAATAATATTTCTTAGAGAACCATCTGTATTTTCTTTAATTACTATGGTTGTGTCATCTGCAAATAGTATAGTGTCATTTTGTGTGGCGCCAGGTAAATCGGTGATGTAAAGTAAAAACAAATACGGCCCTAGTATACTACCCGATGGCACGCCGCATGTGTTAATGATGAACGGCGAATTATACGTTTTGTTAAGGTTTTTAACTATTTTTGTAACTTCTACACATTGTCGCTGCCCATTGAGATAGCTTTTTAGCCAACAGTACGCTTGCCCTCTTATACCGTATTTAACTATTTATATTACTTTAATAGCAATGTTTCATGGCACCCTAGATCCATAAAGCCATCCAGGATCTAGATTTCTGCTCATTCTATGCATTCGTGTACATACACACAGAAAACATAGAAAAGCGGAAGTGTTTACCGTGACACCAATTAGTAGGTATAGGTATCGGGATACAAAGTATCAACTCAAAATATGTGTAATAATAATTTGACTGGATTACGTAAATTGTAAGAATATTAATGTAAAATACCAGACCAAGATAATATAACGCATCGCGGCTTAGACATTGCCGAGATTCATTGTTTATGTGGAACCGATAAGGGCAATAACAATAAGCCTGCACTCGGTCGGTATTCATCTTTGTGCACTTAAATGTCATTGTCTCATGAGAGTAATTAGTAAAAACAATGCAAGTAAAGTTTTTGAAGCAGGAATTTCTAGAGCTGCTTTCAATATTATCATTTTAAATTGCCATAATTTTTATAACGATACCCTTACCAACAACTCATACCTATCCGTAGTCTGCACGTGCAAGGCCATTTTTTTGTTTTATAAACGAGCCTTTGTTAATATGAGCACGTCGGCTCCAAAAGCTAATCCTAATAATTACCTACCTACTAGATGTGGAAACTTAAGTGGCGAGTTGGCTATATGTTCAAAGTTTAGTGACACCTCTCTACCCCCAGCCCTCATACTGGTGTTGCTCTCGAGCTCTCTTAGATGTCGCTTTTTGTGGGGGCCCATCTTATGTGGGCGAGTCACCGTTTGCCGTAAATTAAATTTATTACCATTTTGTTAGGCAGACGTCTGATTTTATTCTCTATAATACAGTATTTAGTCAACCACCTTCACCTAATAGACCAGTATATTTTAGTTTCCATTAAATCTCAATAGTCTATACACCCTGGCGGTGCTGCCTCTGCATCCCATAACTCCGGCAGGTGCATCATTCGCTCGGTGTACCCCTTACATTTCATTAAATTGTCGAAAGGGTCTCAGCGTGTTGGCTTCGGCTCCGCGTACGCCTCCCAAAGGTCCGGAACACAATTGTTCCGTGATGGGAAGACCTACCTATTATGAAGATTTAAGACAAAAGTGTGATATTATTTTTTACTATCGTTGTAGAATTGTTTTTGCTGAATATTTTGTATTTTGATTGTTGTTCACATTGATCATAATATCGAGGGTTGCCTGGTGAAACCCAATAAGTATGAAAAACCTAGTTTCGAGAAAAATGAAGTTAAAGATTTATGGTCATCAAACACTAATTTGGTAAGTAAATTCGTAGTTTTATAAGTTCTCCGTGTAAAGTAATTTTATCTACTTTAAGTTAATTTGTGTTTTAGCTATATAACTAATTTAGTTTTCCTGTAAGAAAACGTTTTTTACCAAGGGGTGTCGACTTATTGGGTTTTCGCAAAAATTAAAAAGCTGTTAATGTTACTTATAGGTTTTATTAACTACTTATAAAAAAGTTAATCTACCCTAGTCATCCGTATAGGTGTTTTATACGGAATGATTTTTGGGTCATGGAGCAACAGTTAACAGAGTACTGGGGAGGGCCACACTGAGCAACTTTCACAACTCTATGTGGACAACCACGAATTCGAAAAAAAAAGGTCTCCTAATGAAGAGCTAATTGATATTTAGTTACTCCTAAGTATCAGTTGATCGACATTTAACAATCAAAGATTTCTTTTTCACGATTTCATGGTTGTCGTAGTGAAAGTTGGGTAGCGTGTTCTTCCCCGATACCTACCCTGTTCACTCCATGACCCAAAAATCACCCAGTATGTACGTAATCTTCAAAATACTTACAAAAGTCTGCCTTACTATTATCATCGATGACAATATTGTGCATTTGGGCGGCAATATTAATTTACGATTCATCAAGATTGAAGGACTCATTGTCTGAAAATGAATAAATTAAAGAATGTGTACCAAAAACGCAATAACTTAAAATCATATAAGTACGGGCAGTCACGGGATTATAAACTCGGGTAAGTACACATAAAGGCATACATGTAACTACATAATTATAATGATTGATCTTATAACACCATAGGGGAAAGTGGGTAGGCTTCGTACACTTTTTACTCTGGGCCTTGTAAAAGAAAAACTAACAGTTATTTAAAAATTAAATTAATGCCATTGCATGGTCCAGTTATCTGTTTATAATAACAGTGCCTTTCTGATTTGATCCAAAACAATTTGGCCAATATAACGATTTTCCTAAAAAGTGGGAATTGTACGAATTTATCCCACACGTAAGGAGGCATTCGTTTCTACCTGGGATTCGTCATTTTATGAGTTCTTTTACCTGTTATAATCAATGTTTAGGCATATCTAACCCATAATAACTGTATTTTGATTATATTCTTGATTTTAGTTCCATGGGGTGCATTTGTACAGTAAAAAATCACATACAATCGGAGTTTACGAAAGCACCCCAATAGACTCAAACGCGAAAAAATTCAAATAAACAAATATACGTCAAATAAATCCCAAAACTATTGTTTACATAAGAACCTGAAGCGTGTATTTACAAACAAGGTTGAAATACACGCAAACACAGAGCAAATTCTCCTTCAAGTGCAAGGTACGTAAACACCTCTCTAAATTGCTCATTTGATAGATGTTCCGCATACTTATACTTGGGTACATTACTTATTTATGTATGTACCTATATGTAGGCATAGTTTTATATTTATATGTGTATGTTTATACAATTATTAAAGCAATGTATTATTATTGATATTATTATGTGTTTCCTATCTCTTCTCGATGTTTACGATCCTGCACCAAATACAAGTTTCTGTTTTATCCAATGGTTGACTGGTAGAGAATGCCCCAAGGCATTACGTCCACCATTTGTAATTTTTTTGTAATTGGGCAATAAAGCTTAAATTAATAAATAAGTATTTTTTCAATTCCATTAATACTTATTAAAGACAGATGCATTCAAACAAGACAAAAAAATACTTTAGAGTTGCCTCATCCAGTTGGAATGCAAAAAAATAATTAATATTATTTAATAATTTAACTAGAAACGTATTAATTTAAAGTACTTTTTGTTATTTCGTACCGTAAGCATCACTCAAAGTCGCGTAGTTTGATTAATAGATTGTGCTAAAACCCGATAAGTTCGCTCTTAAACGAAACAACAACAATTATCTACATATTAACGGTTACAATCTTACAATAGCTTACATTTATTGTTGGGTATTTAAGGACAGTACTATAAACGCGATGTTTAACTATCGTTCAGGCGATTATGTCATTTGTTTGTTTTATTATTTTGTACCGTAAGCATCACTCAAAGTCGCGTAGTTTGATTAATAGATAGTGCTAAAACCCGATAAGTTCGCTCTAAACGAAACAACAACAATTATCGACATATTGACGGTTACAATCTTACAATAGCTTAGATTTATTGTTAGGTATTTAAGGACAGTAGGTACTATAAACGCGACGTATACCTACCTATCGTTCAGGCGATTAAGTCATAACATAATTAAGTACCAATCTTATTTTATACGACAATTCGAAATGTATTTCTAGGTTAGAAAATAAGATTTTACCTGTTTCTAGCATAGCTGCTGCACTAATTTTCTGCCTCGGTCACCCATCACAAAACTTTTAACACATACACAGCCATCATTAACACAATACCTCACAACTTTTAACAGCTATTTCCAATTAAATTTGCAACGACGCAGCGGCGGAGCGCTTGCGATCCTGCCGCTACTTGTTGAGGCAGCGCATGACCTTGCGGTCGTCAAACATATTTATTGGGTTCTTCCCCGGATTTTTTTTAAAGAAATTTGTTAAAGGCCTGTGCGAGAATTCGATAACTAGACTTAACATAATATTTCATCAAAAAAATGTTTTAGATAAGTACTATACATTTGTTTATTGGGTTTTACTTTGAAGTAGTTTGTACATTTAACAAATAATATCGTAAAAGTAAAACCCGATAAATGGTTTTAACGTATTTTAATTCTTACTTAAATCCTTTTTAGGTTCGAATCGTACTGAGGTAATACCCGATAAGTAATAGTATCTGGTTTTACGATGTGTGTTTAGTTTAATTTAGTATAAATATCTCTGCACTAAATACCTATAAATGTGTGTTGTGTGGTTCTTGCACTAAGTAATAATAAAAACTGAAGCCTTAAATGCACTTGTAGTATTTAGTTCTAAATTAAAACTTGAAATCAAGTACTTATCGGGTTATCAACTCGGCATATTTCCGTAATACATGTCAAATCTGCTTATCCGATATTACCATTAGATTAAGCGATACCGAATCCATCTCAAACTGTTTTTACTTTAAAATCTCACTTTTTGTCACTTATTGGGTTTCACCAGGCAACCCTCGATATGTACTACGAGTATGTCTAATTTTTTGTTTGTATCCCTACTTTTTATTTTAATTATCATGCACTGTTACTTTACACGCCAAGGGGCCTTACCATGACGTCTTAACGTGATTCAGTTTAGGGCCTAAACTGAGTCGCTGCCATACAACTCAATACAGGTTCCTTACCTGAACCTGAACCTTAACTGAATTGCGTTAAAGGGCATTTTCAGAAAAAAGTGCATCCTTTTAATGAAAATGGGTCCTCAATTATCCATAAAAAAAAATTTTTGTCAGGTTTGTAACGGCCGATACGAAATGTATGAAAAAAATGCGTTACAAAGCTGACAAAAAAAACGGGACACTATTTTTCTTGTTTCCAATAGTACTCGTGATTCTGGTTACAAAAAACCCAAAACTTCCTATATTCAAAAAGAAATGAAAATGGTACCCTATTTTTGAAAATGCCCTAAAACGTTATGGTAACGGATAAGGATGAGTTAGGTCCGCGTGTATTTAAGATCTGTTTCTACGAGTACCACGGATACTCGGATCTAAATTACACGCGAGCCCGACTTGTAAACTTGGCTACCTAAGTTGTTTAATTATCATTGCACGTGCGGTATTAGACGATTTATTCCTATTCGTTCCTACTACAATGGTTTTGAATGTTTTGATTAAATAACTTAACAAAATATCACCTACCGACGTTAGTCGTAAGACTCGTAAGAGATATTCACTAAATTCGTTGAACAAGTTAAATCCGTCAAAATAAACACTACGAATAACTTTAAATCACAACATGCAAGCAAACGTAATGATGTTGCAGTTTCATTAATTGCAATTTTGTTTAGTACTACACTTTTAATTTTCGAAAGCTTAAGAAATTCACGTAATTAATAGAAGTATTTTTATTTATTATAACGTGAATTGAAGTTGTAAGGTATGATGACATTTTATTTGATGAAATAAGCTAGTTCAATCTAACGGGTTGTTGTGTATTTGAAGAAAAATAAGAAATTATTAACACGTGCCGTCGCGTTGCCGTCTTCGCTTTAATTTGAAAGTGTAAGACGTAGAAACCGCTTGTTATTATTAATACAACTCTAGTGTAACGGCTTATAGTTCAAAATTGATTGAAGTGACAACTATGAAACAAACCTGGGTTATTCTACCTGTTGGACCCAAAAAACAGTGCAAGATACAAATGTCCTAAGTACGAGGTTTTTATATGTCCTTTACGACATTTCTATCGTTCACTGTTGACACGGAATTGTCTTTGCCGATGCCAGCCTCTACTGTTATTAGATATTGAATCTAATTTACTTACACGTAAAGAGTATACTCGTTTGTTATAATAAGGTTAACAGTAACCTAAAGAAAACCCCAAACAAAAACCCTATCGGGATTGGGTTTTGCAGTTAACCGGGTTATGGTTACTGTTACAGCAACATTTCGCTTACCGTTTGTATTCGGTTACTGAATGTTGCTGTTACAGTATCATTGTGTAACAGATATGATTAGGTAACCAACTCGATAGGCTTAAGCCTAAAGAGGGGTTTTCCGGTCCCTGCTTAAAACTAAATACATGTAGAAACAGAAACTTAAGAAATTACAAAATAAATATAAAAATAAACTGTTAAATATTGCGCGATAGTGACCATACGTAAGTTAAACCATAAATAAATCCTATGGTTTTAAAAATTTGCTTATAATTTTTAATAGCTTAAATAAATATTGTGGGACACTCTTACACAACCGACCTAGTCCCACGGTAAGCTCAATAAGGCTTGTAACTTATTGGTACTAGACGCCGATATATATAATAGATATAAACATATAAATATTTAAATACATAGAAAACATCCATAACTCAGGAAAAAATATATTCGTGATAAACACACAAATAAATAAAGCTTAATAGAACTAGTTGCTAAACCATTAAAATTATAGGAAAAACATATTGCTTCGGGCAATATCCTACCATGAGACTCCAAGTCACTGCTCAGAAAAAAAGTGTGTCAAGTTTTTTTCTTGTTGTATTTAAATATCATATTGCTGTTAATACCATGCCCCAATTTCACCACCGACAGGTTTGACAATTGTCAAAATTATTTTGACTGATATTACAGGCGTCTATGGGGTACGGACGCCGCTTACTATTGTGCGGACTGTATGTTATGTACTATAGCGTTCAGAATTGCATGGGCAGTTTATAAATGAATTCATTCATAAATTGCCCATGCAATTCAAAACGCGTGTGTACCTGATGCTTGACTTGTAATTAACTATAAATATATGAATATGAATTAATATGCTTGGTAGGCGCCAACATGTAATTTATAAATAAAAACATCATTATTGTCATTAAAAAAGAATTTAGTGAAGTACACTTGTCACAAGAAACACGACGTATGTCACGAAATTCCGACACGGGATCATTATCATGTCAAAAACTACCGAAAATCCTTTATAATTAGATCTCAATAAGTCTTCACCAAGAAATTATCTATTTATTGACGATATATTACGATTTTATTTAAATTATTGAAATGTTAGCAAACAAGCATACAGCCCGCACGATGGTGAGCGGTTTCCGTAACCTTTTAGGAGTTATCACACTTGTCAGCGCGGTGTACCTAATTAGGGCACATTTATTGTAAAGAGCACAATTTCATATTAATCAGTAGAAAAGTATAGTTGTCACATATATGACTGTAATACCATAAGTCTGCTAAAGGGCACTCGACTATTTTCTCTGTTTTATTAAATTTAACAAAAAAAATTACCTCGAATGATCGTCGTATCGGTTGAACTGTCATTGTTTTTGAGTGAAAGACAGAAATATGAAATAAAATGTATGCAAATGTACAAAAATATACCGTACAATTTTGTAACCCAATCCAGGCCTTTTATATCTAGGTACAATCCATCCAGGACAATGTCGACGTCAAACATCTGCGCATCACGTCAGTAAGCCGACAGACACATGCTGGAATAAAGGGAATATAAGAACGTAAGCCTTTGATGACGTGTGTATTGACGGTTGTAAGTAGCTCATTTCGGTGGACAGTCGTGTGGAAAAGTTTAACAAACGCAAGGTTTTAGTTTAAGAGTTTTTTTGTATTACTTCAGTTAGCTCATTATTATTTGCAGTTGTACGTGGTTAAGATGGGTTAAACAATTTGTTTGGTAAACAAGAAAAAATTGCCCTCTTTATTTCTAAAGGAAGTAACAAAAACTCTCGTGATGAAACTCAGTATCGTGATGTTATTACAAAGAAAGTGGAAAAAATTAAGGGATTTTTAAATGGGGCTGGTCATCCTATGAAATCATCCCTCTATACAAAAAAAAAACATCTGATATGATACTAATTACGCCTTTAAAAGATTTGGCTGCCATACCATGTTGTAACAAAAATGCTTTTATTTTATTACAGAAGACGCGACTTTGAAAACATTGTAAAAAGTCATATTTCAAGGATCTTCACGATGACTGCTCTTACTTCTTTGAAGTAAATCTTCTTGAATAATATTAGCATTAGAATAGTATTAAAAAATATAACCTAAGTCATACTAATAATATATGAGTGTAACTTTTACTCGAAATAAATTATGCAGATCGATGTGAACAATTTTCACTTTCAATTTTTTTTCGTCCCATAGACAATATCAAAACCGAAAGCTGAAGTTATCCGTGTTTTCAGTATATTCACCTCGTCGAGTAATTTTTCTTGTACATATCCTGAAAAGGTCAGCACTTTTGAAGCGGGTGTGTGCTGCACTTAGCCTAGTCGCGAAGAAACTGGTGCAAGATGATGCCCTAACTCTTTGGAAACCGGGTACAAAGTGTAGGTGTACCCATCCCACGGAGCGTCAACGTCACACTACGTTATGGTCTACAAAGGAAGTATCTATTTGAAATTATAATACCAATGCCAGTACTCACAAACCATTATAATGCTAATTAGTCATTTTTTACATTTACATATTCGGTGGGAATATTATACAGCTCTTATATCACCAGAAGAGATTAGTGTCGAGTGTCACTAGTGAGATCCTGTCGGCTTTGCATGGCATTTAAATATTTTGACATGACTGAATAAGGAACTGTTGTAGGTTGGATTTGAGTCAATAAAATGAAATTGTATGTTTATTTTCTTCGTTGTAGGTGTGTTGTATATACTTAGAGAAGTTAATGGTTCAATACTTTTTGTTTGTGGGAACCACCCGGTCTGGCGCGCGATGACGCGAGACCTGATGAAATGACCCTTTCCGTGGCAAATGGGACGCCGCTCATCTGGAATGACACTTGTTTTGTTCCACTTGTATACCCTTTTTGTTCTTTTTTTCCTCGGGGAAAATCCATTTTAAAGCGTTTCAATCAATTAATAATCGAAGTAACAGAAGACAATATTTTATGCAAATAAAAGTAAAAAAAAATAACGTAACATATTTATTTTATAAATTCAACAAATATAAATAATCCAATAAATATACATGTAATACACTGGTCTATCAATTTCTTCAGCAGTAAGAAAGAAGCTCATCGAGGGAGCAGGATTTCTCGCAGCATTCAGAAGCCACCTGCCTTTTGCCCCTGCTCCCATGTAGTACGTGAGGTGCTGGAACCATCCAAGGCCTGAAGTCTGGGTTCCACGGCTCGAGGCCATTTCTCGAAGTCTGGAAGCCGTATTGAGGGGTGCGCTTGGCCGTTTCTGAAGACAGTAAAGGGCAGAGCTTGGCTAGAGTTTCAGACAAAACTCTCCCGCAGTAATGGTGCTCCTCAGCGACAGCAGCATAGATGAGACAAGCGAGAGAAAAGCAAGAGAGAACAACCAGTATTTGGAACTTCATTATGTCTTGATAGTACGGTTTATAAAGAACTAAGTGATCAGTTAGACCAGAAGGCTTAAAGTGAGGATGTGCATGGGAATCTCTGGCTTTTATACTGAAACATTCATTAATATGCAATCGTGTTGAAGGGTCGACCTGATTGTGATTTCAGGTGAAAATGACGACTACCTACACAATCTGCGTGTTGACGTCATTGTATGAATACACACGTGTTTATCTTTAAACATTGGTGGATCGAGGGCTGACCCAATGCAGAAGGCAGTAATCCTGGACACGACTCGGATAGTCATAGGTGGTTCTTTTCTCTTCACTCCTAACTACCGGCAGCCTGGACCCTGCCCTGTATGTGCTTTTTGTTTTTATATTGATAACCATATTGTAAAGCTTTACTTAAGAATGAAAATAAATATCATACTCTCCTTAATTCTAAGTGAAAGACTATAACATAAAAAATAAGATAACAATAGTTTATGTGATTGTATATAATAAACACTTATGAAACTTATGAAACTCGGCTGCCGCCTCGAGTTTTAATGCCTAATTATTACAATTACATACACTGCTTTATATACACACATATCATGAGCTCGTCATAAAGCGTTCAAACCGCATAGGTATATTTCGACCGCCATAACGACTTTTATGAATGGACACTTTTCTAACATTCCATTTTTGACATTTATATTTTTGAAATTCATAGACAAACTAGACTTGGCTCCAATTTTCATATCGTTCGACATTCTTTGCAATTCGTCATCTCTTATATTAGAATAGAGGTCAAATCATATTTCCTTGTTCGTCAGAGATATTCAAAATTTGAAAAAATTATGTTATCGAAGTCGATAATATAAATCCTACTAATATTATAAACGCGAAAGTTTGTATGGCTGTTTGTTACTCTTTCACGTAAAAACTACTAAATGGATTTTAACGAAACTACAATAATATAGCTTATACATCAGAACGCATAGGCTACAATTTATAAACATAATATTGGGTTGACGACGTCGCGGGCAGGACCTATTTAGCTATAATATTATCACAGATAAGAAATGTGCTGTAACAAAAAAGTTTATTATTATGCGGGTATTTTGTATACCGTATTTGAACGAATTATAGAGGGCTAATGATATACAATATGTAACGAATCATAATTATGCATATCTTACTAGGCGAATGTAACACCAAATGAATTGCAAACCTACCTACAAATAAAATACAGTATCTGTTAACATCATAAATTTTTCGTTTATTTATTTTCTTCCTTAGGTTAGGATTTTTACAATACGTATATAAAAATAAAATACAAAACAACATACAAAAAAAAATATACGAAACAAATACACATTATAAAAAACCTAACCTAGAGTGCCGCCGGCAACAGGACTGGGCCCAGGCTGCCGGTGGTTAGGGCCGCAAAGAGAGGAACCTTCGGACTATGAGCGCAGTGTCCAGTATTACCGCCTTCTGCATCTGACCCTTGATCCAACCACAACTTCGCAGCGAGAGCCTCTCGAGAAGTTGGTCGAGACTCTTCGCTATAAGACCGTTCGCCGAAACAACTATCGGTGCAATGATCGCCGAATCAACCTCCCACATGGTGGTTACCTCGTGAGCCAAGTCTAGGTACTTGCTGGGTTTGTCCTTCTCGGCCTTCACGAGGTTCTCGTCATGGGGGATGGTGATGTCGACGAGCATGGCCCGACGCTGCGATCGATCTATCACGACGATATCAGGCTTATTGGCTACAATAGTCCTGTCCGTGATGATAGATCGATCCCAATAGAGCGTGGCACGACTATTTTCGAAAACTGGTACAGGTAAGTACTTGTAGTACGCCAATTCGTGGTTCACAAGGCCATATTGAAGTGCAAGTTGCTGGTGTATAATTCTGGCTACGAGATTATGTCTGTGCAAGTACTCGCCGTTAGCAAGATGAGAACAACCGGAAATAATATGCCTGAGTGACTCTCCGGGACGGCGGCATGCCCGACAAATGTCGACCGTACCGTCCTTCAGGATATACTTCCGGTAGTTATTCGTCATGATAACTTCGTCCGCAATTGCACAGGCAAAACCCTCGGTTTCTCCGAAAAGGTCCCCGAATCGTAGCCAGTTCACCGACGCGAGCAGGGCTACGTCCGGCCCCATGAGGGCCCTGTAGAACCGCCCGTGTAGCTCCTTACTCTTCCATATCGTCTTGCGATCCTCGGTGCTTAGTACCACAGGTTTGCGCCAGTTCTCGTTTGCCAAGGAGAGCGGCGTGAGGTTCCTATCTACCGCCACCACATCACGATGCATCCCATTCTCGTTAGTAAGGAAATAATTCCTGAGATTGTACACCTCACGGTTGTGAAGGGTTTTGTTTGGCATTTAAAAAGCCGCGGCCTCCACACTTCCGTGGGATGTACAATCTCATAACTGACGAGCGTGGGTGTAGCATACGATGTGTGGTGAGCAGTACACGGACCCTCCGATCCAGGGCATCCAGCTCGGCCTGAGTCCACCTTAGTATGCCAAAGGAGTAAGTGAGGAGGGGCATTACCCAGGCGTTGAAGGCGCGCACCTTGTTGCCTCCTGACAAAAGACTGTTAAGTACTTTTGTCAGCCGACCAAAGAAGCGCTCCTTCACCGCCTGTCTAATGCCCGCATCTCCAATACCCAACGACTGTGACATACCAAGGTATTTGTAAGTTTCTGATTCAGAGATAGACCTGAACGACATTGTCTCAGAAAGTTGTAAATTTGTTGAATTTACTACTTTCCCCCGCTGTACCTGCATAACCGCACATTTATCGACACCTAACTCCATTTTGATGGCACTACTGAAGACTTCGGTGGTTTTCAGTAGCTCCAACAAATCTCGGTCGTTTGGTGCGAATAATTTGAGGTCGTCCATGTACAGAAGGTGAGAAATGACTTCACCCTCTCTCCGAAGCCGGCAGCCTAACCCCGAATCTTTCAGCAGAGTGCTGAGCGGATTCAAAGCTAGGCAGAACCACAAAGGACTCAGACTGTCGCCCTGAAATATTCCTCGCTCGATCCTTATAAAGTCCTGTGGGCCAGGGGGCTCATCTCCACCTCCTGGTTGACGAAGAACTGTAATCCACTGCCTCATACATGCGCTCAGGAAGGATCTCAAAGTTGCATCAACTTTATAAATTAACATCATAAATTATTATTATGAGTCGTATGTTTTTTTTACTATCGTGCTATAAAAATAGCTATTAGCTAGATCTTACACATAGAAATCCGTATAATAAATTATAATGGTAATATTTTATACTGAAAAGAAAATCTGCACATTGACACAATACCTCATAACATTTTACCTACCGCATGTAGCATTACAAAAATTACCGAGAAACATATTTGACACATCGCCGAAATTAATTTACAACTAGTCTATTATGTAAGTCGCAAAAACGTATCACCTGCCGGTCCCATTCGACACCACGCAGCCCCGTACAAAGAGATGACAATTTATCACACCAGACTTGGCCTTTTAAGGGAGATAATGTATGGGGGCATTAGAACATAATAGGCTATCCAGAGGATCGTTTGTCATGTTTTTGCGTAACCATGGACGTAAATTCAGGTGTTGTAGCTTTTATGTGAAATAAAATAAGGTTGCATTTTGTTTGCGCTGATGAAAAATTAAAGTTGTCTTTTACATGCACGCGGATTATTACAAAGAAACAAATGCGTTACGAAAGGTGATTATTATTAAGGTGATATGGTTGAAATTTGCATGGCTAAGTGTATTTCGTTTGTGTTTATAGCTTAAAGTAAGTAGGTTTTGTGAATGTATGTCGATAAATTCTGTTAAATCGTTTTAAGTATTGTAGTTCGGTTTGTGAAGAACTAACAAGGCGAATGAAAAAGTTACGTATCATTAGCTGGATATTATTACCGTGAGTTATAAATCAGAGTTCGCGCGGATTTTTTGTTAAATGCTTAATCGTATTTATTTAAACTGCTTGATAATCTTTTGAAATACGAGGGGTTATAATTTATTGGAGTTTTTTTAACAAATTGTGTTTTAATTAAAATGTATTGTGGTAATGAAATATTTATAGCCTGTAACACAATAAAAGGAAAACAAATACAAAAACTAAAATATATCAAAGAAGTATTACATTATACACGGTGATTATTTAGTCACTGGCCAAACTCTAAGTAAAAAATTTGGCATCACACCCGCCGTGTATGGGACAACCAAATTTTTTTTTCAAGATTTAGTCATTTGCTCCATAATATAAGTTGGTCAGTATGACCTATACATTCACTACTAAGAGTTTGGCCAGTGACAAAAAAATTACCCTATATATTTATGACATTTTAGGACTCAATTTTGATAATGTAATACGGGTTTCCTACAAAGCAGAGCACACTTTTGGCCCATTTTGTGTCAAAATTGCTTAAAGTAGATATGTAGTTTATATTTTATGGCCGCCTTTGAAACGTTATTTTTCATTTGCGGCACTAACTAACTCATTTCTGTTGGCTATGTAACACCATTATAAAAGTACTTACTTCACATTGCTCACATTTAAGTGCTGTTTCAGAGCACGCAGCGCGCATCCATCAAAAAGTCGGCCAATAAACAGCCAGACATTAGCTGTCTCCGCTCTCTTGGTGCGGTGCGAGTGATACAGACGATGCGGCTATCCGACAATATAATGTTGGCCAATATGTAACGCCAACATCAGAAAGTCGCATAATAAACAGCCAGACATTAGCTGTCTCCGCTGTCTTGGTGCGGTAAAAGTGATAACTACAGACGATGCTGCCATCCGACAATATGACGTTGGCCAATATGTATCGCCAACATCAGAAAGTCGGCTAATACACAGCCAGACATTAGCTAACTCCGCTCTCTTGGTGCGGTGCGAGTAGGGCTTCCAATACCGGTATTTTTTGTATGGGCGATCCCGGGATCCCGGTATTGCCCATACAAAAAATACCGGTATTGGAAGCCCTAGGTGCGAGTGATACAGACGATGCGGTCGCCTAACAATCCGTCGTTGGCCAATATATAACGCCAACATCAGAAAGTCGGCTAATAAACAGCCTGACCAATTTCCATATACGAGTGCCTCTACATCTTCATATTTTAACGTATTTAACTAGTTAGTTACAGTTTTTTTACAAGTGAATTGTTGTAGAGCAAAAATACTTACTTTTTTGTTTATTTTATTATAGAGACGACCAGATAAATTACAAAATTGGTATGCAGCAAATCGGAATTTACTATATGTAATAGGGGATTGTAAGTACGTCGTCCACTTTGAACAGGATGGTACGTTAAGGATTTGTGTACTTTAAGGGTCGTTAGTAAAATAAATAATGGTATCAAAGTCAGCCGCCTGTGGCCTATTTCACCACGGCGACAGGTGCAATAATTGTCAGCATCAGTATTACTGGTATTATAGGCGTCTATGGGCTTGGCGCCGCTTACTATTGTGCTGGCGGTATACTTATTTGCCGTCAACTTGTTATTTATAAATAAAAAAATCATTATTACCATTAAAAACGAATACTATTGTGAAGAGCTCTTGACATATGTCGCAAAAAACACGACATAAGTCACGAAATTCCGACACAGGATCATTCTCATGTCAAAAACTACCGGCAATTCTTTAAAACACTAATAGATCTCGTGACAATCGTACATAAATCTTCACCAAGAAATTGTCTATTTACTGACGATACTTTACGATTTTATTAAAATTATCGAAGTGGCGGCAAACAAGCACACAGCCCGAGCGATGGTAAGCGGTTTCTGTTGCCTATGGATGCCTTTAACGCCAGTAATTCAGTCATTTTAGGAATTGTTACACCTGTCAGCGTGGTGAAATAGGGGCCTGATGTGTGAGCTTCCATCGGACAGTCTGTGCGGCCGTGTGTCACGCCCGTAAAGCTGGTGGAACTCGTAAAACTCGTAAAAGGCACCATAAGTTTGAGTTACGGCGAGTCCCACTCGTAATGAATATGGCCCCGTAAGCCGTATATTTCAATTTAGTGGATGTTACGGTGTAATTGTGCTTTTGAATATTTTTCTGGTTTAGGATGTTAGCGTGGCGTCAAAAGACTGCTTGTACATACTAAAGAGGTCTACCGAGGCGGTTGGTGAAAAAAGTGAAAAGTTATTTTCGGTCGGACGATATTCATAGTTTTTGCACCTAAACTCTTTGCACATTTATGAAACTAATTACAAGCAGAAGTCAAGCAATCCAGCGAGGAAATGCAGTTTTTTTTTTATATTTTTAATGTACAGACTTTGACCCTATTCTGCTTTATTATTATGTATAGATAGAAGATAAGCAGAAAAGTCTGCGGACGTTTAAATTCCTGAGAAAGAAAGGAAAAGTGGAAAAATTTATGACCTTGGGCGGGAGTCGAACCCGCGATTCTGGGATACCAGCACATCGCTCCGCTAACTACCGAATGTCTCCACCATATCCCTCGTGCCTTAGAGAGGCGCTGAGCAACATCTACCATAAGATAGTAGATTAATAGATAGTACATCAAGGGCATCAAGTGACCCATTTTAGACGAGGCCATTTAAAACCAATATAGTAGCCGAGGATAAAATGGGTCTTTTGCCCGAGGTATACACTCTGCTTTTCACTTCGATTGTAAGGAAAATATTAGGTTTTATATTACTTTAAATCGTTGAAAATGTAACATCCATACTCGCGCGCTTGGGTTCTCCCCGCCGCGCGCCGCCTGCAGGCGGCCGGGCGCGCGGGGCGCTCCACCTGCGATGTTACTTTATGCCCTAGTGCATGAAAAGCGATTTTGTGTCACCTAGCCACGACACAAAGGCGAACTTTTCGAGCAAGAGAAGTGAAAAAGTACTTCTTAATCGGCAAGTGGAGTCTCAAGTTATATTGAGAATTCACCACTAACAATATACTAAACTACAATACTAAACTATTATTTTTAAGCAGAAATGTCTGCGAACGATACCAAATTTCTGAGAAAGACAGGAAAAGTGGAAAAATACATGACCTCGGCTGGGACCCAAACCCACATCTCTGCAGTCCATCGCTCCGCCAACCGAAGCCCTAAGGCGTAGGAATATGCGGCTGCGCCCCCGTAAATATATCCCAGAAATATGGTGGAGAAAGATTAGATTAGATTAGGTTCATTTATTTCAGATTAGAATTACATATTAATTATGTCCTTAAATATCACGAATTCACAAAAAGATCGTCAAGTATATAATAGTAACAGAACAATAATAATTCATCATAAATCAAAAATACATTTTCAATAATGTCAATAAATTATAAAACGTATTCAAATTCCAATAACCTTCGGGGCCACGGATGTTGTCTCGGTAGCTCGGTTGGCGGAGCGATGGGCTGGTATCCCAGTCGCGGGTTCGAGTCCAGTCCTACCAGTCCTTTTCACTTTTTCTTTCTCATTGTTACTATTCGGGGGATGTCGATGTCGGACGCTTTATCGCTAGGCCACCAGTGCAAATGTCCCTATCATCAAAACATAATCTACTTATAGAAGAGTTTGCAAAACAATTACACTGAAAGTACCTACTACACTCCATCATAATTTATCAAGTCATTCTGATATGCCCGTCAGAAAAACTAAATTCATGATTATGTATTGTACCTGTACGTCTAATTCTATTAATTTATCATCATTATCTTTATTAATTACCCAGATTAATATTAGGTAATTATATGTCTTAATCGGAACCGCAGATTACTGTATGTCTGTACAGGCACTTGCTTGTACAGACATACACACTTATGGGCATCCATACTTATGGTTGCATGGGCCATACTTATGGGACGGTCTGTCAATTTCTATGGAAAGAATCACGTGATAGCTCGGAGCCCTCGGTTGTCACGAGACGTTTTCTATAGAAATTGACAGATCGTCTAGTAACCTTGGCAACAGGCTACAAAGTGGTATATTTTACTAAACCTTGTACCTTTGGCAAATAAAAAGAGAGTAAACAAACGAGCAATTATACGGTTTTACTTTACTTGTGCTACAAGTTCTTGGTTTTTGCCTTTCATGATTCTAGGTCAGCGGGAAACACCCTCTACGTTTTGATACCCATTGCAAATGTGGGAAATGCGAAATAAACGGCCGTATCTTTTGATTTCATTGACGTGGAGGTTTAGTTTTTTCATAGCTTCAAGTGACTGCAGACCTGTGTATGTGGTATTAATTTCAACTTGCTATATCTACGCGTTTCCGAGATTAATGGTCTTGACGGAGAGGCAGACGGACAGACGGACAACAAAGTGATCCTATCAGGGTTCCGCTTTCTCCTTTTGAGGTACGGAACCCTCAAAGAGGAAAAAAAGCGAATTTTTCATCGACGCAAAATTCAGACCACTATACTTATTGATTACGCCCTAAAACTCCTACATTTTGTTCTAACCTGTAGGGGGGTCGAAACTCTTGGTCCATGGGGTCCCAGCGCACGCAAGGTTTTCGTAGAGGTAGGTAGTTAGGTAAGTTACAATAACTAGGTATATATTTCGAAAATAAATATTTTTTCATCTGTAGGTATATTTAATTTAAAAAACGCTTTACTTCCCAGTAACAAAGATACCATCTTACATATTTTACACCAGCATAAAACGCTATCATGACGATTCTGCATTAAACCTAATTCATTGCGGTCCCCAAAGTAATGACACCCATCAAAACGCTCAGATTAGTGCGATAACCATGCACCCTCATCCACAAACACTTATCATTAAATGACACAGCAATTTCACCCCCAAACAATCGTGACGTAATAAATTTCAACCCCCACGGACACAATCCCGCCAGCGTCATAAAGCCGTAAATATATTTTAATTTCAATAGTAGATACGTCGTTTTGTAGTTGCGGATTTTTTGACAGTATTGAGCGATTGGTATCGGCGATTCACAATGGGCAGGGACAAAAAGGGACCATTTTGACAGAGAACAGCTGGACTGTACAACGCTTGGTGTCAATGGCTGGTGATTTATTGGCGGTTGATGATTTTGTTACGATTGAGGTGATCTTAACACAATTAAGTAGGTACAGTCAGATGTAATTGGAAACTGATAAAGATATATGCAGAAGGGTGTACTTTATAACCTCAATTTTACCTAAATGGGAATCAAAATTTATAGAGTACGTCTCGTTGACCTAGAATCACGAAATTTGCAAAAAGTAAGAGCCTGTGGCACTAAAAAAATCTGAAAACCGTATAATTGCCGCAAACTAAAAATTTCGTGCCACCCAGCATCCTTTGTGGAACCCTCAGTGGGTGAGTCCGACTCGCAATTAGCCGGTTTCTTTTTATAAGATTCAATCCAAAAACAAACGTAAGTACTCGTACCTATCGTAAACGTTTTTCTGACAGTCATCCCTCAACATCAAATACGAACAATACCCATTTAGAGCGCAACTGTGGATTGGCAGACAACCGTGTCTAAAGACAAACAATTGACAATCGTATACCATATCACAAAGAAGTAAAGTCTGCTTTTGTATAGTTAAATATCCGTACAATAGTGATGATATATTGTACACGAAGCAGCCGTGAACATTCTAATGGCAAACATAGATTTCATGGTGCGAATCGAGTAGCGAACCATTCGCTACGGTGGACAAGTCTTTGAAATCTTTTTGAAGTTTTGTCTAATGATTGATTCTTTAGTGAGACAGCTGTCGTGTGGCTTGTTTAAATGATTGTAAGATAATTTTTCAACAACAGGATATAAATGAAATAAGCTAGTCAAACATAGTTGAACCAACTGTTGGGCTAAGGAATAATTTCGGGAAAAATAATTTCCACGCCACTGTATTTAGTGAAAACTAGTGTTTACAACAAAATTGTGGTTAGGTTAGTCACCAAAACGCTCAATTAGGATGTGCAAAAAGTCTTAAATCACCAGGAAGTTTAATTAGTAGTAATTTAGCGAACCCGATCATGATTTTATGATCCGTTCTGTCACAGAATAAATAATAGTACAAGTACAGAAGACCCTCTGTTTTGATGTTCACGAATGCCGCCTTTTTACGTGCCTATTAATTATTATTAGCACGGACCGCACGCGAGCCGCGCTGTCATTGAGTTCTATTGCCCGGCGCGAAGGTCGATATTACTCCGCACCTTGCCGAAGATAGGGTTGTAATTTTTTTAAACGACGTCGGTGGCAAACAAGCGTACGGCCCGCCTGATCATAAGCGGATACGGTAGCTTTGCACTATTATCTATTCTGTGGCGCAAGTATCGACTATGTCATAAACGAATACTTACGCGAATTATAAATATTAGATAGCACGCGTGGTATATCTACATGCATACATTATTACACTTAACAGCTACTTAGGTAAATAACACCGAAAACATAACAGGCTTGTGACCGCGAACCGTACCAAAGATCGTAAAGTCTATCCCTGTCTCTGTCACACCTACTATTCCAGGGACAGAGACGGAGATAGACTTTACGATCTTCGTTACGGTTCGCGGTCTCACGCCAGTTGTACTATTATTTATTCTGTGGCCAGGTGTAAATGAGTCCAATTGTACCGATTTAATCACGATCTCGGGATTTTCGTTTGATGTATACATATATAATAGATATGCCGTTGACAGATACCTATTTAATTCAAGTATAACACTGTGCTGTTGGGGTATTTACTTGATTCTTGTGTTCGATTTACTTGAAAGTATAGGTATAAAAATAAGCATTTAGTGCTTATTTATACCTATAAATAAGGTCACCTTTCGGTATCCTTTTCACGCGTCGAAACATAGAAAAACGTGCAATCCCAATTTTGGTCATTGTTTCTGCCACCCGCAGCAATGCAATATTTCATTTCCCTTATTTTATTCATCGTATACAATACGCGCTTGCGACGTTGGTATGCGGGAGACACGCGCGCGAGTGTCGCGGGCCACGGCGAGGCAACCACTGAATAAGCACCCTCGCGGGTGCCGCCGGCATGTACTTATAATTTCATGCAGATCGGCGGAGTGAACCCCCCCTGGTTCTGTTACATCTTACAGTCAGCAACAGAAGTAAAAGAGCAGTGTGCGTAGCCAAGATGCCAATCGCTCACGATTAGAAACGTATCGTAGTTATCTCTCTCTATCACTCTACCTTATTAGTATGACAATGACAGTTGCTTTATAACTATAAAACTCTCGTGAGACTCGAACATATTAAATAATATTTAAAACGGGTCACTCACGTAATTTAGTCGATTTTCGCTCGACATGTTTCGACATGTTGTGTGTTACGTGAGTGACCCGTTTTAAATATTATTTAATGACAGTTGCGTTTCGTTCGCGACTAAGCGTTAGCGATTGGCATCTTGGCTACGCAGCCAGGTAGGGTTTCTCTAGTAGGTACTAGAGAAACAAGAGTTTTGCTAAAATTTTACTTAATACATGTGTGGAACTATAGTCTTATATCCATTCGGAATTAGCGCGCCACAGCTAATATAGTGGCCATTTAGGCGCTCGTGATATAGGGCGCACTTCGTTACGGCACCGCTCGTAATTCAAACTTATGGCGCAGTTACATTTGAATGTGATGCCGGCTGCGAGGTGAGTTGTGGCGCGGCGAGGGATCATAATTAGTGAGAATGAAATAAGCACTAATATTAAAAGCAGTTATCGGAATTAGAACTAAAATACCTTCGAATCCTGGTCAGGGCATTTATTTGTGTGTTCGTGTGAATTCGTGAGTTATGGATGTTCTCTATGTATTTAAGTGTTTATATGTATTGTATCTATCTAATAATATGTATCATCGTCTGGTACCCACAACACAAGCCTTATTGAGCTTTATTAACTAGGTCGATTTGGGTAAGATTGTCCCATAATATTTATTTATTTTTATTGATTTCAATTATCTAATCTTCGCGACAGGACATTAAATATATAGAGGGGTTACAACCGGGTAAAAAAATATTTCTAGTACTAGTTGCTTATACTATTTTGACGCTAATACCTGTTAAAGAAAACAGTTTCACACTTTCGGATTCCTTATACTTAATTTAAACTTTGTGGTCTTCTGTTTACGCGATTGTTATTCATTAAAATTAAACGCTTTAGAACGGATTAATCGCGTTTATTAACCAGTATTATCTGTGGAAACGAGTTCTGGAAAGGGCTCGAAACGAAGGTGTCAATAGTTGCGATTAATCTGTTCTACAGTGTTTAATTTCAATTAAACTGTGTGACTAGAATGTAACTCTTTTTACTACAAACTTTACACATGTTCTACAAGAAAAAACATGAATGCAATTCAACTTTACGACTAGTACCCGCAGTGCTCGGATAAATATTAATAACCGGGTATTCAAGAAAAAAAAATTACTCGGTTGTAATTACTCTATATTATGTCCTCTCGCGAAAAATAGGTAGTTTTAGCTATGATGAAAACCATCGTAATGATTAAGGTTCTCATTGTTCAGAATAACTTCTAAGAAACCAGTTACTCGTGTGAGGCCTAGAATAAGGCACAAGGTGGGTTTGATTTTAGGCTACATAATTATTTGCAAATAAGCATTTGCGACTTTGTCTGCGTAGAACTTTAACATAGTATCGTTATACCAAATTAACAGACAGACAGAGTTAATTTCGCATTTATTATATAAACATGGATTAGTATGAAATTATGGATGACATAAACGCAAGATAAGGCTCGACCACGCGCATGTAACACCTTTTGACTTGCAAGCACTCATAGGCTACAGTGATCGTTTGTTTATACTTGTTTTGCCATCGCCGTAGAGGCTTAGTCAATTTTTTTACTCAATAGCAGTTTGAGTAACTAAATTAAAAAAAAATACACTGTTTATTGCATACAAAAGCGCGTGGCTGCATCTATCGCACACGATCTGTAACATTTTGACCAAGTTTCCTACGCTCGGCCGTGTAGAAAGGAAGAATCTTTGTTCCAGATTGTGTGTATAACCGGCCCCTATCATCCTACCATGTTTTAGTAAGCTGGCAGGAAACCATGTTCACAATCCATAGATCAAGCCTCATAAATTCATAGAAACTACCTGTGTGGCCAACAGCTGACCATAATTAATATTCCCAATCACCCATTTATACCCATTTCTATAAAACGCCATTGTCAGCTCAATCGTGACTGACAAACATACTTACATTGTGAGGTCCAAGCTTCCTGCGCTTTCAGTCCGGAATTGTGTAAACACCACTACAGCGTAAGTGTAGACATAGCTTTATAAACATAACCATAAATACCTTAAAACCCCAAGCGATTTTGAGCTTTAACCCTTATATAATAAAGTTCCAATTCAATTGAGATTTTTGTGTAGTACGGTTATTGTGGATTGGTCAGTGGAAGTGTGTGCGGGTAAATGGATTGGCCGTTTGTCGGCCATTCGACGAGTGACAGTGGGTGGCCACTTCACGTCGGCAGCTTTATAAAGTCGCTGTGAAAGGACACAAAGGGCGAATTTTAAATGAACGTTTGACGGCAAGTGAATGCAAAGTTGATGTATTTGTTGTCTGGTTTGTTGTTAGGTGACATTTGGAAATAAACTTTTGCTGATGTGAAGGTGTGGTCCAGATGATATTTGATCTATTTCTTGTAATGCTTTCATGTGTATTTTTGTTACACCAAAAATAATATGTTTACAATGGTATTAAAAGAGAAAGCCTTCACATCGTTCAAATGTGTGATTTGAAAGCACAATTTTGAAGTTTATTCCTACAGTTTGCATAGTCAGTTTGTCTAAAAATTGTAGACATGCTTTTTGATATATTTCTGGAAAACATTTACCCAAAAACAACAAATCACTATAAAAATCAATGTTTTCTGTGTTTTGTGGGTCTGATGATTTTTCAAACGATATAAATTCAAGACAAAAGAGCCAATTAGGTGACGTTTTCTTGAAATAACCGTGAGAAAAAATACATACTAAATTCAAATGTAGGCTCTAAAGTACAACATCAATTTTTTTTTATTGGCATCTCTTTCACTCGAATAATGTGCGATAGAGAGTAAGATACAAAATTTTAATGTTTCGATGTTTACGGCAGACCCTCCACAGCCCACGCACATAATTTATAGTGAACTAAATAACAAATGTATGGAAAACTTATTCCTGCTGCTTTGGAGGTCGCGACCTCATTTGAGAGAGCTTAATAAATTTATTATACAAAGGACAAGTAAAATAGAGACTATCAATATCCGGACGTATTTTCCTATATTAATTTTCATTTAAGTATTTATAATTTCATTATAGAAGTAAAAAACAAAAAAGCATATACAAAATACATATAACCATATTATAAAAAAACCGTTGCAAAGTGCCACCGGCGGCGGTCAGGGTACCGGTGGTTAGAGTTGAGAGATAGGACCGCCAGACTATGCGCGTCATGTCCAGCATTACCGCCTTCTGCATCTGACCTTCAATCCACTCACCTTTAAAGAAAAACACGTGTCTTCAAACAATGACGTCAACACGCACACTGTGTGGGTCGCTATTTTCACCTGAAATCACAATTAGGTCAACCCTTAACACAATTGCATATTAATGAATCGTTTTATATAAAAGCCACATATTTTCATGCACATCCTCACTTTAAGCCTTCTGGTCTAATAGATCACTTAGTTCTTCATAAAACATACTATTAAAAAAATTATGAAGTTCCAAATACTGTTTGTTCTTGCTTGCTTTTGTCACATCTACGCTGTTGTCGCTGAGGAGCACTATTACTGCGGAAGAGTCTTATCTGAAACTCTAGCCAAGCTCTGCCCTTTAATGTCTTCAGAAACAGCCAAGCGCACCCCTCAATACGGCTTCCAGACTTCTAGAAATGGCCTCGAGCCGTGGAAACCAGACTTCGGACCTTGGCTGATTCCAGCAGCTCACGTACTACATGGGAGCAGGGGCAAAAGGCAGGTGGCTTCTGAATGCTGCGAGAAATCCTGCTCCCTTGATGAGCTCCTTTCTTACTGCTAAGAAGAAATTGATAGACCAGGTGTATTATATTATACCTGCATGAAGATATGTTGAATTATTTATATTTAATGAAATTATAAAATAAATTATGCTTTGTATTTGCATTTTCGGCTTTTATTAGGATATTTTTTATTGCACGGTGTTCTAGCATTTTGCTTTCCGCAACTCAGAATTTCCGTATCTGTAAAAAAAATGTTCCCGAATTTCCAAATATTTCTAAAACATTTCTTTGTGTTAACGCATTACACAGACAGTACCTCAAAAGGAAAAAAAGAAATCTCATAGATCACTTTGTTGTCCGTCCGTCTGTTTGTCTGTCAAAGCCCTTTATCACGGGAACGCGTAAAGGTAGCAAGTTAAATTTAATACCAAATACATATGTCTGCGGTCCCTTAAAGCTGTGAAAAAACCAAACCTCTACGTCAACGGAATCATCAGATACGGCTTTTTATGTCGCATTTCCCATACAATATTTGCAAAGGGAATTAAAATGTATAGGGTACGAGTACTTCCCGTTGACCTATAATCACGAAATTTGACAAAAAGCAAGAGCTTGAAGCACAAGTACAAGGGAAAATCCGAAAACCGTATAATAGCCGCACACTGAGAATTCCGTGCTACCAGTTTTTTAACTACCTACGTAATCAATCAAGTTTCTGTCAGTTTCAATAAGAATCTAAATCCTCATTATCCACATCAGCTAGTCTATGATGGTCGGGTTTTTATCGTTTACCGATGTTGCTGTCACGTTCTAACAAGTATGTATGTGCGAAAGTGACGCATAGCGTGATAAGCGATAAAATGGCAACCATGCTAACCCTACAGGTAATTTTTTTAACCTTTTTTTTGTCGGTGTGAAAATACTTTAGTGAAAACAAAATGTACAAGTACACATTCAAAATCGATTTGTCAACCTTCATAATATCGACAAGTGTTCTTATTTAAAAAAACTTTGGAACAAACGAGGATAGAGAGGAGAGTTCTCGAGAAACTTAAATATACATATAACGCTGATTAGGGGATAATGAGCGCCGGGGTAAATAGAACCAAGGCTTTTGAGACCCATCTGTGAAAAAAGTAACGTGCTTCGAGATTTCCAGGAAGATTAAAAAAAAAAACAAGGAGATCCGCTATACTTAGAAAAAATGTCGTCGACATAACTGTTACCAGTCTTTACTATTAACCTATCTCCGCTTAATACCCAAGTTTATAAAGTAGTCAAATAACACGAGTAAGGCTAGGCATAAAAACGTCAGCGATCATTATTAATGACGTCATTACGACCGTTTCTTATAAACGTCATATCAAGTCACTTAAGCATACCATGGACAGTATTACAGGACTTCTTATAGACTTATGGACAAGCTATTTTGATCCTTAATCCATTGTAATAAAGCTCATTTATATTATAGTTGTGGGAATGTATAATATGAACAATAAAAGTAAAATATGCTTATCTCATAGGCCGGAACGGCGTCTTAAGTAGCCGTGTTTGAACAGAAATATGTGACAAATAAAAGCGTTGATAGCATATTTTATTTAGACATAACTAAGCCGTATTTTTACTGTTTATGGGTGGATAACGTTACAGTAATTTGTATGGTTATTTAATGTTTAATCCTATTAACTAATAGTTTAAAATTGATAAAGTCTGACCTTTTAGTGCTTAAATATGGCGCTTACATAAATTGTTACTACCAAGTCGTTAAAAACTTAGTTTAAACTTAGTTTAAATAGTGATACTGTGAAGACAGGTGCACGTTTTGGGTCGTGTTTAATAAATAAATAAATATTATAGGACATTCTTACACAAATTGACTAAGTCCCGCAGTAAGCTCAAGATGGCTCGTGTTACGGGTACTTAGACAACGATATATATAATATACAAATACATAGGAAACATCCATGACTCAGGAAGAAATATCTGTATTCATCACATAGTTAAATGTATTTGCCGGGATTCAAACTTAGAATCATCGGCTTAGCAGCCAGGGCCAACCAACTGCGCCAACCGGTCGTCAAATAATAAATCATGTCGAGTTTTTATATTATGATAAATGTATAAGAAGTATTTAATTATGACGTACTTTTTTAAACTAATATCGTTTTACTTTGGTCTTTTTACTTTAACGTTTTTTTAAAGTATTTGATAGATCGACAGATGGTTTTAAAATCCTGGCGATAAATCTAGAAGAAAGTGTTTGTGTGGTTGCTTGACAAAGCTTTTTTATTCTTTTGCTGAATTTTAAAAGTAACAATTATAATATTGTACCTACTTTTATTTTTACCTATAGACTATTGTACCTAACTTTTTCTACGCCGATGCCGGAAAAGTTAACTTTTGTCCGATTTATGTAGGTTCAACGGGATCAGGTCATTTGTCCATACACAAACGTACGTAGCAATGATATTTTTAAACAAAATTATACTATAAAAATCTGGCTTAATTTTTTTTGTGCACAAAATAAAATATATAACTTAAACACGAGTACAACGAATACTTTAAAATATCACAAATTAGACATGATTAAAAACATCTCATTCAAAACCATTTAAATCACATGTATCCTTTAACGTTAAACGCGGTCAATATTAATTAAAACTAGCTTATTCAATCATAAAACTGGCGCTAAGCTAAACAGGTCTCGGAACTTATCATAATTACGGGTCATAAATTATATTCCAGACAGTGGCAAATGACTTCAGTCACTCCCGACCTCGATCCAATATCAAATAATTCAAATATTTGGGCAGCACCCATCTATCACTTACCGATGATAGATGGAGTCTTGTTTATCCAAACGAAACGACGTATACACAAACTTAAAATCCAACAATCGACTCTAAAGCTTTTGAATAGAGTTGGGAATTGATTAAGGGATGTGGATGAAGACTTAGTAAAGTTTGGAGTTTGGTTTGCACGAATGTTGTTTGCTCAATTGACATTATCGGCCATGTTTCACTTAGCAATTATTTATTGATGTCGCCTGAGTTCGGATTAGATAAAGGGGAATTGATGGTTTGTTCATTTTTAGGGATAGGCCCAGTGGTGTTTAAATAAGATAGTATTTGCAGGTTGACTAGTTGTATCAATGATATAATTTCCACATTCTGCAGGGTTACTTTCATAAACTTTGAAGCAAATCCTGCCTAACGAATCTCACTTAAGTACTTACTTTATTTTTAAAATATACACTTACAGTAAGTGTAACTAATCTAACCTGCCTCTACCTACCTTGAATTTAAAGGTATTGTACCATAATGTTGGCGCCATTCCCACATTGTATCGCAATGCTGATACGTTGTGCGACGAAGCCACCAGCTCTTCGGTCACTAGTTAGATCAACCAGACGTTTTGCGATTTCTACAAAAAACTTGCGGGCGCTGGGACCCCATGGACCTAGTAAGTACTTTAGTACTTTCCATGCAATAACTACAATACAATACAATACAAATACTTCATTATTCACTAACAAAGAAATAGACACCAAGTACTTAAATTAAATTATAAACATTGGTATAAGTACAACCAGCAGTCTTGTCTCTTATAGACAACCTTTCGGAAGTGGAATCGATACACAAAGAAATCTGAAATATGTAAGTAAATTAAAAACTGAGTACTTACTACCTAAGTAGTAATTTCATAAATAATACGACCATTAATTGCTGTATTTCCTTTAATAATAGATAAATATAAAGGCATACAATGGCATTTGAAAATAATACACATTCAAAAATAAATGACAAAATTGCACATATATTCAGAGATAACTTAGAAGGCAATAAAAAAGCGACAATATAAACAGGTCTAATTAGATAGGTACCTACGAGTATATGTATAACCTTTGTATACGAATTGTAATTGGAAATCAAGCTAATTAGAACCTAACATTTTAAGCAGGTTTTAGGTTCAATAAAAATGCTTACTTAAAACTGAACTAATAAGATTTAAAACTTTCGCGATTTAAACACATATTTAAACATAATTATTAAACGGGTCTAAGTTGCAGCCACGGGATATATCTTCGGATGTACGCGGGGATATTGTGAGTGTCGTGTGTCGGACTATTGACAATAATTAACATATGTTTTGTGGGTAGTTTAAAAATTGTGTGTTTACCCCAAATTTCTACATAGACTTTTCGTTGGGTAGTTACACAAATCTCTGTTTTGACATTTTGCTGGGACATCAGTCAGCCGCGACCATGACCAGTGAAACCTGAAGTGCATGGTTTTCATGGTTAGGATATGTCAAATCTTCCCGTCCGTTGCACCGTCAATGCCAATTTTCGACGTTCATGGTAGCCCCCCTGTGTCGAAACGTCGGTAAATAAGGTAAACAAATTAATTCGCGTTAGACCCGTTTAATAATTATGTTTAAATATGAACTAATAAGTTCTTGAAATAGTTTATCATTATGAAAGCCAGATTATACATCATTCCTTAAAATAAATTACATAACATTATTCAACACAGAAGACAACGTTCAGTTCGTTATATTTTATTGTACTAATCATTTAAACCCAGATTCATCACACCAAACAGAAGCCAAAACCTAAAATAAATACAAAACCCTTTTCCACTGCACGACAGTTTACACCTCAATCTACTACTCATAAGAGATAAACTCGCCGCTTCTTGAAATATACAATGTAAAACAAATAAATGGAACGTTGAAATACGGGTGGAGATAATGGGCTGACAGCTGTGGAGCGTATTTCTTTATCTGAGCACATAAAAAATGTTGAGTTACAGTGTTGCGCTAAGTCAGACAAATTAGCCTTTATTTTAATGATGCTTGGCGCTGATTTGATTTATTTAAGGGTACCGAATCTCAAAAAGAAAAATCGGAACCCTTACAGGATGCAAAGGTAGCAGATTGAAAATTCGTTTAAGTCGCACGTCTCATACAGCATAGGGAATCAAAATGTATAGGGTATTTCCCGTTGACCGAGAACGCCAAAATTTGGCAAAAAGCAGAGCTTATAGCACAAGTACAGAAAAAAATCCAAATTTCCGCGCACTGAAAGTTCCGTGCTACCAGGACGTAGAAGTATGGAGGGAGCATCCTTTGTGCGATTTTTTGTATTCATAACTTTCACCTGCGTAGGTCTTAAACTTTCAACTCCTTTTTACCCTCATGAGTTAGGCAGGGTCACTGCCAAGTAGACTAGGAGGCCGTTAATGACCTCTCATCATGGCCAAGTTGCTTAAACCTTCCAAATCTTAATCGCCATTAAACATGGACCGCGTCAATCAATTAGATTGTCGCCGCACGATGATGGATGCTCGTTAATCTCCCCGGCCATCAATTGCCTCGGTTACGGCGCGGGGAAAGAACGGGATTCTGGTCATTAAAAGTCACTCAAATTAAGGACAAAAACATGAAAGTATCAGTAATTTCAACCATGTGTATAATAAATAATAAAATAATATTATAATAGATATTCTGACAAAACTTTTCGTAAAATAATCTAAATATGGGAAAAATATGTTTATATGCAAAATTTTAGTGGATTACGACTGATTTATGAATCAAGATTTCTCAATAAAAATTAAAATAAGTTAAGGTTGAATGGTTTTTTGATAAGATAGACAAGACAGTGTTGTGTTAAAATCCTTGTAAAATAAAATAAAAATTTGATTCCTTCCGGTAGTCTAAATCAGAAGGCATAGGCAAGGACTATGTTTTTGTATTCTGTAGGTGAAACTCGTGTACGCCTATACTAATTCCTCTTAAACCGCACAGTGCGCGACCATTTAGGTTGCATGTCGATAGCGAGCGGTGCGATGGTGAAAAGAGGACATTGTCATCATGTTAAACAATTCTTTAGAACACAACCCATTGAATGGGCGATAGAACACACATGAAAAGGCAGAAGAGATTATGATTTGTATAAAATCACGCCGAAAATGTACCTATACTATTCATATAGTATTCAGTCAAGTCAAGAAATTCTACACAGTCAAATTCAAATTTCTATAATAGAAATCGGAATACACCCCCTGTTCGTTGAAATCAGCAGAGGAGTGATGCGTTCTTCAATTTGCTTGCATCATTACCAGCGCAGCGCATTTCAATGCACTTGCGCCGCGTCTAATTGACATGTCGGGAAATAGGAATGGGACAACAGATAATAAAGATATCGACAATATTCAGATGAAAAAAAAAACTTTCAATTACATACTCGTAATTGTTAATTTCGTTTCGCAGACGTCTCTGCTTAGTATAAAATTAATTTAGTATGGGGTAGTGCATTGTTATCGATGATTTCTAAAATGTCTTAGAACATCGATGCCGTACAAGTGTTTAACACTTTCGGTAAATGTCGCTACGCGTCTCCCTAAGGCATATAACCAAAATGAAAGAAGTAGTGGAAACAAGTGGCAGAGTGATCTGACCGGTGTTCAGAGAGGTCGTGGGTTCGAATCCCGCTCTATTCGGGGTTTTTTTTGTCTGTCAATTATAAAATTGTAATATTCAGATGTATATTAGGTATGTATGTATAATTGTCTTCGATTCCAATTTCGTTTGTTAATTTACAAGCTGTCTCTGTTAAGCTGAAAACAAAATGAATAATTTAGGCTACGCAATAATTATTTAGGTATAAAAAGTGCGTTACACATTGTTAATAACTTAACCGAGGTGTTTAATTAATTTAATTTTTATTACCTATGTAAACCTAAGCGACCTTCTAACATAAAAATATCACGCAAATCCCTTTAGTCTAAATAATTCTTTATGATTTTTTTCTAAACAATTTCTACCATTATCATTTTACAATAAAAACCGAGATATTCGCGTTTCACCGCGCCGCGCCGCGTTTCTGCGGTAAAAAAGGTGAACGGCCCATTCCCCTTTGTAATAATGGGAGAAAACATAATTGAACTAAAACGTCTGTTAATTTATTTATAAATCCATAACGACATCAGACGCTTATTGTACTTCTGTGACCATCATCGATGTTGAGTTGTACAAAATTCTTGTCTTATCGATAATTTGTGTCTCGTATCTAGTCGTCTTCGCGGTTGCTTCTTCGAATGTCAGTTTATTCTTTACCTACATTAAACTGCAAGGTTTAAAACTCGCTTATTTTTATAACAATAGGCGTTACATGTTCCGACTGCATCGGGCAGTCATCGTCGGACAGACATAGTGGTGTCACCTTCGCGGCTCGGGCATCACTTACCGTTGCAATTTAATGTCACGTAGTTTAATAATATTATTCTTTACCTAGTATTATTTTACTAGATAGTATACATTACTATCGATACAATAATATGTGCCGTCTCTAGTCGTCTCCGCCGCCGGAGGAAGCGTGAGTCGGAAGCAATGGCGGCTGCTGAGGCAGTTACTAGTCTGGCACGGCTGTCACTTGTTTCTTCGAGTGTCAGTCTATTCGTTAAGATGGTACATTGTAAATGCAGACGTGTAGAATGGGTAAAGTGATTTCCGAACTATCACCTGATGTTTTCTCAGCGGCGCAGCCCCGGCCTAGGCGTAGGATTAACTTGAAACTCGGGTTGAAGTTAATCAGAATTTTAATCTTTAATTTCCTCATGAATGGTTGTATTTAAAATTCATTATTTAATTTATTGAATCAGGCGTTACTTTGCGGAATTTCATATTAATAACGACGATAATTTTACTTTGCTATTCCGCCAAACGTGCTATTCAATAAGTGCCAACCCGTTAACTATACCCACTTGCGTATTTTCGCACGCAATCTATGTTCTCACCCTTCCGCCGCAAAAATAAATACGCAAATAAATATAACAAACCACCACCAATAATACAAAACTCGATACGTGTTTCTCCTCTCTACGAGGCATTAATTGCATGCAAAAAATAGGCAAGTACCTTGATTGGTAGGTACCTAAAGGTAACATTAAAAATTATAATGAATAAATAAATAATTATTCAGGACATGCTTACACAAATTGACTAAGTCCCGCAGTAAGCTCAAGAAGGTTTATGTTATGGATACTCAGACAACGAAATATATGATATACAAATACACAAATACATAGAAAACATCCATGAAACATTACTGTCGTTATTCATTGTTTATTCGAGTGTCATATACAAATACAAATAACTTTATTTCGCTAGAAACATGTTACATAAGATGGTCCAACAATATAATAAATAGGTAACAACGCATATTTCACCAGCATCTGGCATGTACTAAAGTACCACAAAATTATATTAAATTAAAATTAAATGTCTCAAAACTATATTTTCATTAACTCTCATTCCAGTACTCGGCTATGGAATAGAAAGTGTTTTGCACTAACAACGCTTTTAGTTGTCTCAGTTTTTGAACTGTTTTTTTTTTTATAATTTCAAGAGTCTACCTTCAGCAGTTTCGGCTGCGCATTTTCTAGCACGCAGACATATATTTATATGTGTCAGGGACTATCGAAAGTAAACGGTAGGTAATACGAGTAGACATTCGTGGTTCATACGCGCCGTTAGGGCATCTAATACCGGTATTTTTGTATGTATAATACCGGGATTCCCGCAGAGAACGTGGGGATTTAATAGAGACATACAAAATACTAACTGGACATTATGACCTCAAGGATTTTCAAGAGATGCTCAAGCGTAATAACAGCAATCTGAGAGGTCGACAATTAAAGCTAGAGTCTTAGATCTCACAGTAACCCTTATAAACACTTTGAGCAACCGAGGGCTCTCTACTATCTGCCAGGAGAGAATACTCAGGTTCTTTGGGCATATAATGCGTTCTAACTAGCACACTCTCGAAAGAAACATTATTCTCGGAATAGTTGAAGGCCAACGCTCCAGGGGTGGAATACCGATTAGGTGGGCTGACACCATGAAGAAAGCGAGTGGTTCAATGCAGAGGGCAGTCCATATGGCCCTAGACCGCCATGGAGGGACATGACTGTTGGTCACGATCCTCAGCCATTAGGGACCGACTGAGAAGAAGAAGAAGAGAGCAACCGAGTAGTGAGATCTTGGAACAAACTCCCAGAAGACGTCTCAGCACAAAATGTGAATCAGTTTAAAAATAGACTGAACAAGCACAGCGCATCTACAACTCGGCTATGATTACTGTCATGATGATTACTGGATACAGGCTATATTAGTTTTATAACTGCCTGCCTGCTTATTAAATAATAATAAATAAATAATAAAATACCGGTACTGGAAGCCCTGCGCGACGTGCACTTATAGCAGATACCTAGGTATCTGTATAAAAAATGTGTTCGCGTCCGCAATAAAACAGACACCTGCAAAAACTACATGCAATTAAAATGTAAATTTGCATTGTGTAATACGAAATTCCATTAAATATTAAACTTGAATGTAAATTCAACATTTAACACATCCTTTCTAATTTGCGTAACGTTTATAGCAGTAAGATAATTTTTGTTGTATTTTAATTTGAATCCGGATGCTATTTAGCAATAAAAAAGTAATAATTATTTTGCAGAATACACATTATTATGTGAAACGGTGAATAAGCAAGTTGGTCATCAGATAGGATGGTAGTCAGTGGAATTGTAATCATATTTGTGATTACAATCTAATTTATGGTTATGATTACGGTTAGTAGTTACTCCAGTTCACGATGAGAGATAATTGTTGCGAATAAAAATACAAAATGATTAAAATGTACTGTGTTATGTAATACGTTTTCTTTCTCTCTCAAGCCTATATTCGTGACTTTGTCTACGAAGAAATCGTTAAAAATAAAAAAAGAGGGGCCAAACATTAAAAGTTTAGTTAATGGGTCATGTGGGTTATCATTTGAAATGCTTAATGTGCAAAACATTCTAAAACATATTTTTATTATTTGTTTACAATAAAAAAAATTATTTTTAAATGAAAACGTTGAAAAAATACCATCCCCCCTTATCTCCGAAGTTTATGAAGGAAAAAACATGAATTATTTACACAACCTTGATATTATCCTAAATAGTACAAGAAAAATATAACATTGAACTTGATTACTATTATTTTCATTAAAAAAAACTTTCTGAACTAAATTTGTAACTACACCGACTTTTAGATTGTTTTTTTTTTCTTTAAATTTATATGAAATCATGCAGTAAGTACCGTCTCCGATAAGTTAAAAAAAATGATATACGTGATAAAAAATATCAAGCAAAAACAAACTCGCATACTAACTCCATGCCGACCATGGCAAACGAGTGACCCAATCTGTCCATACATATATATGACTGACTTCAGATTTCTACTTGTAGATGAAGTTGCAACATAAAGCGTGTACGGAACCCTCGGTGCGCGAGTCCAACTCGCACTTGGCCGGTTTTTTAAACTATCGCGGTTATGTGACTTAAGACACGACGGGTTCTTTATAAAATTTTGAGTTTGAGCGTGTTTGGTCGAGTGATGTTTAATTAATAAAATAACACGTAAGAACCCGTGTTTATAAGTTAGAATGTAATAAAAATGTTCTCATGGTCCATGGGGTCCCAGCGCACGCAAGTTTTTCGTAGAAATCGCGAAACGTCTGGTTGATGTTACTAGTGACCGAAGAGCTGGTGGCTTCCTCGTACAACGTCTCAGCATTGCGATACAACGAGGAAATGCCGCCAGCATCCTAGGAACAATGCCACAAGGACCTACTTTAGATTTAAGGTAGTTAGAGGTAGGTAGTTAGGTAAGTTACACTTACTGTATATATTTCGAAAATAAAGGTTTCTTAATTTTCTCATTTCATACAATGTGTTTTAACGTGAATTTTGTGAAAGAAAGAAACAAAGGAAACAGCGAAATGAATGTTCGCTCTGCCCTGCACTTTGTCCTGCTTTTGCACGAATACACAATGTGGTATTTGAACAAGCAAATAAGCGATTCAGAACATGGGACATTATGGTGAAAACTTTCTGAATATTTGAGCAAAATTTTACATTTAAATAAAACCTTTTCGCTGGAACTGTTTGTAGAGATTTATTTATGCTTTATAGATTTATTTAGTCGGAGAACAAAGAGATTTATTTATGCTTTATACTTGCAATTGCAATTATTTAAGATATAGAACTTACATAACGAAATTTCGATTTTGATGTGATCTATACTTGTAGGTCCCGTCACGGACCTCTTTGCTTTCCATAAGTTTTACTTAACGTCGCTATCCAATTGGCCAACAACTCATGGTAAGCACACAGAACGCAGATGAATTATACTTTCGAATAACGCAGTCGATAGAGATTCAAAAGCGAAAGCAACTTATGGTGTCGATACTTGAAGCCATATTAAAATTCTTATAGCGGGTTACTCACGTCAATAAAGTCGAAAATGGCTCGACATGTTTCAGAACAGTCCGTGTCCCTTATTCATGAGTCATGTGATACTCACGGGAGTTTTCTAATTAAAATTACTTGAAGCCATGTTAGACTACACAGAGCAAAAACTGAAGTTCCCTTTTTTTACTCATTGATAGAAAATTTTGCTCTTCACACTTCCAGTATTAACAATAATATGATATTGCTTTTAATAAAAAAATATACTTTTAGTAAGAAATAACAGTAAGTGATTTCTTACAATCTGATTTATAGCGTCACCATGACATAGTCCTACAGTGGCCTAGGGTTCCCATTGGTTGATTGCACAACTAAACTTAACTGTTTACGCCTAGTCTCTACACATTAGCACGTCGAAAGATCTATGTCAATATAATTGACTATCCATCTTTCAATAACTCGTCATACGTATTACAAAATACCATTCCTCACACAAAGTTATTGACAATCTTCGGTTTCAAATCATTCGCATGCCCGATTTAGCAATGCCATCTATGAACAATGCATTTAAATTATCTTCTCACCAATTTACAATTTCGAACCGCGTAACGAATTATATAACTTATGCATAATGTAATAAGGTTCAGGCGGAGAAATCGAGCGGTAAAGATAATGTAGTAGTACCTCTAACAATAAGCAATTAATTGACATAAATTGACGACGATTACTCTGTCAGCGGTCAATCAAATTGATCAATTCGACTGGCCACGCTCGGTTGCGTCGAGCGTTTTACGCATAAATGCACTAATTTGCGATTCGATACCGTTTTTCCCCGTTTCCCGTTTTTCACGTCAATTCGTGTTAGCAATTTTTTGTGAGATTGCGTAGGCTTGGTTGTTTATGCTAATTGTGGCGTGTTAACATTGCTTAATTTAATTTGTGAATGCTGTTAATTGAAGGTATAAAAACGGTGATAAACGGGGAGTATTCATGAGATATTCAAACGTCAAGTCGGTCCTTCTATATGGGTGCGAGACATGGCTAGTGAAATCAGCTAGTAGACTCCAGATGTTCGTCAACAAGTGCCTGCGGCGAATACTGGATGTCTTCTGGCCACGTACCATCTCAAATGCCAGACTATGGCAGTTAACCGACCAGAACCCTATAGCGAAGGAGATCCTGAGCAGGAAATGGCGATGGATAGGTCATACTTTGCGAAGACCAGCGAATCACCTATTCTAATAAGGTCTCCGCTGGCAAGCTCCCGGAAAAAGGAAGCCAGGCTGGCCCCGCACCACCTGAAGGCGCACGGTTGACAAGGAGGCTGCGTCAACTGGCCTGGACTGGAAGGAGCTCGAAGACGCTGCGCAGGATCTAGCCAAATGGAAACTGCTTCTTAGAGCCATATGTCCCTGATGAGGGTAACGAGTAAGAGGACGTCATTCATGAGATGCTAGAAAAATCTTAAATAGAACAAGGGTGGATACATGAATCGCATAGTGACTTTTATCGTTTTTAGACGAAATATTTACAATAGGCTGAATACAATAAACATTTATCGTGCATAACAGCAAAACACCGGTTATTCGTGCAATTTTGCATGACGTTACTTAGCTTAGCAACATCTACCGTAAGAAGACAACATTATTTACTCCGCAGGTGGAGCCTCGAGTTACATTGAGAATTCACCACTGATAATGCGCTACCCCGTACAAATTTGTAGTCTTGGTACGTCAAAATCAAACTATAATGACCCTGAAACGCCAGTTATTCAGTATTGGGCATTGTCACACTGTCTTGTAAGTTTGATAATCCCGGCCCTAATCTCCTTCCTCTTATCTTACTATCTGATCCACTTTTGCACAACCCAACACAGTTTTTATCCCGTTTTACTTATAATCCGCCCGCGTATAAATGTCAATACAAATGTCAGATCACAATGTCGCCCTGACGTGACATATCCGTCTCATTGTTCGCGTGTCATTTTTTGTTATCGATTGTCTATTGTGAGATTATGTTCTTGGTTAAAGTCTTGGGTTGCGTCATGCGTAAGTGCGGTGCTGATTGTGAAGGTATGTTCTTTATTGTTGCAATTTCATATCAGCAATACATTATAAATTATCAGATTATAGTCTTTTAAATTAATTTGCAGACCAGCAGGCCTAAGGTTATCCAGAAATGTCATTTTGATAATGTTTTAAGGTGATAAACAGATAAGTTGCAGGCATAGATATGACGGTGATTGCTGTCAAATGTGGATGACTAATTAAAATTATCAGAAATTGACATAAAATGCTGAGAAACTGATGTCTTTTCCAGCAAGTATCACGGTATCCGCTTGGCATTTTAGCCCTGCTGATTTTTAACAAAACTACTGACCTATGATATCAGTGATCATTATCAATGTGCACTTTTCGTAGCAAAGGGTATGGTTGGCAGAAAAAACAGATACATTTGAATACCCACTTTTGTCCTTAACTATAAAGTAATACTTACATTCTTAGGATTACATCTCAACATATATTTTTATACGGTATACCTATATTTTTAAAACAATATACGTCAAATGACATTAATTTATGTCATACAAATACAAGACTTCCGTTTGATACTCAAGATGGCAATGGCGTCTCTAGAATAGTTTTTTGTTTGCTAAATGTTGTTTAATGTGTAATAATGATAGCCAATTGTGCAGTAAACTAACGAAGTAGTATGCAGCTAATGAATAATTGATCCTGAAGCGAGTTCAATCACTCCTTTAGTCATCAAGCGGCAGTCCCGGGATCTCGGCTCCTGAGAAACTATAGCTGTAAACTTAACATATAGCGAGGCCAATTACCGAACAACGTCGTCCAAGTGCCAATATACTATTCTATTTATATAATATACTGAGATTTTGATAATACTTGACTTTGGCAAAACTGTCCAACTCTCGGACAGAAGAAGAGGAGAAGAAAATAGTTGAAAATCTACTAAAATTACCTTCCTGTGACTTCTGATAACGTAGAAAAAAGGTCATTTAGTTATTTAAAATTGTTTTCTTCTAACCGGCGGGTACGACAGACAGCTAAATCTGTTGAAAAATTAAGTTGTTTATTCAGTATAATTTGGATAAGTGGTTATTGTTTTTTGTCCGCCATAAGGCTACCTAAGGCTACCAAAAATAGCACGTTGCACGATTTTATAAATACTATCTGTTACGCCTCAATGATTAGGTACAGTACTACCAGTTACAATATTATTTAATCATTCAGCCTAACTAGATTGTCTGTCCGTTCCTTCGTGAATTCTCTAAATGCAATGCTATATTGTCAATCTTAAATACAATGTAAACTTCCAGATCGCTAATCCATTATGAATTCAATAGCATACATCCGCAACTATTCAAAATACAAGTGACATTCTACTTCCACATTGACGATATCGATTGATCATTCTATCAACGAAACGTGACGCTGATAACATCACGCATGCAAACACTCTGACATTTTTATTACACGTCTCAAAATGACGTGATTAGTCGATAATTATTCGAGTGCCTCCACCACCAGTTGAAAGTGTACCCTATCCTGTAGACAATAGGGTGTACATCAGGTCGGATGTGTCTGGGAATATTTACAATTAGCTGACATGTCGGCCGGGTGACAATACGTCAGGAGTGACAGGCAGACACGGGAGTGACATAACTTTTCGACGCCGTTTATTATGGGCTCGTGACGGGAGCGGATTTATTTTGCATAGCGGCTTATTTGATGGGTCACGATGAAATGCTGCGTGGATTATAAGGGTATCGTAGGGTTTAGCTGGTTATGTTATTTTGTCGTCGATAATGAGGTAAATTGTATGAAATTATCACAGCAGCGCAGTCACACTGAAAGTTTCTGGAGATTTTCAGTACAAACGAACCAACCTGAGAAGCTGATGGCCCATTTTTCCTAGGTCACTTTTTGTATGTAAATTTTGGATTCTCAGGGGTTTCTATGAGGTTTGTGGGGAGTTCATTGAGATTATAACTTTTTCAGAAAAAGTGTTTGTAGAGGATTTTTTTCTCGTTACTCATTTGAATACTTAAGGTTGTCCAAATTTGCTGATCGGCAACTTTTTTGTAAATCTCCATTATTTACCGCATTAATGCGATTTGAAATAAAGGATTAGGTGTTGAAAGACGTACATCTCAATACTCGTCCATAAAAAAAAGGGGAAACAATTAATCGTTGTATCGCAATGCTGATACGTTGTGCCAGGAAGCTACCAGCTCTTCGGTCACCAGTTATATCAACCAAACGATACGCGATTTCTACAAAAAACTTGCGTGCGCTGGGACCAATTATATAATTGCATTTCCGAGGTCTTAAAATAATGTAACCTATTCCCTTATATTTCCGAAACAAAATTAAATTCACATAACTAATTAACGATTTTTGGAAAGTATAGACCATAAATCAAAGCAAATTAATTTGATTAGTTTTACAAACTAGTATAATAATTACTCGACGGCCGATTCGCCCACGGCGACTGCTGTCAACTCCGTTGCTGTCTTTGGTATGCTCGCATGTGGCTGACATAGCCAATCTCATTGATAAAGGAACGCGAACATTGTAGATACCAAATTTAGACAATAATAAATCGGTTCAGCTCCAAACTCTGCGCGGACACAGAAAGTAACGTTACATCAAAACTGAACATAACAGTAACAAGACATCTCAGTCACTGATCTAATAACTAAAGACTCGGAGCTAAAGACTTGTGACACGTTTGATTAAACACGAAGCTCGAGTAAAATCGCAGCGACGGGACGCGAAATCGCAGAGATTAATCGCGACGTGGTTGGCAACTGCGCGCGGTTATTTACGGCGTTGGGATGCGACGGGTTCCCGGGAGCTGGATAGAGTTTTATTTGATTTGTCAGGACAGGTTAAGATCATATGGTCATACTGCCTCGTCTTCAAAAGGTTCATTCTAAACGGTTCATATGTTGTCTGTAAATAAATGATTTCTATTCTATTCTAAAGTCAATTTCCGTTGTTAAGTCTTCCGTATGTTTTTCATAAGTCCGATCCTAGTAAAATGTCGTCAGTATTTTCAGTAGAATCTGAAAGAAATGTTGTCAAATCTACACCCTTAGTACTATTTTCTTGTGTTATCATATCTTGGTTTTGCCTCAATATTTAGTAGAAATTAAAATTTCAAGTTACACTGGATAGAGTAAAGTTCATGCAGTGCAAAGAGGACAGCGCTTTACGAGTGTAGCGCTATCTCACTCAGAAATCAGACATTCGCCATTAATGTGAAAAACCATTTATTCAAATAGGCTAAACATAGTTTTAGACTATTTTATAGATATCCGTATCCATAAAATATTGGATAAGTCACGATCCACGGGCAGGAAAGCGCTCCGCCTGCATACTTCGACAAGGTGGTTAGAATCCTCTTAAGATCTGCTGATGGCCAGTGGATATGGACGCAGAAACACATTAAAGTGGCGATTGATCTTAGAGAAGATGTATGTTCAGCAGCGTGCAGCGGACACGTGTGGCTGATAAATATGTATAAATTGCAATACAGCACATGAAATCAGAAGTAAGAAGAGTCTCAATTTTTTTAGGGTACACTTGGTGCTAAGTTATCGCCCTAGGGCGATAACTTAGCACTTTACGTGCCTAAAAACCTGAAAAACTCGTGCAAAGAGGCAATTCGCAACTCGATTTAAAACACTCCCTTTTTGCCCATTTTCGCCCCTGTTCACCCTTTTTCGCCCTTTTCGCCCCTTTTCGCCCTTTTTCGCCCTTTTATTGTAATGTGCTAATACTTATCTATTGTTTACTTATCAGTTTTCTCGTCCTTGTAGGTATACATTTTTTGTTAAGAGATAGCTTTTGGATATTTTAAATATAGGTACAGTCTGTGTTGAAAAGAGTCGTAGGATTGCTTAACCCATATCTGATATGACCCTTCTCTTTCCACGCTGACTATTAACACCCAATTTTCCCATACCAGCTCCCGAGCTCGTCTTTCAACACACCCATCTTAACATAGATGCGAATAGTGCCGGGAGCTGGGAAACAAATGACGGCTCATTTGCGGTGCTCGCCATGAGACGACGCGACACATCAGGTGAGACGGATGACATGGAAAATACGGGAGACGTGTATTTGTGTTGTGGAAACTATTGTTTAGATTCAGAATAGAGATGACGACTAGATTGAAAAACTATTTGACAATACATATGGTGCTATACTACCGCACTAGTGCGATAATAAGCACTTTGTGTGCCTATGTCAAAAATTCAAAGGGCCATATGTACTGTAAAACGTCGTACGTACACCTGCGAATAGGTAATTTGCAACTCGTGTCGATTTAAAACACTCCCTCCGGTCATGTTTGATTTTATCGCCACTCGTTGCGAATTTTCTCCTATTCGCACTTGTATCCTAATGTACTAATTCTATTCAGTCCGTCAGTTATATGTAGATTATACAAAATTATTAGACACGTATTTTTTCCTGTTCCAAGTTAACTAAAATTGACGACGATACAGAGCATCACAGTTCCGGGGGGCTAAAGTGATGTCATTTAGAGGTAAGAATCGTACGTAATTGTGATGTCACGCGAAACTTTAATGCACTGTATTTCCGTCGTTTTTCATTTGACGAACAAAAGAAAAAATACGTGTCGAATATTTTTTAATAATGTAACAGATGGTTTTTTTCTCGTCTTGCCTATTTAACATAGACGTTTTCACGTCAAATTACGTGTTGTTTCAATGATGCATGATGAAATCAGCAGGATAATGATGTAAATAATACTATAAAATGTCTATCTTAAAATGTTGTTAGTAATTCATGTAACTGGTGATCGAAGAGCTGGTGGCTTCCTCGCACAATGTATCAGCATTGCGATACGAGGAAATGCCGCCAGCATCCTTGCCTCAAGGACCTATTTTAAATTTAAGAAGTAGAGGTAGGTAGGAAGGTAAGTTGCACTTACTGTGTATATTTTGAAAATAAAAAGTTATTTAAAATTACTACTATAATATGTGAACACTTGAAGATACAATAGCTGTAATTTAGGTATTACAAAAATATAATATTATTGAAACTTTATACCTAAGCAAAAGTAACAAACATTGGTCAAAGAAAGAGGTTTTTAAAAAACGCCACTTAAAATCTAAACAGCTTGCTGAATCTATTGAACAGTGCTATTTAACACACCACGTATAAATACTTTTTCTTAGTTTTTTCCACAAAACGCGTAATGCGGGCAACACGGACTTATAAATCGCGCTGTCAGTCTATCCGCGCTAAAAACCGGTAGTTTTTAGTGTTTTATAAAACGCTTCGTTTCTCTATTAGCGTTGGCAGCGTTTTTTGCGCGTAAATCACGACGGGAGAAGCAATTACTGTGGCCATTATTGCAATTGCTCTATCAACGCACGTTAAAACAAACAGGTGATGCAGAGATAAGATACCTTTGCAGACTGTACACTAGATTTAAGTTTGGGACTTTTTTATACTACGATGGTGACAAACAAGCATATGGTATGCGGTCACCGTAGCCTATGGACGCCCGCAACTCCAGGGGTGTTACATGCGCGTTGCCGACCCTTTAAAAAAGGAGGATTGCTGTGTTGACAGCTAAAGGGGCAAGCTTTGCTCCGTGGGTCCCCAGCTGTCAACACGGTGAATCCTCTCGGAGCTCTGGCGACCTTGCTCACCAAGAGAAACACAACATTATGAGTAGGGTCTGGTTTTATTAAAATGCGGTTTTCTGTAAGGTGAAGGTACTTCCCCAGATGGGCTCTACTCCAGATTTGAGCGAGTCGACATTCGTTGTGCTGTGCCCTACCACACTAAAATACCTTTCTTTTAACACACCGCCACTACCACATTTAACATAATAAATTGATTGACGTTGAATGGGCTTAAAAGTAGCTAAGCTGTGCCCATACCTTTTTCCTTTGTCAGTGCCTAATTTTGTATCCTATGTTCATTGTTTCGTTCAAGGAAATAAATTATTTGTAATTGTATTTTGTATTGATATTTTGTTGTGAATTAGGTAAAACATTTATTTTCAAAATACAGTAAGTGTAACTTATCTATCTACCTACCTTAAATCTAAAATAGGTCCTTGAGGCATTTTACCTAGGATGCATGGATGGATTTTGTATTTGAAATTTAATATTTAACTGTAGTCGCTTCTGCAGAATCTACTCTTCGTCACAGTCCGATGACGGACGGCTCGCCTAGTTTCATTCCTTACTCGTCACGCGAAATCTAAGTATAATCCATCCTATTTATGTCTACTTGACCGATTAACATACGTCGTATTTCTTATAGTTACGTTAATAAAGAACAAGTAACTTCAGTTTTTACTTAAAATTCCAAGGCGGTCATAATAATAATTATAGTATACTACAGATGAAGTGCGTATTCAATAGTGACGTTACGCGAAACTTGAACGCACTGTATTTTCGTCATTTTTGATTTGACGAAGAAAAGAAAAAATACATCTACAATTTTTTTTAATAATGTAAAAGACGGATAGATACTAAATAGATTTTTGAGTCGTCTAGCCAATTGAACGCGGGAAGCACTTTTGCGACGCGCATAAGTAAACGTCTGGCCATCTGTTGCAATTATTTACACAACATCCATTAGATATGCAAACATTCGTCGCCAATGTTTGGGAATGTTTTTGGCTGTCAAATTTACATTATCTTCCATGTTTGTGGATGAGCAAAGAAAATATTTGAGTACAAATTGTTTTTGGAGTTTGGAATTGGTTGTGCTCTGTAAAACGAGTCAAGTTACAATAAAAAAAAAAACACTTAAGGTAAACGTCCGAGTATTTGACACAAATTATCCATATTTAATTATTTGCGTTGTTATAATTATATTTGCTACAAGTTGGTAACATTTATAATTAATGGAGTCATCGTGGCATGTAATATTATGCCAAAAATATATTTTACAAAATTGTTGACTAATGATACATACACACGGCAAAAAACAATATAAATACATACGAGTACATATTGTTATTTATTCGAGTCAAATCTTGGATCAAAAGTTATTTGGTAAAACACAATTGGCAGTAATTGGTGTATAATAACGCCTTTAGAGTGTTGGTTGGGCTACCTAGGTTCTGCAGCGCCTCTGCCATGTTTGCAGAGGCACGGACTGATGGCTTTGCAGCAATTATGCGCAAAAAAGAGGCGTCCTTACTGCATAGAACCAGGGTTAGCCCAAACATCATTCTAAGGATGATCGCTGACCATGCGCTCCTATTCTAGTTAAAATAATCAAATTAGTTAAGTCCAATGGACTTTTAAGTACTAATATACTTTGTAATTTGTATTGTATAGTGTATCTATACGTACTAACGAATAATGAGGTCGTGTTATGTTGGAACATAAATAAAATGAATGAATGAATTAAGTATTGTACTATTCAGAGTTCAAAAAGATATTTTAATTTTTTAATAGTATCTAATAACATTGAGGATTAAAAACCTACTCACATAATAAATGTTGAAAATTATGGTATTTAAAGCTTACAGGAGGCCAAAATGTACGACAAAATAAGCCACAATCATTTTTCTAGTGCCACCAAACGTTGGGTCCAACGTTGGCCACACGGAACATTAGAGAGACGCCGACGCAGCGCGAATCGTCAATCATCTGTACGCATTAATCTTGTGTAGACAACTTGATAGATCATCGCGTGGGGCCCGGGAGCGCGAAGCGGTGGAGCGGCCATCTTGGATTATGGGCATGATGGCTGTCGCCTGTGGAGGTTTTGTATTGGATACTTTATGTAGCTGATGTCAAAAATAGCAATGTACTTCCATCAATCCAAGGTAGAGTGAAATTTTAATTTTATAATAAAAAAAGTCACGTGATAATATTGTACTTCATTTTAAAAACGTTTGTTACAAATGTCTACTCAGAGTCTTTCTTTCATTTCATTCATTCATTTCATTCATTCTTTCATTTAACGGCCTCCTAGCCTAGTTGGTAGTGACCCTGCCTACGAAGCAGGAGGTCCCGGGTTCGAATCCTGGTCAGGGCATTTATTTGTGTGTTTATCACGAATATTTGTTTCTGAGTTATGGATGTTTTCTATGTATTTAAGTATTTATATGTATCTATATATTATATATATCGTCGTCTAGTACCCACACCACAAGCCTTATTGAGCTTACCGTGGGACTAGGTCGATTTGTGTAAGATTGTCCCACAATATTTATTTATTTATTTCTTTATTTTTAACGGATTAATGATGCCGGTAAAAATAACGGTTTGTCTATATTTTTGTCACTCGTATGATAATTTCGGTCAATGTTCCATGTTTACGACGTGAGATTATGACATTTACTCGTATGTTTTATCATACATGTCATCTTAGAATTTAAGAGTCCGGTGTATGTTCAAATACGCGCGAGATACGACTTTTGCACAATAACGCGCGAAAATACACGTTTCTCAATACTCTCAGTCTCTCATTTTTGTAAATATTGTCAGAGCGCGGAGCGACATGACCTCTTTCTGCGAACCCTCGAAAGCATGTGAACGCATATGACGACATGACGCATGTGATGTGTGACGTCGCATATTTGAAGTTCAGTTAAAGAAAAAAAACACTAGATATAGATACACTATTTATAATTTTTGGATAAAATATTACCTAAAGATAAATAAATGCATATTTATTTATGTAAAAAAAGTTACTGTTTAGCCAGAAAACTTGGCTAATGTTCGTATATTTCTACCAAAACTTACCAAATTTAAAAAAGTTATACTCAATAATTTTGTGTGAAAATGTTCAAAACTGTTTCATTTATTCCATAGAAGATTATATACTGCGCAAGAAAAAAAATTCCATAGCAATAGGGTCGAAAACCAGATGGATGTTCGCTCATCAAAAAATGGTAAAACAGCTGTTAGAAAATGGTGTATTTTTCAAAAACTGACAACGATTTTGAAAAACTCTTTCATTTATTCCATTCAAATTGAAATTATCTTTTAATTTTTGTATTAAAACATGTAAAAATGTTTTTCTAACTATAGAAACTCATGGCAAAAAGTTCAGCTAAATCGGTCAAAATTATATACCCGTGCTTTTAATTTAGTTTCTGTCGATTCTTTTTATCAGATTTTTTTCTTTTTGGTGTTTGACTACAGCTGTTTTTGAACTTTTAAAAACATTATGTTTCTTCTTTGTTCCTTTAAGATTCTTAATACATATGTCACCTCCATTCTTCCCCGCTCCGCAGGTAATAAATCGTGTTAAACAAGTAGGTTGGGCCGTTTTATCAAAGTCAATCGCCATCGGTGAGTAATTACTTGGCTCCAACGGCGTACTTAGGGGAAGAGGCCTGATCGGATTACTGTTGATACTTCATTCAATATCAGTTATTGGGCAGCTTGTGACGGTCATAACTAAGGCTCTTACCAGAATTTTGGTTTTGTAATTGGGTTATGCTGATCAAGTTCATCAATTCCTAAGTGAATCCAATTGTTTAAGGATAAGTAATTGAAAATGGCAAGGGCAGTGTCTGTTCTTGGTAATGTAAGTTTGAAAAGTTAAATAATGTAATCAATATTCATAGTTGCTATTCCAATTTTGCTATAGAAATTTGACTGTAAATGAGTAGATAAATTTTTTAAACCCAATGATAATTAAGTTGAAGTCAAAGATCCTACGAAAATGTTTGGTAAATTCTTAAATGTCCCGTAAATAAAAAAATGACCAGAGCATAAAATGTACTCACAGGCACACGCCACTGACGCAAAGGACTTTGTAAAAATACAGCCACCTGTGCAGAGGTTCCTCTGGCTCTGCGGTCTGATGATCTGCCTATTTCACTGCTTCTACGGCCTATGGGTTGTTGGGGAAACATTTTGCGGAATGGCCAGGAGGGCATACAACAGATTTTTCAGAAGAAAACGGACAAGATTTCTCCAAAGGTCTAGATGGAGCAACAAAATCCAACCTGAATTTATCGATTAACCAATAGGTGTTCGCTGTAAGACTAAAATTATTTGAAAATAGGTGTAATTAAATTTTTGTTAATGTATCCTGGAAATAAATATCCGCTATCTGTCATTCTGATGCATTTTTCTTTTCGTTTTGCGTTTTCCACAAAAACATGACTGTCATCTTGGTTATAGCCTTAGGTTATGTTTACACGTAATGAAGCTCGCGAAAGCAATTTAATTAAATAACAAAACAACAAAATAACAATTTGTTCGAGTCTCATAAGAGTTTTCAGCGTAGGTTTAATAATTTAATGTTCATTCGAACGAGTTGCATCAAGTCGGTTGTCAAGTTATAAAATAAAAAATAGATAAAATAAAATAAAATAAAAATAAAAAAGTGTCAAGAGCAGATAACTTAGTGCTGCTGAGCGTATCGTTCTGCACCCTAAGTAATCATATTATTTTTCAGATACAATTGTGTGTAATAAATTGTATGGAGATAACACTGTGCCAGTCGTATCTGAGAAAGACGATTATAAGGCGATTTCTAGATACCTCTGAAGGATATACGTCTGATATTTCTAACTTCAATAAAGACACTGGCACTTAATTTAATAGAATATATCTGGGTATAAAATGTAATACTATTTCCCAGAAAGAAATAGTAAAAAAAAACTATTTTGGTATCGCAGACGTTTCTGCTAAAAAAATAATGCTTTTGTGTTTTTTTACATTAGATAATTTTATATACCTACCTGACTACTAATAGAGTTGTATTGGCGACGTTGTCTTGTTATTTTTAATTCCATTTCTCCTCTTGTCAGATCAGTCCTTCACACACCTGTTAATAATTCCGTGCTTTAAAAAAACCTGACAGAAAAAATACCCTCCAAGCGCCATCTGCCACATATCAAACTGTCACGCATGAAAATCGTGTGACACATTTCCATTGAAATAAGGTTGAATTTCGCTTGACACGTAAACGGCTAAAGATATTACTTTGCGCATCAATCATAGGCGGGTTCGTTGAAATGCTATCAGGTTTCGGTGACGACGGTTGTACTAGGTTTGTTGATGAAATTAATTATTCTGTTAGTGGATGTATTTCAGATGTGCGTTGAATTTGTAAAATACTCACCTTCAGTTGCAGTGAACAGAAATTATTTAATTTGGTAAATCATGGCAGTACAATCTTCCTGTATAGAGCGCGTGATTTAATTTTTTACTATTTTGCTAGCTGTGACATTTAGCGAGACTTATGTTGAAAAGAAATACATTAATGTGTTGAGATTCAGCTCGTTAGAATTATTATAAAATGCAGCTACCGACTTTGAACAAAAAATACATTTCTATTTTTCAATCTGTTAGATTGGTCTTGCAATTTTGTTGAGTTCTGTATAAATGGACGGAAGACTTAATCCGATAGTAATAGCTTGTATCGGAAGCGAAATCGTTTATTTATACATCCGTATTTGAAGTATTAAGTGATTTATGGATGCTTATTAAATAATGATGCAATGATGTCCATTATAAAATAACGTTTCCACTGATTGGTGCGCGAGCTACAACTAAAGATATAATAAATACCACTGAATTGTCAAGGTTTTTGTAAAACAAATAGCTTTTAAGCAAAAAGCTTTAAAAACAACAAAACAATAGATCGTTATTACACATCAATCAATTTACTATCCTTGAAAACGCATCGAACTACAAAAAAATCCCTAATAGTTTTCAAACACATTACGAAATAGCAAGAATCATTCAAACTGACGCTATGATGGATGACCAAGCTAGTATTGAAACAGATCACCAGTCATTTAGAGCTCCTGTCAAATGGAAAACATAAGCAAATCTTTCTGAAGTCTTAAGAAGAAAGGGGTCTTGATAAACTGGTGACGTGGTAGCCACTGACCAGTGGTAAAGACCTTTAGCTGTCTAAGGCTCTACTCGTGTCAACTATGACGTTTCTATCAAAGTCGGAGCTGGGAGGGCTCAGGTGTCAGTGGCTGAGTAAAACACTGATAAATGGACGGAGGAAAAACATGGCTACTTTATTACAGGGCCGGTTATGATTTATTCATGCTCTTGTCAGATTTGAGACGTTGGCGGGTCCGCTTGGGCACTTTTGTATTTCTTACTTTGTGAGTTGATCAGTGGAAAGTGAGTGAGGTGGAGGTTAACGCGCTGTTCAATTGTCTTGTTTCATTGACTCATTAATGTAATGGAGTATACATATATTGAAACTTATGTAAAAATTGTCGGTTATCGATAAAACTCTTCTGTCATAAACAATAACTTAGAAATCAACCTTATCAACCATCGACAATATGGTACCTTTAGCCTGAAAACGCCACATATATTGAAGAAGTTTTCTGAAGTAATTATACTCCCCGAGCAGTTATAACACTTACGATTTCCGCAGACATTGACGCGTCTCTCTATCTCTGTCACACTTGCATATTAGAGTGACAAAGAGGTTTTTCCGTAAATACCAATTTTCGATGTTCGTGGTAGGCGTGCTGTATTCGGATGCGTCTTCAGTGCCGCACGCAAAAAAGGCACAATGGATGTCGATTTGCGGAAAAAGCCCAGGAAAACTAACTAACTGTCTTCAGTGCCGGTGGTTATAGTCGTCGTAACTAGGGATGAGTCACACTAGAACGGGACAGGACGGGGTGGGACGGGACGAGTCAGTTTCTATAGAAAAACGTCACATGACATCCAAATCAAAAATTCCGGGCTCTAAGCTACGTTATTCTTTCTATAGAAATTGACGGATCGTCCCGACCTCCCACCCTTCCTCTAGAGATCAAGATTTATCCTTTAGAGAATGCAATGGTTAACCGAGTTGCTATTAACAAATCGCGGTTTCGGTTAAAAACCGGGATTTTCCAATACAAAAAATAACCGTTTGCGTTCCCTTCATAGTCTAGGTTTTATAGCAATCCTAAAGAGCAGTTTTAGAGAAACACCACTTAATATATTTTAAAACATTCATAAACAAAAAAAAACATTTCTCGAAACATTGAAACTTGATAAAGCGAAAAATATAAACTGTCATTAGCCCGACTGTATGAAACCACAGGAGCCAATAAGAGTGCACCCTGGCAGCTTCATACAGTCATTATCTAGGGGCAGCCATGACTGATGACTTCCCATCGATGTATGCCTTCATCTAATAGTCACGTTATGGCTTCGGTTTTTAGGGTTCCATTATGATCAACTATATTATACGCACGATTATTTGTAACATTAGGCGTACCTACTTAAAACAAAAAATCAACTTCTTTTTTAATACTACGACGGTACTTGCATGTCACAAGCATACGGCCCGCCTGATGGTAAGCGGTCGCCGTGGCCTATGGACGCCTGCAAGTCCAGGGTGTTACATGCGCGTTGCCGAACCTTTAAAAAAAAGGAGGATTCGCTGTGTTGACAGCTAAAGGGGCAAGCTTTGCTCCGTAGGTCCCCAGCTGTAAACACGGTGAATCCTCTTGGAGCTCTGGCGACCTTACTCACCAACAGAAACACAACGCTATGAGCTGCGGTTTTCTGTTAGGTGCAGGTACTTCCCCAGATGGGCTCTGCTCCAGATTTGAGCGAGACGACATTAGTTGTGCTATGCCTTACCACACTAAACGATATGCATCTACTGTGCCCATACCTCTCTTAGCCTTAGTTTTATACCTTCTATAAAACCATGGTATATTTTGAATTCGAATTCCATAGGTACTTACTTAATATTTTATCTTCCTTACTAGCGATCTTTCTGTGTTATTTAATGGTTCATTTGAAGTTGTTTATACATTAAACATTTACATCAAAATAATCCGAGGACTTATGAGAGTATCAAAATAAGTATGTCTTTTTTTACATAGGTTCCGAAAAAAAAATTGATCCTAAGTACGAGCCGAGGTTGCAACCAGTTACCTGAGGATGAAAAGTCACATACTACACAGCTATTCCAATAACACCTTGTCACATACTACGGAACCTCCTAGAAACAAGTCCAACTCTATCCCAACGTTTGATCTGACAACTGACTGCAGATTATTTCCATTCAAAATTAATCAATAAGGATTTATCGAACGGATCTGTATGTTAAGTGAGACTCCGTTGTAGGTTTTTGTCAAACGTGAAACCTTAGGAACAATGTTTTATCAAATATCTGTAAACATTCACATTTTAAAAGTATTCTAGTATCCACTGGTTTAACATTAGGCAAAGCGAATTTTCTTAGCATTAAGTAGCAGATTGATTATTATTATAGTAATGTGACTACTAACAAAAAAAACATGAATCGAAATATTTATTACAAATAATAAATCATTTCATTCACACTTGACAAAATGACAAAAGTATGTATGTTACTTTATTGGGTCAATGTATTGATATTGTATGCTTTTCCTACATGATTTCTATGATTATGACATAAAAAGGAATAAAGACAGAAGATTGTGGGTAAATATTACAACAGATCACACCAATGATATTATAAGATTAGAAAAGCGGATTCCAGTAAGACATTTGTATTTTAATTTTATTTATAAACAAACTACACCGTCCATACAAATATTATAAATGGGAAAGTGTGTGTGTCTGTTTGTTTGTCCGTCTTTCACGGCAAAACGGAGCGACGAATTATCGTGATTTTTTAAGTGGAGATAGTTGAAGGTATAGAGAGTGACATAGGCTTCTTTTCTAACGCGAGTGAAGCCTGGGGCAAATGCTAGTGTTATATAACTATCAAAATTAATCACAAGATGAAAATCCTCATCAAAATTAGATTTGTAATTAGATAAAAAAAGGTATACAAAAGAACGCCGGAATCATTATTTCGAACACCTTTCTCCAAAATTGCTTGAAACACTCGCCCTCACGCCGGCAATTTGTCAATGTCGCAACTCATTCCTTATTTTAACCGAGTTGTCAACTTTGTAGACGCCCCCTTATTTCATTTTGATGTCTTGCTGTTGTTGATCTTCGTTAAGCGGTTGTCTTTTGTTTTCCGGTAGGCCATTACACGAACATGAAGTTTGTAATTAATATTTACTAGTAAGTAACTACATATAAATATGATATGATGTACCTAGCATAAATAGTACCTACATTGTATATCCAGGGCGGTGAACGAGAAATTGACCGAATTTGTGTGAATTTAAGCCCTAGTCGAAGACGAGGCCTTAATTATCACGAGTTCGTAATTCTAGTACCGCCCGTGATTCATACAATGTTTTCATCACATTTGTGAGGAAATAAATAAACTTTCTATGCAGATGAGGAAACAATAATTATTAGCGGTAGTGTAGTAGCACAGTCCACAGTACTCCGGAGTAAGTGGGGACTACGTGCGGTGAGCGCGTGGGGATAATTGGGGGGGGGGGGGGATAATTTCACCATTTACGAGCAGGTGTGATCTGATGAAAAAATAACTTTAAGGTTTCTTGATGGAATACTTTCAAAAATAATGAAATCTTTGCTAGCTAGAGCTGCTTGTGTAAAGTAAGACAAATAATGATCGTGGGTATACGAGTAACACATCTTGAGAAGTACTTATATAATGTACATAAATTCTGCAATTATGTGTTTCAATATGAAACATTATGCACAATAACTTATCATTATTCTGGTACTTACAGACACATTAAGTTGTTTATAAAAATATGTTATCGGGAATTAAATGTGATTTACATTGATGGAGGGTAATAAATAAATGTGTCATTTCACCAGAAATGATCGATATGGATTAGTGTGATATTAACTTAGCGATAGGCCTAATGATCGATGGTTTTTCGATTGTCACTTATTTAAATCGTGTTGTAGACTGTACTTAGACGTGGCATGAGAGTCGACACAGCATGCCTACCTTAAATATCGAAAATTGGTATTGATGGATAACCTCTTTGTCCAATAGGCAAGTGTGATAGAGAGGGATATACATATTTTAGATCGTTCGACTTTCGTGGTACTAGGCCAGGCTTTTAAGAGAGGTATGGGCACAGCGGATGCGTATCGTTTAGTGTGGTAGGGCACATCACAACGATTGTCGTCTCGCTCAAATCTGGAGCATAGCCCATCCGGGGGAGTACCTCCACCTTTCAGAAAACCGCAGTTTAATAGCACTAGACCCTACTCATAGTGTTGTGTTTCTCTTGGTGAGTAAGGTCGCCAGAGCTCCAAGAGGATTCACCGTGTTGACAGCTGGGGACCCACGGAGTAAAGCTTGCCCCTTTATCCTTAATCCTCCTTTTTTTTAAATGGTTGGCAACGCGCATGTGGAACCCCTGGAGTTGCAGGCGTCCATAGGCTACGGTGACCGCTTACCATCAAGAGCCGTATGCTTGTTTGTCTGGCGACAACATTAGTTACGAGCGTCCGTAGACTTTGGAATTTGATTAACGACTGCATATAAGTAATTCTAATAAGAAATACATCATTGTTTTTTTTTAAGAATGAAGATAAGATTCTTTATAAGATTGGATGATATTCTGGACACTTGTAAAATTACATGATGTGAATTACGAAATCTATGTACTTAACTTATTTAATTTTGTTTTTGAGCAGAAATATAGTTATACTTTCCTGAGAACGTTTTGTACGGGGAGTACTATCGAGCAAGAATTTTCTCTAAAAACCGAAGAATGTTTTCTCTTCTTTACTCTAAGCAAAAACTATGAACTAGACTTCGCTAAGTTTCCTAGGTTACGATTGCACATTATAAGTACTATTTGAAACGAGATATTTACCTTGTATATTTGTTTTTGTGAGCTGTTTTTGATAGCACACTCTGTCAAAGTGTTTAACGTAATCATTTCAAAGAAGTTTGGGGTTAAAATAACATTTTATAGTTTAACACTTTATTTTCTGGAGGAGCTAACGTGGTTTGACTCTACCGCTAATCTTAGTAATGAAAAAAACCGGCCTTGCTCAGTGTAGGGCTCATTAGTTACCATGATATACTATGCTCGTAACTACAAAAAAGGAGTATCTTTGCAGCTCTTACGACTTACCTATACGCCCTTATACGTTTGTTGCAAAAAATGGCTTAACTGACTAAGTTAAAAATATATTTTCTTGAATTTCTTTTTAAAGCCTTATTTATTTTCATGGCTTTGCACATATTTTTTGGACTATCGTTTCAAAAGTTAAAGCGGACGGGACACATTTTTTTAAAAACTTTCAATCGATTATTTCCGAAAATATTCACTTTATTCCAAATCCCTATTTTTTTTTAAATAACTATCCAACATTACCTCACGCTTTAGGATTTTAACGGATAAAAAATAAACCTTCACTTTACGTACCCTAAAACCAAAAGTTTTACGACTTTTTATTTTACCACTTGGTCGGCATGATTAATATGTACATTCATACCAAATCACAGCTTTGTAGTGAATTCACTGAGCTAAACCGCAGATGGACGGACGGACGGACTAGTTGACTATGGAAATCTACAAAATATTTATTTCCTAGATTGTTTACTTATCTTAAACAATAATGATAAAAACTATTATAAAAAAGTCCCTGTCTCGTTCGTGTGTAGCTAAACTAATGAGACACGACATAGTCGTTAAAATAATAAAAAATCATTATTACATGCTTCATAATAAGCGTTCCAAAAAACAAGTGGTCTAACTTCTTCTCCAACTTTTTGTAAAGACGGTTGTCTCCATAAAAAACCTAATAGCACTTTGATCCTCGAACTGTCAAAGGATTTCAACAGCTGCTACATTAGCCCCGTCATTAAAACCTGTAACAGTACCATGTCACTGTAATTTTCCGTCATTATAGAACCCGACACGATTCGTGCAATCAGCGACTATTATGCTCCACAAAACGTAACTGAATAAAGTCAAGAACTATCATTTGACAGAGTGTAATGACACGGTGTGACAAGTTCGGTTGACATGGGTTATTTATTCAAGGGACTATTAAGGATGTAAGTACACGAAATAGCCTTTAATTGTATGGTTGGGATAAGCTAATTATTTAAAAGAGGTTTACAAGGCATTAATTATTCGTACACGGCAACAGTCAAGTCACTAATTTTATAAATGAATGCGTCAATACAGTTAAGAAATAACTTTGTAGGTAGTTATTGAATAAATATTTGAAGATGGATTAGGTAGCTATATAAACTGCATTTAGTCGAGCGACCGATAGCGATATTAGGCAAGGTCCCAAAAGTGCAAGTAGTAAGTAAATAATAGTAATTAGAAACCAATGCGTACTGCCCGCCATGACCTACGCTTGCGAAACGTGGACTGACGATGAACACAATGAACTGGCTTAAGGTTGCCCAAAGAGCGACAAAGTCCGAAACGAGGAGATCCGGCGAAGAACCAAAGTGGTAGACATGGGTCAACGGTCGGTGGCTACTCTGAAATGGGCCTGGGCTGGACACGTCTGTCGCCGAGACGACGGGAGATGGAGAAGACGCGTTCTAGTATGGTGACCTGGTTCTAAAAGACCGGATCATAAGCTTCAACTAGATGGGAGGACGATAAAAAGAAGCTTGCTGGAGTCTCTTGATGAGAGAAAAATTGCCCGATCCGAAGAGAATTGGAGAGGCGTATGCCCAACAGTGGGCGAATAGACGCTGAAGAAGAAAGAAGTTGTCTTGTTTTATTGGTGTTATTTTGGATTTTTATTTTGAATAGGTCTACCTTTAACATCTTGTCTACCTCTCACTCAGGTTCCGGTTCTGTTTTCGCTTCCAATTCCGTTTCTAGTTCCAAAAACATTAAATTTGAAACATCTGGTATCCCTGCTCCACAGCAACAGCACTCGTAACGTTGTCACAGACAAATATGACCTCAGATGTCAGATATCACAATATATCGCTAATCGAAGGAATTATTAGTTAATTACAAATCAAGTAATCAAAATTACTATTAATCCTCTGAAGATCTGCCAGACAAGAGACATTTAGATTTTTAAAGAGTTAATAAAGATAATTAAAAGATAATCAGATTTGATTGAAAGTAAATGATTGAGTTTATCTTGATTGGGTTTGGCGGAAAATAATGACATATCAGTGATTATATCAGATATGAAACGGATGTGAACATTGGACCGAGTGACTCTTCAAATTATAATAATTGAGGGTTTATTTAATTGCCTCTTTGGTGGCCTAGCAGTAAGGTGTGCGTTTTCGATCCGAAGGTCTCAAATTCGTTTCGACTTTTTGGGAACTTTTGTAAAAAATATCAATGGCTTCGTACCGTATTCGTCGCTTCCGGTATACGGTACTTTCTGGTACTTTGTGAGTAAAAGAACTTATCCCTAAAAAGTCTAGTTTGATATCTGGTGTGGAAAGAAAGCTGTTAGCTCGTTTTTCTAATAAGTAGTGACTACGCCAGTCTTTAGGATTCGGTTAACAAACAGGCCTCGGCTGTCTAAGCTCTAAGGCCGGAAAACGTTTGTCATATACAAGTTATTTGCTAGTATTTAAAACAAAGGAAATTTAAAATATCGCTTTGATAAATATTTTAAGGCAATTGCGTGATAGTACGAGTATCCATCAAATAAATCTGCAGATTTGCTTGATTCTGATTCTCAATACATCCAGATTCGCAGGCAAAGCTTACAGGCATAATTTTTTTTAATGAGCTTAGCATTTAAAAAAGTCGAAACAATACAAGTCTAATTAGAATGTATAACAGGTACATTGCTCAAGCCATTAAAACAAATAGCAACAATGAATAGCTACGTTCACAAACGCTCGCATCAAAACGCCGTCTATTCATACCTAATCACTCTCATTAGCATTCTAATAAAGAAAATAATTAGAAAACAATACCACGCATCGTTAACGAAAATAAAAATACACATAAAACTTATGATTACCACAAAATATGTCATAAAAACAAGGCTTGGAACAACAAAACGTGTTTAACACAACTCTTTGCGTTGGAAAGTGGTCAATTATTTTAAATAGAGGTTTGTTAGCTGTGTGAGATTATGCCAGTAATTATAGTGTGTTTTGAATAATGTGGGGTAATGGCAGGTAATGAAGAGGCAGAATGGGTGATACAAACAGACTTGATGGCTCTTGAGAAGATACGTATGGTTTAAGTAGTAAGTAGGTAGGTAGTCGTTATGTAGGTAGGTAGTTAGGTACCTACCTACCTACATAACGACTACCTACCTACTTGGCATAGATTTTGCAAGATACAAAACATCCATTCACGCGTGCAGGCACATACAGATTGCCAAGTTCCAATAATAGAATGTAATATACTAAAAGATGGATGTGTACAAATCTCGATTTCAACTTAAGTATGTCAACGTAAGTATCTAACAATTTTATAATTGTTTCAGTTTAAGAAATTTACTGAAGCTTAATGTTTAAAATTTTATGGAAAGTTTATTTACTTTAAAGTGTCTTTGAGAAGTCAAGTAATGACCAATCTTTATTTATTATTCGATGTCTTGTTATTTTTTATTTTATAAAACTAAAATCGGCAGCAATAAAACAGCTAAGCATAAGTATACGAGTAAGATCAATATTCGCAACCTTAACCACTTTAATTCAATAAAGGATTTGTTCTAATCAAGAACAACGTTTCATTTCCAGCCTTGGCTCTATCATGTTCAATTGCTCAGCATAACCACAATAACTTATTAATAATCGGTTCTCTATCATCAACATCACCCACTACAACTAGACATAATATCCTAACCTCTGCTTTATTATTTATGCCCTGCGTAGGACGATAATGATTTCTAAAAACGTTGTATCTTCATGTAAAAATATGTGACGATGCGTTAAAAAATGCACCTTAGCGACGTTGGCGCTTACGTTACGAAGCTCCGCTTTTGTATTGACGCATGTTCAAAAAGGGCATAAGAGCCTGTATGCCTTAAGGTTATTTATAAGTATAATGATAAATGTTCCCTGTTAGGTCGTTTGTAGAAGGAATATATGAGGTCTGAGTTATCGACTGGCGGAAATTACTTTACACGCCCGAGGTGTTCGTGGTGCAGTCAAACAATTTGATTTGTAGGTTATAGAGCCTTGTCATGGCTCGCCAGCAATTTTTAGTATGTTATGGTTTGTATACGTGTTTCGAACGCAACCTTTTTTTGTATAACTTGCAGTAGCTAAACGCAAAACGTAGTAGCTAAACGGATCTGCTGACGATGGGTTTAACGCCAGAGATGACACAAGACCGCCTTAACTGGCGCAAAAGTATCAGGAGGGCTAACCCCAAATAGGGACATAGCCAGGAGATTGATTGCAGTAGCTAAACGCTTCAGGCTTGACTTGTATTCGGGGGCTTCTTCTAAGCTTCAATATACGCTTTACCGCGGCCAATTAGGATTAAGTTAGACGTTTGTACGTACTTTTTTTTATTCATGCAAATCAATCTTACAGCTTCCATACAAACCACTTCGGCATCAAACAGTTTGCACTACTTTTCTTTGTATACCAGCATTTATGAATTATTACTAAGTCTATGAAACATCGGACTTTATTTAAAAGTACTCAGACGGCGGCTACACTACGTTATATTATAGTCCTGTAGGCACAGATGTAGTGAATATTTTGACGGAAATACCAGAATTCATATTTCTGTTTCAAATTTCAAGTCAAGCTTTAGTATCCGCCGTATGTAAACGTTAAAGACGTACTATGGAGTTCAAAATTGCATGGACAGTTTATGACTGAATTCATTCATAAATTGCCCAGACACTTTTGAACGCGTGTGTGTGTACCTATATAAGTTCTTTAATTACAAGAGGCTATTCTACTCGTAATTTAGCTCTAAAAATATAACAAACAGTTTATCGTTAACAATAAATCAACTTCCATCTGAGGGCCTACCACGAATAGGTATGCAAAACCGAAACATTTCTTTCACTCAAATTAGTAAGTGCAATAGAGAAAACATTTTTCGATGTTCGCAGTAGGTGATCTGCACGAATCGAATAGACAACGTGGGTGGTAGAGGCATTAATCTTTCTTAACCACACGCACCAATAAATTGGTAAGCGATTCATCAATACTTATGTGGGCTATGCTGTTTCTTGTATTGCTTAGTAACACTAAAGTTCTTGTTAACTTGCTTACGTTGAATCACAGAATAACCAATAGTAGAAAGAAGAGTGTATAACGGCGAATTTAACGACTTCCCTAGCCTAGTTGGTACCCTGCCTACGAAGCTGGAGGTCCCGCGTTCGAATCCTAACTATAATAATCTGATTATAATTTTAGGTAGTAAGAGAGCCGAAACTTATTTAATTATAATTTATTTCGTATAATATTAATATGTGGAAAAAAAACGAAATTCCAACAAACAAAGGGTTATTTGACTTGTTATATTTTTCAATGGCTTATTTTTTACATTTTAATCGCACAAATCTCGCCACAGCGTACCTTAATCAGAATGTTGGCCTGAAGCTTTCCACACGCGAGTGGATATTTTTAAATTCACTGTTTACAAATAGCCTTACAATCAAGAAACATATATGCAATTGTATTTTACGCGACCATATCACGAGTCATTAATATCCTGAGCACTCCAGGTAAATCTGTCATCGGCCTGGTCAACCTTCCCTTATCTACTTACCTTTTAATCCCACAAATCACGCTACAACGTAAATCAGAATGTCGGCGTAAAGCCCCCCACACACGGGCGAGCGACATAAATCGGGGGCGTAATCGCGCGTGATCTGACAGCGCCTGTTTTAAATGAATATTCGTGATAAATCACTGTTTAGCGGCCAGTGCGCGCAGGCGTCTGTGGAGTCGATAATGCATTTTAAATGTTTATTATTCATTCTGTACTTTTTTGTATTAAGTTGTTATTTATAAATTGAAAGAGATGTCATATACTACAGAAAAAGTGACCAAGGTCCCCGGTGGGCAGGGCTGGGATCGAACCAGCGACCTCCTGCTTTCGCAGCAGACGCCCTAACCACTGGGTAGCCCATTGGTTAGGGCATCTGCCCCTAATTTATTATAATTTATATATAGTAGTGTGACTATAAAAAAAAAACAAATCAAAACATTTATTACATTTAATAAATGATTTGATTCGTGCTTTACAATTGTAAGTTGTTATTTATTTCAACATCATCGTTTACCTACTAAAAATCATGTGATTGCATTATACTGGTAAACAGCCTTCTCTGCGGGAAATCAAGTAATAACTTCTTCCCCGACATAAACCAGCCGTTTACGTTCCGGTAATCCATCGGATCTGCATAGCGAATATGTCTGCCGGACACACAATATGTGTACCAGGCGGAAATGCCCGAATGTATATGGCTGGCTATTGGTGTAGAAAAAAAGTAATAACATAATATTAAAATCAATTTAATAAAAAAATATCATAAATGGGCGCACCCGTAGAGCCGAGATGAGACAAGCTGACAATTAAAAAAAGCAAAGACGTGTAATGCGATATTCTCAGCCAATTGGCGGTCTACGTATATACGAGTATAATGTATGATAAATAAAATGCTTGAGAGAGCACTTGGGACAACCGACGGGCTGTCGTCCAGTGACTACAGTACAGCAGTGAGTACTGAGCGGTGGGTGTGAAGGCGAATCTGTATCAGCTTCAAGCAGAGAACTGGCAGGAAGTTGTCCAGGATCTGGATGGCTGGCGTACTCTCGTCTCGGCCAAGATTTACTTCGATGGCTATGCCATAATAGGCTAGATGACAAAAAAATTAATTAGTCCGTCTGTTACATTATTAAAAAATATTCGACACGTATTTTTTCTTTTGTTCGTCAAATGAAAAACGACGGAAATACAGTGCTTTAAAGTTTCGCGTGACGTCACAATTGAGTACGATTCTTACTCACAAGTGACGTCACCAGCTCCCACCACGGAAATTTGACGCTCTTCATATTCGTCAATTTTAGTTATCTTGAAAAAAGAAAAAATACGTGTCTAATAATTTTTGATATAATCATCTGACGGACTAATTAGAATAATAGTTTTTCAACCTAGTTATCATCCCTATAGTAAGTACCTAAGTAAATAAAACACCGCTAAATAAACAAAGGATACTCTACAGGTTCCCTGTCTATCAGCAGAACATAAAATAACCTCTCCTCATCGTCTCACATCGGTTATTACTGTCTCGTCCATTACGAGTTTATTATGCTAATATGTCAGTCCGTCCGTGTGTTCGTATGTAACACGAGTAGCGGACAAGCCTCGACGAAGGCTCTTAGATGTCGGCCATCTTTATTTGTCCTGTAGCTAATGGGTAAAATGTGTGTGGGATAGTCTTTTGTTTTCTATTCGTTGAATGTCCGCATGGCGACATTTACCTACGACAAAAAAATGTTGCTTACTTTAAAATTTCATTTTTGTCCTTAAGTTGTTTTTTTTCTTTTAAATGTTAGTTATGAGTGTTTAAAAGAAATATAAGACATTGCGGTAAATTTTTGCAGTACATTTAATTAAAAAGCATTTACCTACCTACATTTTGGTACACAATATTTATCGTATTGAAATTTTCTTGCAAATGTATTTTACGTCTTCTGCCAGTAGACGTGTGTGCGCGAGTGTTATTAGTAGGTACTTGTTTCGCATACTCTCCTACTAAGCTTAGTTCAATTCAAAGTACTATTTATAGCCAATTCCTGGCTATATACGTTTGAGCATACCTATCTGCCGGCCGGTCGACAATTTTGTCATATCATGTCACTGCTGAGAAAAGGCATCATCTCTACCTGTGGATATGGTTGTAATTTCCGGCTACACTTTGTTGAATACAGTTCTTTATTTTCTATATTTCCTTCTACTAAGTATTGCTTTTTTTTACTGCTCTTATTTTCATCTTGCTATCTGTTCAATTTTGAAACAATTGACGGTTTTTAAAAGTCATTAGGTACCATATTTATCAAAATACATACGTTATTAACTTTTTAAAGATACGTGAACTAGCGACTAAAATACGCGAGCGTTTATAACCAGTAATTTATTACAAGTAGATATATTTCAAGGCAATAAAAAACACGCTATATCATATGAATAAATGTTGGACAATAAAAATATCCATCATGTCAGTAATCGGATCTGGAACATGTCAAACTCATTGATAAAATATATCCGGTGATGGGTTTTCCCTAGCGGAATTTATTCTAACTAATTTTTATAGTAAGATTATTAGAAAATCCAGTAGTGATGTCCTGCTTAGTCATTTAATAATATACCATTAAACGACTTATGATAAATAGAATAAAACCCTACGATTGTGAAATCGGTGACGTAGCAACAATTGAATTTCAATAAGTAGGTATTTTTAAATGCGTCAGTAATAGGTAGTCGGGGCAAAGGCAGACTAAAAAGTGGCGGAGACATGCACTTAGCCGTGACTAGTGAAGGAAGAGAGGGGAAGCTTTTGCCCAGCAGTGGAACACAAAATAGGCTATTAAAAAAATCGGGTGTAATTTTTCTTCTGTTACTTCACGTTCATCAATTATACATGTAACTAGGGACAGTTAAATTCTCTATAATAATCAATTTGTTTTAATACGCTTGCTGTATTCGTATTCAAGATTATATATTTACAAGTAAATCCTTGTGACCCAAAACTTTTGCTCTCGAGTGAATTTACTAATACCACTATTACGATTTTATTGTATCCATCGTGATGGCAACAAATGGCAAACAAGCGCACATCCCGCGCGATGGTGAGCGGTCTCCGTAGCCTATGAACGACTGAAACGCCAGTACGTTACTCAGTTATTTTTGAAATTGTGACACTTGTCAGCGTAAAATAGAGACCCGATAAAAAATTCCTTCGCCGCTTATCATAAAGTTATTTACAGACTTAACGGGGGCATTATAAATACGAATGGCATATAAATCTAGATCACACGCTAATCCATTTATGCGACTCATAACAATAAATATGATAAATTAAGTATGATTTACGAAGACGGGAATACCTAAAAATTGCCCACGAAGTCATAAATGATGATTAATGGAACTTTCATATAAATACTATTTTATTTGTATAATAAGTAGCGATTATTTGACAAGTGTGCATTTGGTAGGCTAAACTTACAACTGAATTCACTTTTGTGTTATGATAATCATCAGTATCACCGTAGCTCTGAAGAAAAATGCATAAATAATCATAGGGTTTTAGAACAGAGGAAAACGCTTGGTGCCCGATCCATCTCCACTTCCGCAGCGCTACTTCTTGGGTGATTGAAGACTGTCGGCATATTTTTTGAATTGGAATGTAGCTATTACTGACTAGTGTGCTTACCAGGAGTTTGTAGAATACTATACTCCCTATCGTACGTCAACTCACTGTCACTGTCTGTGCATCTTGCTTGCATTTGACAAGATGAAACTGTAGATAACAAAAAGTAAACGAGACATCTTACTACATCAAGTCGTGGTTTCCTATGGTAGCCAATCACTACTGACTTTCCTCTCTCACATCGCCTGCACCAAGGGTATAATTTCTCCGACAATTGCACCTTTTTCTGCCAACGCTCATCAATAAGTCAAATGAAGCGGTAATGCGGGCTTGCTTAACGGCTTATTGTGTAGCTTTTGATTTATTTAACGACCGTACTTTCACTACGCAATCATCGTGTGCTGGATTGTTGCTGGCTGTACTTTGGACGCGTTGAAAGTGATACGAGACAGCGATTTTGGAAAGATTCTCTCTTTCTAAACATTCATAGGAAAATGCTTATTATAACTATAGAACATTTTATTAAAAAATCGCTACCACTAGCTCCATCGCCTAATACGCGCAATATTAATAATTTATGATCATACCTTGATTTGTTTTTATTATTTGCCATTACTTATGTTTCACCGGCCTAATTTTAATAATATTTATATTCTTGACATTCAATCAATTATCGTTATCCTTCGTGTTTTGTATGTTGTATTTTCAATGACCTTTTTTTTCTTGACTTCCCCGATAGCTTTTGTTATATTTATGTAAATAATACATGTTAGCAATTAAGAGATATCATACCAATTAGCATGTAAGGTTCAACTGTTAGTGTTATTTTTATACAATAAATACAATAAACAATAAGCTATTTCTATCAGTGGAAACTAGTAATTGGCTTACTGTTTCTATAAATATACACAGTCACATGTCATTATTACCTTTCTTGTCACCTTAGCTACAGGGCCCATAATTTTCATGCAGGTTTCGTCATACTGACGTATATAAACACAGGATGTTTTAATACGAAATGAGTTAAGGGCAGATAAAGTATATCAACGTTCGATTCTAACGTCGAACGTAATAGTATTGACACTATTCAATGACAGCATTATTCTTTCAAACATAAAACATGATGTATGAAGCTTGACGTCATTTGTCTGTCATCGGCCCAAGGCTTATGCAGGGCCCGTAATTTTCATGCCGATGACAGACAAATGACGTCAAGCTTCATACATTATGTTTTAGGTTTTACATTTGAAAGAATAATGCTGTCATTGAATAGTGTCAAAACTATTACGTTCGACGTTAGAATCGAACGTTGATAGACTTTATCTGTCATAAACTCATTTCGTATTAAAACATTATGTGTGTTTATATACGTCATTATGACGAACCGGCATGAAAATTACGGGCCCTGCTTATAAGTTTTCCGTTAATACAAAATAAAATAAAAATAAATAGTCCTGCACAAGAACGCTCCTTCAACTTGAACCAAAACATAAGTGCACACTATCGATTGTTTACGATTTGAAAATTACTGGTTGAATGAAAGATTTGCGATACAGTTCCTTGGCTGCCGGCCGCCGCCGGTGATGTCGTGATGCGATGAAAGATAACTATTGCTTTGTGCTTTTAACTGATCTATGGCATCTATTGTCTTGTTAACTTGTGTGGGTGAATGTTCGAGTATGTTTGAGCAGGTTGGGTAGACCGGCGGCTCTTTTGGATAGTGAAAGATTTAGCAAAATCTACAAAATTTTAATGTACCTCTTTCTTAAAAAATGGCCCGATCAACTTGTCGTGCACAATTCCCATCCATAAATTATGTTGATGGGCTCTTTCCTTTGATTTTCTTGGGTTTTCACCTTTAGGAGCCCAAAATGTATGGTAATTTGTGATAGCATCGCAGTCGAAGTTAGTTTCATCTGTCACGTACCACGGGTTACGTACCATCTCTATAAAAACCGCAAATAAATCAGGTTTGTTGTATAGGAGCCCCCTTAGATGTTTATATTATTCTGTTTTTAGTATTTATTGTTATAGCGAGCTTAAATACATAATCTAAAAATTTCAACTGTTTAACTATCACGGTTCATGAGACAATGCTGCATGCAAATACAGCCTGGTGACAGATATAGAGATGCGGGCCTAAGATGGTTATCCTCGAATGTCATAAGAAATTGCTATAAGTTGATAAACTGACAAGTTGCACGGATAGCGCGATGGTGACAGCTGCCAAATGCAATGACATTTTTTTTTATTTTTTTTTATTGAGGAATAGGTAAGCATTTGACCACAATCTCACCTGATGGTAAGTGCCGATGTGGTCTAGGATGGAGCATGCTTGCCTAAAAGATGTCTATTCACTCGCGATTTAAAAAGATCCAAGTTATAGTGGGCAGGGAATAAATTCGCAGGTAGAGAATTCCACTCCTTAGCTGTTCGCGTAACAAAGCTCGAGGCAAAGCGTTTTGTGCGAATCAGCGGCAGGGAGACCACATTTGACAGAATTAAAATTATCAGAAATTGTCAGAACGTGCCGACAAACTATCGTCTTGTCCAGCAATTATCAGGATATCAGCTTGGCATCTTAGCCCCGATGGACAGCGGAGTGTTAGTAATAGGGTCCCATTTTACCCTTAGTTACGGAAGACAATAAAGACAATTTGAATAAATAATCTCCGGTTAAATAGCCGCCTGAAGCAACTTTGTAACTAACTTCGTAAATTGATGATTGGCCCTGTATAAAAAATCTTTGAATATTCCGAACGCGGCTATAAGGTTGCCAAAGGAACTATTATGTATAGATCGTAAGGAAATCCTAATTGCTGCTATACACTCTTGCGCACGCGGGCTATACTTAAGGCGTCGTAAAATTTAAGGAGCGGCTATCATCGGCAATTTGTTCAGTGTACCTGAGAACTTGGATGTAGGACTTCGTCGCAGCGAAGTCTTCAAGGTCTTGACAGGTTGAATGCATCAGTTTGTACTATGAAAAAGTCCTAAAATGTATAGTGAGTTTAGGCCTACTGTACGGTAAAAGATTGATGTGTTTAAATTGTTTTGTAGTTTTTTCTCGTAGAATATAAGGTCAAATGTAATTATAAGTATTAATTCGATCTGCTTCTGTGTGGTCCCTGTGGGATGATAAGTAGCTGGTGGAAAACAGTGAAAATAACTATGAGGGTTTGAAAGGATGAGGTGAACTATAGATTACTCAAACATGGCATTGTGTAGCCTTAAAAAAAAATGGTCACCTATATCATCATATCAGCCGTAGTACGCCCACTGTTGGACATAGGCCTCCCTCATGGATCTCCACGTGTTACGGTTGGAAGCAACCAGCATCCACCGTGACCCCACGGTTTTAATCAGATCATCGGTCCACCTCGTCGGTGGACGTCCTACGCTGCGTTCACCCATATGCACAGTTTCAATTGTAAATTTTCAAAACCAACATATAGGCCTTCCTCGTGGATCTCCACGTGATACGGTTGGAAGAAACCAGCATCCACCGTGACCCCACGGTTTTAATCAGATCACCGGTCCACCTCGTCGGTGAACCGGGTGAACGTCCTACGCTGCGTTTAACCATATGCACAGCTTTAATTGTATTTTTTTAAAACCCGCATGTTTTTGAAGTACACAATTTGATTTAGTTTTGTAGTTTTCTAAAACAAAAAAACCCCGTAACAGAGTACCCCTTTACAGCCTTCCGATTGACCACTCTGTCACGGGGTGTTTTAAGGTAAGTGTATGTAATAAGTCGTTTCAATTACTTCCCACATCGCAGTACGTAAGTTTACAGTTACTAACCGGGGAAGTAACAAGTAAACTATACTGATGCGGTAAACTAAAATTTAGGGCATATACCTCCTATAAAAATGATAATTAAATTCTTCATCAGGCATTTTTCAGCGAGATGGATCATTGTCGCAAAAAGGAGATTGGCCCCAATTCCAATTATCGATGTTCGTGGTAGTCCAGAGCTCAACGGCAGATCGGCAATGATGACATCAAATCGCGATTAAAAATCGTTTGCACGCCTCGCGCAAACAGTCTTTAATAGAGGTGTAGGCGCAGTGTTAATACGGACTGCAGCACGATATATAGCCCGTAATTGTTGGTTGTCAGCCACGCGATTTATCGCCCGACTGGTTGGTTAATCGTGTTTTATTTGAATAAAATTATCGGCTGTCAATACTTGTGAGCAGATTTGCTGACAGTGTTTAGATTTATTAATAGAGCTGTTGTTTGCATGGGATTATGTTTGACATGTCCTTTTATGTCGTGGTATAATTATGAGATTTATGAGTACAGGAAGGGGAGGGATTAAATACTGAAATTTTTGTGATAATTCGATAAAATATGGTTTTCTTTTTTTACTATGGTTTTAGGTAGTATACTTTAGTAGTTATAATAGGCTAGACGACTAAAAAAATCTATTTAGTCGGTCTTTTGCATTATTATAAAATATTTTACACGTATTTTTTCTTTTGTTCGTCGAATCAAAAATGACGAAAATACAGTGCGTTCAAGTTTCGCGTAACGTCACTATTAGGTACAATTCTTACTTAGTGGTGACGTCACCAGCCCCCACCCCGGAACTTTGATGCTCTTTATCTTCGCCAATTTTAGTTAAATTGAAAAAGGAAATATACGTGTCTAATCATTTTCAATAATCTAACTGACGGACTAATTAGAAAGATAGTTTTTCAACCTAGTAGTCGTCTCAATGGTATAACATCACATGGCGGTTATAGCTCGCTCAGCGTATTGGCATTGCCATTCAGCGAGGTAATGCAACCGCAGCCTTGTGGGCACACTACCATATTCTGTTGACATAGGGGATATGTAAATATACTAGATTAGACCCCATAGGTTAAAATATTTTTAGTTTTTATTTATTATCTTTTTCAATTTATTTCTTTTTTTAATTCCATTTCTCTTTTATTTATATTTTTTGTAATTTTTTATTTTATTACGCTTATTGTTAATATGGATTATCATGTTTGAATAAATTAAAAAAAAAACTGTAAGGTAAGACAAATAACATCTTTTCTCTACCAACATGGATAAGTTGGTTTTTGAAAAGCTATGATATCCCGCTAGAAAGTAAGGGTAAGCATTAAATTCAAGGCCCAACGATCTTATCTTTTCTACCAATTTCAAAGGCATTGCATAAAAATAAAGCCAGGTAAACCCACATTAAGCCCGATTCCTACTTACAGTAAAATCGATAAAGAAAATATCTTGAAATGACTTCGAGACGATAAAAAGTAATGTTAGGGACAGATCGAGAAACAATGGTGCCTACGCCGATTGCTAAGACTTCAAACGATTACAAACAAAATGGAACTTTATTTTAATGTAAATAGGACTTCAAATTGATTGGGGAAGCAATCAATAAACTTCTACAAGCAATCGTGCCCACGTAGAGAGGGAATTTATCGTGGTATTCATTCGATATCTAAACGGTTTTGCGAACAGGTCGACATCGGCGCTACTCTGTTCGATTTTCGACTTACTATTCTTGTTGTTAAGTCGAAACCCAGTCGAAGAGTTGCGTAAGTAATCTCGGGTATTCGATGAATCGATCGTGAGATATAGATACATCGATTGATGTTATTTCAGTTGCGATATTGGAACGTGATTGAATTATTTATAATGAAACTCTGGTAGTGAATGCTTGTTGCGTTGAGGAATTAATTCCGAAGTGTTTCGAATCGTGACAAAATTGCGAAATGTGTGATTGCCATTTTAAAAACACTTACCCACTTACTTGTACCATCGTACATTACCTTTCAAATAGCAACTAACAGGGCCATCTTAGTAGTAAATATTTTCAAGCTTTAAAAATCGCTATCCGATGAAAGGCTTTACGACTGGTTTCTTCTTTTTTTTATACTACGAAGGTGATAAACAAGCATACGGCCCGCCTGGGGGTAAGTGGTCACCGTAGCCCATGGACGCCTGCAACTCCAGGGGTGTTACATGTGCGTTGCTGACTCTTTACAAAAAGGAGGATTCGTTGTGTTGACAGCTAAAGGGGCAAGCTTTGCTCCGTGGGTCCCCAGCTGTCAACACAGTGAATCCTCTGGAGCTCTGGCGACCTTACTCACCAGCAGAAATACAACACTATGATTAGGGTCTTTACCAACACTATTAATTTAGTTTATAACAATATTATTATTTGCTTAGCTCACCTAAGATTTCCATTGATTGATCTATCGCATATTCAGTGTTTAGAAAAACATAATCCAAAGGTCCGTGTTCAATTCGCAGTCTACGCCTTGTTTTCAAGGTTTTTATGAAATTATTTTTCTGGTTCTGTTAAGTTGGAACTTCCGAATAATATAGCACTTTACCTTCAGTTACGGTTCCGTTACTTTTGAATCGAAAGCAAAATCGGATGTCGAATCTGCGCGGCGATGGGCCGTCAAAAATAAACAGATTTATACCAGTAATTTTCTCGTATTTTATTAGTTGTCTTGTTTATTCCTGTTTCTTATTTTAAAATGTTTATTTTTAATTAGAGTTCACTTGACATCTCGTTCCCCTCTCACTCAGGTTCCGATTTTGGTTCCAGTGCCGTTTTCAGTTCCAATTCCGTTTCAGGTTCCGATAAAGCATGTTACATTTACATGTTACATCCCTGTATTTTTAAACTGATGCTTCATGTCTCATAAACTGATATAATTATCTGAGGCATGGTTGAATAACTCAAGCTTCTCGCATCCATCAACTCCTGGTGTGTAATCAAGAGATTACGATCGGTCGCGCGATTAATGCGATCGGTGAGTAGCTAAGTGGTCAGGTCGTTGAAGACGTTTTATATCGTTAAATATACCAAAGGTACACAGGTATACAGTCGCGAAATAGGATTCAGTATTAATCCAGGATAGATACAGTTTGACAGACATTAAATTATAATAGCCTGGTTTTCTCAAATTACGTTTGAATGGGATATTTATAGTTAGTATATGCAAAAATCCTACAAAACTTTCTTCCGGAAGTAGGTACTTACATATATAGTAAAAAAAAAATACTTAACCAAGTTGATTTTATAAATTTACATTAATAAATATTTTTCTTGCTTGTAAATATGAAGACATATTTGTATTATATTGATTAAAAGCGAAACTGAAGAAAACTCATTAACGTAAAACCGTTAAATCTACAAAATTTACAGCACGGATGTGATATTACGCTAGAAATAAATGGTAATAGTTAAAAACTGGTCCTGACCCATTTTAATCAACTTAAAAAACATAAATAAATAAAAGTCTTACAAGAAAAACGTTTGTAACATAAATGTACATATTTGTCACGATTTGCATGTAACGATGTTTTGTTGGATTTTGTTACCTATACTAGACCCACAATATATCCGTTACGCTACAAATATTATAAATTATTTACCAAATAATCAAAATTTCCAAACAAGCTGTCAGTAACAATAACTGGATTATTTGGCATCAATATCAATAACTGTCAGGTTCATCAATGTCAATAACTGGATTATATGGCATGATTGCGTGACCGAAAAATGCTAACAGGTGAATACTGAATAAGTACTAAACCTTCATGTCAATAATACCTTGCCATTGGCATAAATGATGCTTCCGTTCATTAACCTGTCTGTCAACTTCAAGATACAGGGCGTCCCAAGATGGGACATGAAGGGAAAGTACCTTAAATATCGTAGATAGGATATTTTGCTGAAAGAGACTTTATGTTATTTTTAAAAGGTAGTAATACTGTATTCAAAGATATTGTAAAAATAACTTGCTTCGACTGAAATGTGAGAATAAATAAGTATTTCAAAAGAAAGGAACAACGTAAAATTAATCATTAAGTACATTCAATTAAAAACATACATGAAACTGCCGAAGCCAATTAAGTATTTGTTTTAGAATATCTTTGAATGCAGTATTACTAACTTTTAAAAATAACATAGTCTTCTTTCAAAATCAAAATCTTTATTTTTCAAGCAGGTATGTTACAGTGCACTTTTGAACGTCGAATCAAAAATAAATAAAGCTACACCGGCTCCTAACCCTACACCACAGACCCGAGAAAATTTTACATTTTGGACTGGCAAGAAAAGCGGCACACATCTTTTCAAAACATTACATCTTATATCTATTTCAGAAAAACATCCTATCTACAATATTTAAGGTACTTTCCTTTCATGTCCCATAGTCTTGGGACGCCCTGTTGCCCTAGCACAAGTGTGTTGCGACCATAGACATAGAAAATAAATAGACGTAGTGTCACTAAGAAGAAACTGTGATTCCATATTACGCCCATATTACGCCTGTCACCTTGTTCCGACAAGAACGCACACATGCACAGAAATAACATTACGCTTGTCATCTGTCAGTGATAACGAAACCAACCGACAACAAACATCTCCGTGAATATAATGTGAAAATGCCGACGTGCGTAGTTTTACATTGTAAAAACGCAACCGGTCACAAAAACAAGTCACATGGAATGACCTTTCATCGGTTAAATTATAATTGACACGTGTTTATGCAAAAAAATCGAATATTAACTTCATTACGCGTAGTGTGACCAGTAGCTTGAGTTTGGTTATATCCCGAAAGTCGCGTAATTGCTTGCTTCGTCTTGCGTATTTCATACTTATGGAAATATGAAAATCCATGAAATGGTACCTTTCCTAATATATATATATATATATTAAATTTTGTATTTGCATCTGTATTAAATTTTGGCCCTTAATTCTTTCCCTGGAATACGTTCCAAAGTGTATACATATTTATAGACGTGACTGTACTACTACTACCTACCTTCCACATGATCCCCAATCATCACTTGTCGCATGAATGTTGTTTCAACATTATAACATTTAAAACTTTCGCGATTTGAACACATATTTAAACATAATTATTAAACGGGTCTAACGCGAATTAACTTGTTTACCTTATTTGCCGACGTTTCGACACAGGTTTCACTGGTCATGAAATTTACAGTCAGTCAGCCGCGACCATGACCAGTGAAACCTGTGTCGAAACGTCGGCAAATAAGGTAAACAAGTTAATTCGCGTTAGACCCGTTTAATAATTATGTTTAAATATTGTTTCAACATTGTTTAGAAAGAGAATTACCTACCTTACTGTAATCCGTATGAAATTGTTTACTATACCTATTAAAGTAACTTTTACTTGTAAATTATGTGTATATTACATATTTACGTGTAATTATTTATAAGCACAGAAATAATTTTCATCAAAACAAATATTTAACTTTTTATTGAATCCCCGGTCATCAATTCGATTTGATTATATTCGGAAAAAAAAATTCACATGGTATCACTCGGCTGCACGCACACATATAAATCGGCCGCCATTGCTGGTCATAACACGATGTATCCGAGTGTTCACTCTTGATACTCTATGGTTGCGACAGTGTCTCTGAGTCTAGAAAGACAACTTCATTGTCTTATCCGAACCGAGTTACCGAGAGGTATTGTCTTAGCTTTGTGCTAGGCCTAATAGTGATAAAGAGTAGTAGAAATATTAAATAAGGTTTATGAGTGTGCTGACGTTTATTTTGATGTTTCTGATTGTTAATCCAAACCCAAGCTTTATTATGATCATAGAACGGTTCTATCGCGAATATAGTTAATTTTACAGTTTCATTTGTAATGGTCTCGGCTTGACTCATGAATCAGCGAAGTGTCAACAGCGATTTTGCTAGAAACGTTCGCCAACCCAGCGGAAATTCACTTTTAACGCATGTGTAGATAGGACAAGTTAGGTCTACCCTTTTACTTAATGTTATCGGCACGACACACAACACAATATCCGCGCATCGATCCGAAGATAGAGCTCGCAGTTTGAACTTCTGGATCACTGGTCCCCAAGTAGGTATGTTCATAATGATGTGTGCAAAACGCGAAAGTTAAAAGCCCAAGCTTCTCACATCCATGACGGCCTGGTGTGTAATCAAGAGATTGGTGGGTAACTAAGTGGCCTAGTATAAAAATTTTACGACAATAACTTCTCGACCGCGTTAACGTATCGAGGGGTCAAAATATGAAAGTTGCCGGATGATTTAAATAAACGGCAATCATAATTTGAACTCTCGATACGCTAACGCGATCGAGAAGTAAGTGTCGTACAACTTTTATACTAGGCCTTCAGGTCGTTAAAGGCTTCATGTGATGGGATTTTGCTGTTTGATGTAACTACAGTCAGATGCAGAAGTCTGATTTGAAACTGCGAGTCACTGCCTTCTTTCAGTCGTCTGTTTGGCCCTTTGTCGCTTGAATGTGCAAGAGTGGTAGATAGGCAAACAACGAAATTTAGATTTTTGTACCAGGAAACATAAGAAAAGAACCATACTGTATAGTTTCCGTAAGTATTCAAGCCCAGCCCTGGGCACCGGGGGCCTTGGTCACTTTTGTACTACCTACTGTAGTATATGACATCTCTTTTAATTTATAATGTATATATAGTAGTGTGACTATTTAAAAAAACATGAATCAATACATTTATTATAAATAATAAATGATTCAATTTATGTTTTACAATTGTTTAGTAAGTATAGGTTTTTATTGTCAAATCGATTTGCGAAAACCCGAAATTTATTTCTTAAAATTAGTAAATTAAATTGTATATTGACCAATAATCAAGAAAACAGGTATTTATAGAAACTTTAAGTTCAACATTGTCAAGTACCTAAGGGATGACTCACACTAGAACGGGACGGGACGGGACGGGACGGGACGGGAATCTGTCTATTTCTATAGAAAGCGTCACGTGACATCCGAGGGCTCCGAGCTATCACGTGATTCTTTCTATACAAATTGAAAGATTTTCCCGTCCCGTCCCGTCCCGTGCTAGTGTGAGTCATCCTTAAAGCCATTTTAAAACCTGTTTGGATCCCACAATATAAATAATCACCTCACAGCACTAACCTATTGCCGCGTTAAATGGCGCATAATAGATAATTCCAGCCCATAAAATGTTATCGTACCTCAAATGTAATCTGGATATTAAACTGCAGAGCAGTCATCACAGACCATTATATTATGATTAATTAGACGTAGCAAGTGCAAAGGGTTCCGTACCTGAAAAGGAAAAAAACGGAACCCTTATAGGATCCCTTTGTTGTCCGTTCGTCCATCTTTCTCTCTATACCCTTTATCTCAGGAACGCGTAGAAGTAGGAAGTTGAAATTAATACCACATATACAACTCTGTAGTCCCTTAAAGCTGTGAAAAAACCAAACCTCTACGTCAACGCAATCAAAATATACGGCCATTTATCTCTTAACCTCCTGAAGACCGGGTATCAAATTTGCCAATTGAAATGTAACTTTGTCAAATTGACAAAGAGTCAAAATTCCATTGGGGCTTATGTACTACGTATAGGACGCGGGAGGTTAGGAGGCTAATGGGAATCTAAATGTATATGGTACTTTCTGTTGTCCTAGAATCACGATATTTGGCAAAAAGTAAGACCTTACAGCACAATTACAGGAGAGAAACCGAAAACCATATAAATGCCGCACTTTGAGAGTTCCGTGGCACCAGTATTTTTAAGTACCTAAGGTCATGAATGGGGGGGGGACCTTTGGGCGGAACCCTCGGTGGGCGAGTCCTACTCGCACATAGGTGGCTTTTTGTACTACATAAACCCTGCGTTAAAGCAAGGCTCAAGGTGCGGGAGACGAAGCTTTTTCCTATACCTTAAGTGAAAAATATCACTTCCTGACGTAATGACAGTGTACTGAGCACCTACTCCTAACCTAAAGTCACCTGCATCATGGTCCATGGCCAATACCACCGTTCAGTCGCGTTTGACCTTGACATCTTCTATTCTAACTGTCAGATTACCTACCCATAACAGCACCATGAGGGCGTTAGATATAACTAGTTAAATCTGTAGTCTGTGGTACAGTAACAGTGAAATGATCAACTGACTAATATTCATCCCACTCTTATCTACACTTAATTCCACTAGCAAGAAAGAGAGGTTACATGAGGATAATATTAGTGAATTTACGAGGGTGCGCGAGCGATGATTTAAAGCTTCCTTTATCGATAAATTATGGAAGCCGATAGCCGCAGTGGTCAGGGCTTTAAGGTTTGTATACAGGCTGTTCTTGAGCATTTTCTCTAACTTCGTCATGTGGCTTGGTATAATAAAGGAAACAAAATGGCATAGTTTTATTAAATTCGGTAATTTTAATTTTTTTTAATTGCAACGGTTAACACTCACGTATTTTTATCACAATAGGCGTGACATTTTTCGACCGCATCGGGCAGTCATCGTCGGACAGACAGAGTGGTATTGTCACCTTCGCGGCTGGGGCATGGCTGGCCGAGACCGGCGTAGATAACGGGTCGCGCGCGACGAAGCAGGCTGATTCGAGCAATCCGGCGCCGTCTTTGCGGGAGTCTGAATTGTCGGATCGTCTGACGGGACCAACGACAAGCACACCGAACTAACACAAGCACTGGTTTCCAAGCCGGTGGCAGAGTCCAGAGATCACTTTTTCTGTAGTATATGACATGATATCTCTTTCAATTTATAATTTATATATATATAGTAGTGTGACTACTTAAAAACGTGAATGAAAACATTTATTATAAATAATAAATTATTTAATTCATACTTTACAATTGTGTCATGTATTGTGTATTGATCGAGATATAGCGAAGGTATCTGTTGTAGCTTAGGCAGAAAGACAAATAAGCTTTCGTATGTCGGCAATTTTTTCCCTACAGGTCGCGTTTCACAACCAATTCACGTGAAATTTTATAAGCAAATGAAACTAAAGAGTAGGTTCATCGAAATTTACTTAGTTGTATTAATTTTAAAATATTTTAAAATGGTGGAAAAAGTCTCAATGGTAGTTAAGATCAATACGACTTTATCTTTAGCGCCAATTATTTTACATAAAGAAAAGAAAACTTACTAGCTTTTT